>CM061920.1:253481295-253731181 GCA_031002005.1 Vandiemenella viatica | reverse complement strand
TGCTGTAGAACCTGTTGTAGTCTGCGGATGGCAGTGGCTTTACACCTATGTGCGTGAAGAAAGCCGTATCATCTGCGGACTGTAGTTGGAGCTGGTATATCAGCTGTATACAAGTTGTAAAGTACGGGTCCTAGTACCGAACCCTGTGGTACTCCTGCCTTTATGGGGCGAGGTGTTGATAGATCCATACCTACCCTCACTCGGAAGGATCTACCTGATATGTAACTTCGAATTAGCTTCACGAGTGGGCCGGGGAGTCCCTGCTCATAAAGTTTGTACAGGAGGCCGCTGTGCCAAACAGAATCAAAAGCCCTCGCCACGTCGAGTAGCACTAGCGGACAGTAGCCGCGATAGTTGAAGGTTGTCGTGGCTCTTTCAACTATTCGCATGATCTGTTGAGTAGCAGAATGTCTCTTCTGAAACACGAATTGGAAGTCCGGAATAATACTTTCCCTCTGTATATGAGCTTCCAGTCGTCTGAGTAAGAGTCGCTCGAAGACCTTGCTGAGCGAGGATAACAGGCTTATGGGGCGGTAATTCTGTGGGAATAGGCTGTCCTTACCCGGTTTGGGCACAGCAATCACTATCGCTTGCTTCCAGCAACTGGGATAATGTTGGCTGCTGAGTATAACGTTGAAGATGTCAGTTATGTGTTCTACAGCCTGTGTGGAAGATTTTTCAGTAGTTGATTTCCCAGAGTATCAGAGCCGGGAGCCTTCCTGGGATGTAGTTGTGTTAAGATGCGTCGAACTTCTTCAGTAGAGATTTCGTCGATCACATACGTCATCTTCAGCCGGGGTCTTTAAACTTTACAGCTGAAACCGGCATTCTAAACGGAGACTTTTAGTGGATGAAAGTAAGCGACATCATTGGCAACTCCAGTCGGTTCAGTCTGTACAAATCTCCGCTTATGACTTTGCAATTTATATTAATTTAAAATACACTAAAACATCTCTATAAATTTATTTTGCCGAATATATATTCTGTTCGTTCAAAAGATATTTTTGTTTACTTTCTTAATCAGGAACCTACATTTGTTTGCTCCGTTCAAGATAATACTAAAATGACGATCATTTTTGAAAATATAATGTCTCAACTAAATATACGTCAGGGTGAATTCATAACAGTTGGACACTCAACAACCCCACTCAGGTTGCAGCGACCAAGGAGAAGCGTAATGGACTTATGCTTATGGCTTTATGCGTTGTCGACATCGAATTCGTTAGTGACGGGAAAGGACTGGAGCAAGAAATTGGAATAAATTCGGCCGTGAACTACTGAAGGACTCATCCCGGCATTCGTGGAGTAGTTTTAGGGGAACCATGGAAAACCAATATCTTTATAGGCGGACGGGGATTCAAATCTTTGTGCTCCCAAGCGCGAGACCAGTGTGTTACCGGCACGTCTATCTTGCTAGTCTCTTAATTGATTCATTCCTGGAAACTACCGGAAATAGAAATCTATATTTCTGGTCCTGGAATTATACACCATTTCTTCAGGGATAGGGTACTGTCGAGGAACCTTTGGTATATCTCGCTCGGCAGATTAATATGCTGGTCGCTGTGTAGAGTGAGAACTAAAAGTTATTCTGTTGATCGATTGACTATGAACAGAATGATAAGGATTGAAATTCAGTAAATTCAGATAAATTTTTATCATCGGCGAGCTACAAGAAAGGACAACCAGATCCTCCGCAAGTAGATTTCTGGAGGTATCTATTGTGCTATCTATTAATGTTAGGTTTAGTAGTCTCTGTGACATTGTACATTCTGACAGTAATTTTAATGCAGTTTTCTAAACGCGAATTATGTTTAGGTCGCTTCATTATGATTCTAAAAGTGTACTTTCATTAACAGTACACAAACACACTTTTGCAAACACTACGCTTCTTTAAGCTAGATGGTCCTTAATAACCCTGAAAGTTGTGAGATCGTTAAGCTTCTGTAATAGTAAAACCATAAATTTCTTCTCTTAAGGCTTTTAAGACAATCGACGTGAAATAAAGTGGAAGCTCGCAACCGAAAAGAAAACAATTTTCTATCACTATGCTTAAACGTTTTCCAGTTGTTTAAATTTATGTGTGATCATAAATTTCTGATCTTGAAGTATGTATATTGTTTAGACATTTGGTAACTATCGGCTTATATTGTATTTGAAGTAGGCTGCCCCCCAATAATTTGTTTCAAAACATATCTGTAAACCTACTTTCCACTTCATCACAAGTGCGATGGGAAGAATTTTGGCTATGAGAATAAAAAAAAAAAAAAAAAAAAAAAAAAAAAAAAAAAAAAAAGACCTGAAGCAGGTGAGTTTGATGGTCAGAAAACAAGCACAATTACATTCATGGGCATATTGCTACAGTGGAACATCTGACGTTGAAATATTCTAACGTTCGGTGATTCCTTCTTTATTAATTCGTGTACACGATTTTTACTTCTTTATTTTATTTTTGTCTACTAAAAACCTCTGTGTCGTTCATATCACTGTGGCAGAAATCCGTTTTGTATCAAACAGTCAGAATCTGAAAACAAAATTCAGTACACCCGTCATAATATAGGAAGGATGTCTTCTATCCTGCCGCTTCGACCATTATATCAACTGTAGCAGACAGTGAGGCAACAAAAATTCGGCACCGTATCCTTCGTGTAAGGAATAACATACAGCTACAGTAAGTTCTTTTATCAACTCACTAAGGCCACCTCTTTTTTAATTTTTTTTAACTTATGTCTTCACGCCTAGTCGACGTCGAGGACATTAAAAGATGAGGACAAGGAACGGGAAGTAATTCGGGCGTGGCCTTTTGAAGTAAGAATCCCGGCATTCCCGTGGAGTTATTATGGGAAACCAAGGAAAACCCAAATCTGGATGCCCAGACGGGGATTCGAACCGCCATCCTCCCGAATGCAAGACCAGAGCGTTAACAACTTACCCATCACCCTCGGTCTATCTCTGTTGTGCAGAATGCCTCTGGGGAACCTGACGGGTTCGGTGCTGGCGATGACGCCGCACCAGTTCGACTGGCTGGACCACACAGTGTTCGCGCTCATGCTGGGCGTCTCCCTGCTCGTCGGCGTCTACTACGGCGTCTGTGGACGAGAGCACAACGTCGCCAAGGAGGACTACCTGCAGGCGGCAAGAAGATGGGGATCCTGCCCATCGCTATCTCGCAAGTCGCCAGGTAAGCATTCCATCTAACACGACTGTTAGAAGCTATCTCAGTTTCTATACCACCATTGCCTTCAGGTAAATAAATTGTAATAGAGCCCGGAGTTAGTTAGCAGATTATGTCCTTGATTTCACTAGTAAATAACCAATTATTGTTATGTTACCGATTCCACGCCGTTTCACTATCCACTAGGTTACCACTTGCGGCTAATTTGTTTTAAATGGCTTCAGTTTTTTTTTTTTTTTTTTTTTTTTTTTTTTTTTTTTTTTTTGTACAGAAGTAGTTGGTACGAGGATTAACTTCAGCTTGATTTTAGACGTAGGGTTGGTTTTAAAAGATTTTCGAAGCAAAGTATATGTAGAAACATTATTCTATGCTGAAACTCAAAGAATCGGCCCCACCTATTCAGCGCACTGAATATTATTCAGCAGCTAATTTTCTGTATCTCACAATAACTGAAAGCCAGACCAGAAACTCAGATATTGTTATATTGTCGGATAAATATTTCGAATATTTGACAATTCATTAAACAATGTTTCGACCAAATCCATCGCTTCAGTTCTAGTTAGATACGGGAACATGGACTGCGGAATATCTTGCACTTTGCTTTGGGTTGAAGGACAGATCCATGCGGTTGTTTCTTGGTTGGCCAGCTACTAAAACTACAACGAGAAGCCAACCTGCTTTGTAAGTATTTATACAGACAACTTTGCTTTTATTATTAACTGTCTTCTGCAAAACCATTGTTCCTTCCACACCTCAGAGTTTTCAACAATCATACAACAGAACACCCTGTCTACTAAGAGTTTGCAAATTGTGGTTGGAGATGTGGTGGGTATTTTTATACACATGTCCTTCATATTCTGGACCAAGTAAAAATCGACAAAATTTTCTGTACGTAGCCACTAAAGTTCTAATTATTCAACGTATCAGTGCTTTCCCTACAGCCAAATTGACGGCTGACTAAATAACTTTCAGCCATACTTCTGGGACCACGCTGGTGGGTGTGCCGTCTGAGATCTATTTGTACGGTAGCATCTACAGTATGACATTCACCTCGGCCATACTAACGGCGCTGGCAGTCTACTATATCTACCTACCCGTATTCTTTGGACTGCAGATCACATCCGTATATGAGGTAAGTTCACATCTAAACAAGAGATAGTAATGTGCTTGTTATAAGTATGATCAATTTAAAGAAAGCAACTAAATAGTTCGTGTAGATTACAACATGAAACAGTAATCACTTGCATCCTTTGAGATAAAACTTCTCATTCAATGAAATAGTTTCTGCCAATAACAATTAATAAAATATTTTTCTTTATGATTTCATAATTCACCAAACTTAACATATGCGTGAAAAGAGGAGTCGAAATGAAAAATTTAAATTATAGAAAACATTACATTTAATTTGAATAATTAAAATGTGATATGAAAAAGAAAATGTAATTGTTACGCTTATCATAATGCCTCCAACATTATGCACAGCGGGAGGACGCCGGTTCAAATCCCCGTCCGGGCATACAGATTTGGGTTTTCGATGGTTTATCCAAATCACTCCAGGCAAATGCCGGGAAGATTCCTTCAAAAGCCCATGGCCGAATTCCTTCCCGTTCCTTGTCTCCAGTCCCATCCCGCTTCTAATGACCTTAGCCGTCGACGAGGCGTAATAAAAAATCATATATATTATTTCTATAAGGTATTTTATTGGCACAAGCCTATATCCTCCTTCATACTTAACCGAAATCAATGAATGAGGTGTCATTTTAAAGCTTATGGTCTCCACTTTGGTTAAATCGTATTTTAAGCAAGAAAGTTTTCGGAATTCGACCCTTAAAGAGCAAAAATGTAAATTTTTCTAAAATGCTGTTTACTGTGTTATGAGTCAGTTATCTCCCTGGATACCTATCTGAACCCGTTTTATGAAGTATCGTTTTAAAGATTAAGATCTCTGCTTTAGTGACGTCATATATTAAGCCAGAAAGTTTTCGGAATTCGACCCTTAAAGGGCAAAAGTAACAATATTTTTGCAATGCGTTTTTGTGTCACGAGCGATTTATCTCCCTTAATATCTAACCGATATAGATAAATGAGGTATCATATTAAAGCATAAGGTCTCCGCCATGGTAACATTATATTTTAAGAAAGGAATTTTTCGTAATTCGACCCTTATATGGCAAAAATGTCACTTTCTCTAAAATGTCGTTTTTTTGTATCTCGAGCCATTAATCTCCCTGGATATCTAACCAAAATCGATAAATGAGGTAGGATTATGAGGAGTAATATCTCAGCTTTGTGACATCATATTTGAAGAAAGAATGTGTTTGGAATTCAACCCTTAAAGGGAAAAAGTATACATTTTTCTATAACGCATTTTTGTGTCACGAGCGATTTATCTCCCTTAATATCTAACCGATATAGATAAATGAGGTATCATATTAAAGAATAAGGTCTCCACCATGGTAACATTATATTTTAAGAAAGGAATTTTTCGTAATTCGACCCTTATAGGGCAAAAATGTCACTTTTTCTAAAATGCGTTTTTTGTATCTCGAGCCATTTATCTCCCTGGATATCTAACCAAAATCGATAAATGAGGTACGATTATGAGGTGTAATGTCTCAGTTTTGTGACATCATATTTTAAGAAAGAATGTTTTTGGAATTCAACCCTTAAAGGAAAAAAGTATAAATTTTTCTATTACCGATTTTTGTGTCACGAGCGATTTATCTCCCTTGATATCTAACCGATATAGATGAATGAGGTATCATATTAAAGAGTAGATCTCCGCCGTGGTAACATTATATTTTAAACAAAGCAAGTTTTCGTAATTCGACCCTTAAAAGGCAAAAATGTCAATTTTTCTAAAATGCGTTTTTTGTATCTCGAGCCATTTATCTCCCTGGATATCTAACCAAAATCGATAAATGAAGTAGGAATATAAGGAGTAATGTATCAGCTTTGTGAAATCATGTTTTAAGAAAGAATGATTTTGAAATTCAACCGTTAAAGGAAAAAAGTATAAATTTTTCTATAACCGATTTTTGCGTCACGAGCGATTTATCTCCCTTGATATCTAACCGATATAGATAAATGAGGTATCATATTAAAGAATAAGGTATCCGCCGTGGTAACATTATATTTTAACAACGGAAGTTTTCGTAATTCGACCCTTAAAAGGCAAAAATGTCACTTTTTCTAAAATGCGTTTTTTGTATCTCGAGCCATTAATCTCCCTGGATATCTAACCAAAATCGATAAATGAGGTACGATTATGAGGTGTAATGTCTCAGTTTTGTGACATCATTTTTTTAAGACAGAAATGTTTTTGGAATTCAACCCTTAAAGGAAAAAAAGTATAAATTTTTCTATTACCGATTTTTGTGTCACGAGCGATTTATCTCCCTTGATATCTAACCGATATAGATGAATGAGGTATCATATTAAAGAATAAGGTCTCCGCCGTGGTAACATTATATTTTAACAAAGCAAGTTTTCGTAATTCGACCCTTAAAAGGGCAAAAATGTCAATTTTTCTAAAATGCGTTTTTTGTATCTCGAGCCATTTATCTCCCTGGATATCTAACCAAAAATCGATAAATGAAGTAGGAATATAAGGAGTAATGTATCAGCTTTGTGAAATCATGTTTTAAGAAAGAATGATTTTGAAATTCAAACCGTTAAAGGAAAAAAGTATAAATTTTTCTATAACCGATTTTTGTGTCACGAGCGATTTATCTCCCTTGATATCTAACTGATTTAGATAAATGAGGTATCATATTAAAGAATAAGGTCTCCGCCGTGGTAACATTATATTTTAAGAAAGGAATTTTCGTAATTCGACCCATAAAAGGCAAAAAAATCAATTTTTCTAAAATGAGTTTTTTGTATCTTGAGCCACGTATCTCCCTTGATATCTATCCAAAATCGATAAATCAAGTACGATTGTGAGGAATAATGTCTCAGCTTTGCTGACATCATATTTTAAGAAAGAAGTGTTTTGAATTCAACTATTAAAGGGAAAAGTATAAATTGTTCTACAACGTATTTTTGTGTCACGAGCCTTATATTTCCCTTGATATCTAATCGATATAGATAAATGACATATCGTATTAAAGACTAAGGTTTCCGCCGTGGTAACATTATATTCTAAGAAAGGAATTTTTCGTAATTCGACCCATAAAGCGCAAATATTTCAATATTTCTAAAATACGTTTTTGTGTTTCGAGCCATTTATCTCCCTGGATTTCAAACCAAAATCGATAAATGAAGTAGGAGTATGAAGAGTAATGACTGAACTTGGTGACATTATATTCAACCTCACTATTCATCGCATTTTATTCGCGAAATTTTCGCACGGGTCGTCTAGTATATATTATTTCTATAAGGTATTTTTTGTCACAAGCCTGTATCTTCCTTCATACTTAACCAAAATCAATGAATGAGGTGTCATTTTAAAGCTTATGGTCCCCACTTTGGGCACATCACATTATAAGAAAGGAATTTTCGGAATTCGACCCTTAAAGGGCAAAAATGTCAATATTTCTAAAATGCTGTTTTCTGTGTTACAAGTCATTTATCTCCCTGGATATCGATCCGAAATCGTTTAATGTGGTATCATTTTAAAGATTAAGATTTCCGCTTTAGTGACGTCATATATAAAGACAGAAATTTTTCGGAATTCGACCCTTAAAGGGCAAAAGGATCAATATTTTTGCAGTTCGTTATTGTGTCACGAGCGATTTATCTCCCTTAATATCTAACCGATATAGATAAATGAGGCATCATATCAAAGACTAAGGTCTCCGCCATGGTAACACTATATTTTAAGAAAGGAATTTTTCGTAATTCGTCCCTTAAAGGGCAAAAATGTTAATTTTTCTAAAGTGCGTTTTTTGTATCTCGAACCATTTATCTCACTGGATATCTAACCAAAATCGATAAATGAAGTAGGATTATAGGGAGTAATGTCTCAGCTTTGTGAAATCATATTTTAAGAAAGAATGTATTTGGAATTCAGCCCTTAAAGGGAAAAAGTTTTAATTTTTCTAAAACGCATGTTTGTGTCACGAGCGATTTATCTCCCTTAATATCTAACCGATATAGATAAATGAGGTATCATATTAAATAAAAAGGTCTCCGCCATGGTAAAATTATATTTTAAGAGAGTAATTTTTCGTAATTCTACCCTTAAAGGGCAAAAATGTTAATTTTTCTAAAATTCGTTTTTTGTATCTCGAGCCATTTATCTCCCTCGATATCTAACAAAAATCTATAAATGAAGTAGGATTATAAGGAGTAATGTTTCAGCTTTGTGAAATCATATTTTAAGAAAAAATTGGTTTGGAATTCAACCATTAAAGGGAAAAAGTATAAATTTTTCTATAACGCATTTTTGTGTCACGAGCGATTTATCTCCCTTATTATCTAACCGATATAGATAAATGAGGTATCATATTAAATAATAAGGTCTCCGCCATGGTAACATTATATTTTAAGAAAGGAGTTTTTCGTAATTCGACCCTTAAAGGGCAAAAATGTTAATTTTTCTAAAATTCATTTGTGGTGTCTTAAGCAATTTATCTCATTGGATATCTAACCAAAATCGAAAAATCAAGTAAGATTATGAGGAGTAATGTGTCAGATGTGGTGACATCATATTTTAAGAAAGAATGTTTTTGGAATTCAACCCTTAAATGGAAAAAGTATAAATGCTTCTATAACGCATTTTTGTGTCACGTGCCATTTATCTCACTTGATATCCAACCGACATAGATAAATGAGGTATCATACTAAAGATTAAGGTCTCCGCCGTGGTAACATTATAATTTAAAATAGGAATTTTTCGTAATTACACCCTTAAAGAGCAAAAATGTCAATTTTTCTAAAATGTGTTTTTTGTGTCTCTAGCCATTTATCTCCCTGGATATATAACCAAAATCGATAAATGAAGTAGGAGTATGAAGAGTAATGACTCAGCTTAGGTGGCATCATATTCAACCGCACTTTTCACAGAATTTTTTTTTTCGCGAAATTTTCGCATGGGTCGTCTAGTTAATAATAATAATGGTAATAATTTTTATTATGTCACTTATTCTACTGTTTCGGATAATCAATTTTAAGCTACTAGTATTTTATAAAGGTAACGCTGAGACGTACATTTTTCCATAACACTTCTATCATAATTTTGGCCGCCAGTTTTTTTTATCCATCTAGCATATCAAGCACCTAACCCCATTCAGAAATAACAACAATTTTTTTATCGACTGGAACACAAGTAGCGTACTACATGTGAACTGTATGAGCCAAATCTGTTTTGTTATTAACCTCGCAACTAGATGAAGTACAAGTAACAATACAAATGCAAAATCTGTTGCAGTCTTGTATATAATAGTACTTTAAAATTAGTTCCTTTCTTGCTGGCTTTTAATTCCACTTCGGAATAACAGAAAAAGCACAGTATTAACAAGGGACACCTTGGACCTCGAACGCTCGGAACCGCTGGAAAACATGTTTAGAACAACAAGCGATCATAAACAAAACAGTGGTGTGTGTCATTTCCATGAAGAACTCCTTGCTAGCCTGTTAGTGCCAATAAGAAAAGCAATAACACTCTCAGAGAACTCGTGAAAAAAGCTGAACAAAAAATACGAAAGTAACCACGAAAATAATATATGAGGTGCTTTCACATAAGATTCAAAAGAACCCGGCAATTGAAGCAAAAATTAACCTACACTGGCAAACAGTGTGGAAAAATATTAGTCTACAAGCTCTATCTACTGATCAACAAGCAGACATATATAAACTGGTCAATGATTTGTACCCTTATAAAAGAAAAACTCTATGAACTGGGAATCACAGAGAATGAGCGGTGTAATATTTGTAATTAGACCAACGTTAGAGACGATCTCTTCACATCTTGCACTGTCTCAAGTCCCATATGGAAATGGTAACTTGCGAAATTAAAAAAAAAATCCAGTGGAGAGTTAGATACCTTAACAGACACAAGATTTCTCAGATGTGATTTCAAACTGTTCCCAGCTGTCAAAAAACAATCTATTGTTTGGATGATTACACATTTTGTGACTTACATAACAATGAATCAGAATCACACACTCGAAAAATTTAAAAATACCCTCAGAATTGATAGATGGAGATTGAAAACTAGAAAATACGTAGATAAAAATTATGGCCCAAATTTGAATGCTCTTGTTTAACAATACAGCACTATAAATATAGAACACCATGCACTGTAGGATGAAATATGGCGGAGACCTATTAAAATGCATAAATGCCGCCGATATCACGACTTTGAAGCAAACTTCTACTAAAATCTCATTAAAACTTGGTAAAAGTTAAAAAAAATAAAGAGCCTATTGTTGTGTGATTCCTGACCAGGTCATACAGATCGTACCCTTCTAGATGTAATTTTTCCAAACAAATGCCACTGAAACAACAATATACTGTCAACCTTTTGATGTTTACTTCTTTCGGCAAAATAAGCTCTACATCAGAAGGATTACTGAATTTGTAAGACTACAATATGCCAAACCACATGTGAAGATATATGATAATTATTTCATCATGAAACTTCCGTCTGTGATTTACGTTTAATTTTCTGCACCTACCTATGCTTGGCTTCGCCATGTTATGACATTGAGGTACCATCACCATCATTTGAAAATGTAATCTGTGTGGCTTTTGATATTAGACTACGTGAATGCGAAAATGATTTAGAATGTGATAACGTGGCTTTAGTGAGGTGTGGACTTTGTTCTCTTCCACTTTTTTTTAACCAATTCATCCAAATCCCGCATGTGCACTTTGAGGACAAATATAAGCGCTATCTGGTGTGTGGTACTGCTGTATATGAGTGTTATGCGTAATAAGTACTTAAAGCAGAGAGGTTTTGTCACTGTTGATTGGAAATGTAATGATACACTGACGCCATTGACTTACGTATAATTTCCTTCATACGGTATTGATATCTTGTTACTTTGTTTCTCTCTATTAAAATGTTACTTGAGGTAGAATGCAAAGTTTTGCATTGAAAAGACACTTGATCCCTTGTTATTCTAAGCATGTTTTCGTGCGGTTCCGAGCGTTTGAGGCCAAAGGTGTCCCTTGTAAGTACCTTAAGAACTGCTTAATCATGCATCAGGATAAGGAACATCATATGCAGTAGGTGTGAACCGAATATATTTTATCAAGTTTAAATTCTTCACGTTGAAAAAATTAGGGACATGATGCCGTCTAAAAAACATGAATTATAGAAGGGAAATCAATGATTGATATTAGTTAATATGATCACTCGAGTGGTTTGATTATTGTTAGGTGGAAGAAAATTTTGGAAGGGATTGATGTCAGAGTTCTGCATTACTGCAGAAGGATCGAGAAAAATATTCCATTTGAGAAGCTATCTATGTTTTGCCCTTTCTGGATTGAGAGTAAACCTGGTCTCAATATTATTTTAGTTGCATCCCTAAGATGATGTACTCTTCATAATCTAATATGCTCATCATTAAATATGTTAATGATTAGCGGTTTCGAGTCTGAACTTGAATAAATCTGCTTTGGTTCCGTCCCCGCACTTTGCGGATAAACCTTATTCCATAATGTTTATGCAAATACGTTTGGAACACACTTCATTATTCGTGTGCAGCAAAGCACGTCTCAACCTTCTGTGCTGGCTTCCGAAAGGATATACTTCGACTTTGACGATTATTTCACATAAAACTTGTAATAGCAGAAAAGTGCTGGATAATTGTACCCTGTTAAGCCAGGATGGTAAGCACATTGGTAGGTACTTTACAGTATGAAAGCTGAGGATATTAGTTTTAAAATGTTCTACTTTAGATTTTTTTTTTCTTAGATTATTCGTAACTTACAAATACATGGATAAATTATTTCCTCTATAAATCTTAGCAACAAAGTTAAAGCCTCTCACAAATTTCCCAAACTTAGAAAAATAATCAAATAGGGGGGCATCCATAAATTACGTGAGGTGATTTCCGGACCCCCCCCCCCCCCCGTTCTGGTGATACTTGGTCCACCCCCTCCTTTTTTTTTAGGTCTCACCCTTCCAAAGCGGGTTACACCCGTACTTTTCGAGGAAATACCCCCCTAAAATCGACTCTACATTACAACAAAAATTTCCAAAACCTCACGTGAGATTTCCGTTGACCACTCCTCCCCCTTGGTGAGATTTCGCCGAATATTTCATGAAACTTCAGACTGCCCTTTGTTGTTATCTTCTAACAACCTAGCCTCTAAGAGTAAAAACATTATTTCTTGTTTCCGTGGCCACTGGTTATTCTTGCTCTTGCACGGAAGTTAGTTGAAAATTATTACGATTCGATTTTTGGAGTAATCACAACGTATTCTCACAATGTGTAATTATCTTGACGAATAATATTAGATTAGTTTTAAGTACAGAAAAAATATACTGTTTTTATTTCAGTATCTGGAGCGACGGTACAACAGGGTAATTCGTCTGTTGGCATCTGGATGCTACCTGTTCAACTTGGTAATCCATATGCCACTCTTTGTCTACGTTCCAGCGCTGGCCTTCAATCAAGGTTAGTTAAACGAGTTATTTAGAAAATAATATGTATGCAAGATATAAAGCTCCAAGTTTAGATGTATGATTGTATTGCATTTGAATACACACCTCTCCATCGCTTTAAACCAGCTTTACCACAGGCGATCCCATCAGCATGGTGCATAGCACTGCCCATCGTACAGTTCGATTTTCAACATACTTCACCGGGCAGAATACCCACAAAAAGTGCAGTTTAACTATTTCAGAGTCCTGTCAATTATTTATATCATTCTGGATTTTCATAAACGAAGTGAAAAGCATCTCATCGTCGATTAACAATACCTTAATAACAGAATCTGGATTGATATATTTCATTTTGAGATAAAAAACACTGAGAATTAATTTGTAATAAACACACAGCGAGACGTTCAAAACGCTGCATTGCACAATATCTGCTCCAATAAAGGGGTACACAGAAACAACATTTTCGATCTCCGACATCTTCGGAACAATTTTCTGTTTTTCGGCCATAACTCCTTCCCAATGAGTCCTAGCAAGAAATAATTTATTTCCAGTTTGAAAGAGGACAAAACTTCCTACAACTTTCGTAGCAATTAAAAAAAATATATATTCAAAACTAAGCGAGTTGTAGTATTCGATAATCATCAAAGCTTCACACCTACTTTGTCGCTCTAAATTATCTGTAAATTGATATATATATATGTATTTGTGCATGGAATTATATATATATATACATATAATGTGCTTTTATTACTGATGGTTAAATCAAATCATCGTACGGCATTGTTGGCATGGGGATTCCCATGGATTTTTTGGCCGGCAGGTGACAGGGTTTTTCAATTCATTGCGCAATGCGCCCCTCGTCGTGGCGATAGAGTCATATTAGAAACCTTGATTTCAATCGTGGAAAATATTAAGCCTGCTTAAGAACGCAATATCACAGTTAAATTTGATTGATACCCAACTGATGCTAGAGAGGAGCTAAGTCATCTACAGGTTTCGTCGTTTGAAAACATCAGGAACATCAGCACACATCATTTTCGATGAAGAAATAAATGCTGCAGTGACGCAGGAAAAGTTTCTTGCAAAATATAGCGACCTGAATCGTTTAATTTTTAATTTAATGCAAAAACTGAAAAACGTAGGAATCCAAGTCCAACAGGTAAAAGAAGACGCAACTGGATTGACTGTTGATGGATTTATTTCTCAAGCTGCAAAATTCCACAATGTGGCAATTGTAAGTGATTATATCGATACTCTCGTTATGTTAATGGGCCTTGGGAACACTTTCAACAACTTGTACTTTTATAAACCAGAAAAAGGCAGGGAATCGTGGTACTCAATCACTTCCTTCAAGTTTGCGTCCAATCATATCCTGTTCATCCAAGCTTCTACAGAATGTGATACATTAGCATTTTTAGGCCATGGGAAACCAAAATTCTGTTCTCTCATTCAACGCCAACAATGTCTAGAAGAACATGCGCCTAAACTTTCAGAACCCCTAGCCTCCTGTGACTGTGATAGAACAGGCAGGGAAACAGCTGATCTGGGTATTACACCGGCTAATTGGTTGTGGGACACTGAAAATACACAGATAGGAATTGTTTACGAAATCTAACACAAAAAAGATGAAAAATAAAATATGAAAAATTTGCAGTCAACCTAGCACGGGTTTCACCAACATCAGATGCATTTGAAACAATGCGCAAGCATGGCTGAGTCGAGAAACGTATCGACTGCAATTTGGCTGAAGAAAAGTCTCATCCATTCTAATTCCAGTCACTGTGATAAATAGACTGCACGTAAGTTTTGTATAGTGTCGCTCTGGGTGCATTATTAATTTATAAAACATAAGAATTTAATTTTTAATCTCAGGTAAATTCTTATTAAAATTATTTCAGATGAGAAGGAGTTCATAATTAAAACTAGTTGTTACCCGCAACTTCGTACGAGTGGACTAAGAATTTCATTGCAAAACGTGGATATCGGAAGCTGTTAGTAACGTACGATTTGTACCAAACAACACCGAGTCGCCATAATATGACAGGAAAGCCATTAACTAAATTATTCTACTGTCGAACCTGTCTCAAGAAGAGAATCAATTTCAAAAAGAGAAAAACAAATGAAGGTGCGGGGATATGGGGGAGAGGGGCGGGATTAACTAAGGCCAGCGTTACTTTAGCTTGGTGTTTTCTTCTTTCTTCAGAATGAGCATCCGATTCTTGAGTTCTAATAACCTTAGCCACTCGTGCTCTTCTAGTTCTACACCTTAGGCCAGGTTTACGACTTCAAGGCATGTCAGAATAGAAGACAAAAATAAACTGGTGCCAGAAACATTTAGGCAGACACAAAGTAATAGTACAGTGCAGAGAAAATCGACATCTATAACCTACTAAAGAATAAGTTTTGTCTCTAAACGAAATTTACTACCAAATCATATACTAACAAACTGCGCGAGAAGCACAGCTTGAGGAACCTATGTAACAATTCAGATTAACACACGCTTCCGTCTGTCTGTCACCATTCGATAAGTTCTCAAAACTTCGTGACCACAACTGTTATTCATACCGAAAAAAATGTCCTGTGTACTTTCTACAGATACAAAGAACTTCCTTGTCAAATTTCACCAATACCACTATAGCCATTTAGTCGTTAAACGTAACAAAAAGACAGAGACTTACTTCTGCATTTACAATATTATTAGGGAAGATCATACACACACACTGACTGCGAGAGAAACAACGGCTGAGTGATCAATATAGTGTCAAAAAGTGTACACCTAAAGCATTGTTAGACCACGTACGATTTGCCAAGCATTGCACCTCTAAATTTGTGGTATCTACTGTTTAACATGAAATCCGAAAAACTGACCGTTCAGGCGTGGATAATTCAATCGAAAACAATTCTTAAAAATCTTTGCTTCTATTGGGATTTGAACCGGAGACACGGTCCAACCATTAGAAATCAAGAGCGTTAGGCACTGCGCTAACAGCCCGTGATACGGGAAGGCAATACAGAGTGTTAGACATCCTAAGCGTCAGTCTATCGCCGTTTCGGTAATTTTTCAAAATTACTTGACAGTATATACTATTTATTCAGAAAAAGTATCCTATGTCCATCCTAATGCCAAATCGCATCTGCTTGTCAAATTTCATCATGATAGGATTAGCCGTTTAGCCCAAGAAGGGTAACAAACAAACAGAGAGACAGAGACACAGATAGACAGAGTTACTTTCGCATTTATAATATTAGTATAGATACATGACATCCAGACTAATCAAAATTTTCCATAACCTAGCCATTTTTTTAGGCATTTACAATTTACACACAAAATGATCATATTATTTTGGCTAGGAATTTACATAGTTACCACATAAAAATAAATTCATTAATCAAAGAAATCAAAATGACGTCAGTGATGTTATTATAAACAAAAAGTTATTTGGAAGCTCATTACAGTTCGGCAGACGGAAACTATTCCTCGCCAAGGCCATTCTTTGGGTGAGAGAGCTCTTTCGAATTTTAGTGCAGTTTCTAGTAACTGCTGTCATTTACCTTCTGAGGCACACTGGGCACTGAAACACACGTCCACACTGTCAGCCATCAAACTCACTTCAACTCATGGCACACTCAAAAAATTTATCTGGCTGCTATTGCTAGCTGATCAGAGATGTGTCCCAGATGGCGGTCGGTGGATCATTCCCCGTTGTCTTCTTCCCCACATTCCTTCACACCTCGCCTCCGTTCATTTTTTCCAGTAGCGAAGGCCGTTTCTGCCAATGGCGCCTCGGAATTTCTTAAAATACGTCCAAACATGAAAAATATAATTTAAACAAAATGGTAACTTAAAATTAGACGATTTGGTATTGGAGGGTCCCAATCATCTATCCCACACATCACTTCTTTAATTGTTATTGGCTGCCAGTTTCTCCCTCCATGTTCACATTCCGTGGACTTGCGTTGATCGACCTTCTCTGGCATTTTCATTGTTCGTATGTTTCTCTATTAACTAACTAAATAGAAAAAACATAAACCTTCAACTTGGAATTAGGACTGTTGATATTTTTAAAAATATCGGATTTTTCGATATATCGATATTTTAAAATGTATCAATATCGGTTGTCGAAATATCGGAAAAAGTATCGATAATCGACACTTTCATAAATACAATTTCATAAAAGCAAATCCCGTAAAATAAGGCTGTCTACTGATAAACATAAGTGTGATATTGTTCTTAACCAAGTTTTCGCTTTCAAATGGTTTCTCTTGGTGATGATGACTGTTAGTTTTTAAAATTTGACCATTATGCGTGTCATAATTTTCATAAATATTAATAAAATTTATAAACTCGAAAGATGTTTGAGGCAAATCATTTTTAAAAAAAAAGATTGATAAACAATACAGTTGAGGCATTTAGTTAGGTAGAAGTCTGGCTATCATAGTTACATTACTTTATTCCATATGACATTTTTTGTGGTATTTCATTTAGTATTGTATATTAATACTTATTCTGAGTTACCTAACTATACCTGCTCTCTAATTAGAAACTATTTTTTGTTTGCACTACTCTTGCTAACACACTAATTTCAAGTTGGACTTCCCTGGACAATATGCACGTTCATTTCAAACAATGGGCTCGCGTTCGATTCGTGCTTGGCGAGCTATGCCTTGGCTAAACTGTTGTCATAATCTTAGTAGACTTGGTATGTATTACTTCCAAATTAATTATAGAAACGTAGTAAGATTTACTTAATCTTGCTGATCTCAATGCGTAACAAACATTTGAGGGATATAGTGTCATCCAGAGCAAACGAAAAAGATAACTTATTTTTAAAAATATCGGCGCCGATATCCAGATTTCAGTATAGAAATATCGATATATCGTTCTATAAAATATCACTCATAAATATCGATATTTTAAAAAATTAATATCGATATATTATCAACAGTCCTACTAGGAATGAATACAGAACAGAACGAACAGTAGCTCCAGTTGCTGTATTATCACTTGTTGTTAGCTGTTAGTGTGACATGACAGGACATATATGTTAAGTTAATCAGCTTCCCACGTGTTTCCGAGGGTCTATATGAGTGGAATCAGAATTATTGTCTTAGCCGAGAAACATGCAAATAGTCTCTTTACAGAAAGATACACTATGTCCGTTACAAGTAAAGAGGAATGTAAAAAAAAAAGTTTCTATGTCGTTGGTTCGTCCATGTCTTCAATTTTTCAGCTAAGCCAAATACTCTTCTGTTGAGAATACTAGCTTGTAAGCTGTTGTATAACCCTACAGCTCTTTAAATGAAGCAGTGGGATCATCTTTTGCATCCATTTTTTACACAGCTAAGAAACCACCTGCCTAGGATAGCTAATTAAGGGCAGTTCTATATCTGATGAGACTTTTAGTCTGTGGTGAACACACACTGCATAGGTTCAATAACTGAGAGCGTTAAAGCTTTCAGATCAGTTCACTAGACACTCCTACATCCAAAACCTAGCTTCCTGATTCATACCGTACCCTATCTCCCACATAACAATTCTATATACTTATGGGCGCCGTCTTAACTCTCTCATTATAGAGGCAGGTTATATAATCGTCCTGTACAATCTTTATCACAAGATATGCCGCTGACACCGCTATCTTGATACCTTCAAACATTAACTTATTCCTTATCGAATTATGCCAAGGGAGTTGACTCTGCTGCCACTGGCTTAGTCAGTAGCACTTATAAGCCGCATGCAGAAGACGTTCAGACTTTAACTTAGTAGAGACTGGTCAGCCAGTGCATCCCCAGAAGCCTCGAACTTAACTGAATACAACGACGAAATTTAGGTTGGACGCTAAGACTAACAAAGACCGGGCGCTCATTAGTTCATTAAGGCTTTTTGCATCACGTTTTCAGCCAATCTAGTTTATTTACTGATGCCTTGGTCCTTATTCCATTGAGAGAGTTACTTCATCCTATTTGTGTATTATCATCTGTCTTTCCATGTTCATTTTTTTTCACGTCGACTCAAACTTCAGTTTCACACTGAGTGTTATCATATTTCTTTTTAAAAAAAAAAAAAAAAAAAAAAAAAAAAAAAAAAAAAAAAAACTTTGGCATATATTGCTTAAAAATGACGATTCCCAACAAATAAAGCTGAATTTGTGTGTGTCTGTAAAAACATTTGTTCCAGATATTATTTAATTCCCGCAATCTTTTTTTTTTTTTTTTTTTTTTTTTTTTTTTTTTTTTTTGTTTTGTAACAGTTTAACGTCCCTTTTTAACAACGTGGTCTTTAGAGACGGGAAAGGATGGGGGCAAGGAATGGGAAGGAATTCGGCCATGGCCTTTTGAAGGAAGCATCCCGGCATTCACCTGGAGTGATTTGGGGAAACCATGGAAAACCCAAATCTGGATGCCCGGACGGGGATTCGAACCGCCGTCCCTCCCGAATGCGAGGCCAGAACGCTATCCGTTACACCACCACGCTCGGTCCCCGCAATCAATCTGCATCAAAGCTTGCTGAAGAAGGAGAGACTATATGGGTTATTGATTGAAGTATTAAGGATATCATTGCGATTTCTTAGTTTTAGCCATAGGCAACTTTCTTTACGTTCCATATCCCAGGTAATGACTAGACAACAGTGGGATGTAAACTTAAAATGATAACTGCGAACCTCGCAATGAAGTTTTACGGCCACCAACGAACGAGCATAATTTTATCAATTAAAACTCAGAACAATGCTTCGTTGACTAATTAAATTTTGCTAAAAACGAAGCAATTTTCGTAAACACTGAAATAGGACCGAAATTGTTAGTAAGCGACTGGGATATACACTGATAGATGCCTAGACTAATAATACTGTTTTCCTGGGCGAGTGCAACGCATATCTGTAAGATTTATGGTAGATCAAAATTGTTGCATGACAACAAAAGACACAAGTTATTATGCAGCTCATGTACTGCAAGTATGTCGAAGCCAGTTGAAGATTTCATAATTTCTCAGTTAAGTTTACTATTCCAAAAATACTTATGGAAAAACCAATACATTTTAAGATGCCGTACTGTTAGGCTAACTTGTAGTCGAACCTATATCCTTCTTCCAAGTGAAAATTTTCAGATGCTTCTGAAGAAAAATCATACACAAGTGTGATGAAACCATACATTAACGTTGACGACGAGCGAGCCTAGCTTCTAAACAGAGACATAGCGTTGTCCAGAAATAGAAGAATTTCTTTGTAAGACCGTGGCTTCTAAATCGTTCTAAATGTAGACGGTTAGTCCTACCCTTAGGGAAGATTCTCTGAAGTCGGCTTTAGTGGCTACATTGGTGTACACACTAAAATTAATATGTAATTCCCGTATCAAAATACACTGATTCTTGGTAGCTTATATGGCATAGGAATACTGCAGAAGTTTGCAGAATAGAAAATAATTCTCATATATTAATCGAGGGAGAAAAAGCTTAGGGAAATGTTTTAAACGTTAATATTATTAATAATAATTTTTGTTGCTAAACATGTAATTTTTTTCTGTCATCAGTCTCTCAATACAAACATCAATCTCTTCATCTCAACACACCTCTTACAACCTATGTTGTCAATTACCAGCATCGTAAATTCTGTTCATTGTCTTCAGCAACAATATTTTCGAATGTTAACCACAGTTCTGTCTCTTGTTTCTATAAAACATTCGTTCCGTAATTTTTATCTGTACCACTAATTTTCAACATTTATAGCACCACATTTTAAAAGTTTCAATTTTCGTTCTTTCTGGTTTTCCTGAAGTTAATGCTTCACTACAATAAAGAGCTTCGCTCCATTTATGCGGTTTTAGGAAGTTCTTTCTCATGATTCCTAGATCAATGTTAGATACACGGAACGGGAAGGCATCCAGCCAAGGCCTTTATGAAGGAAGCATCCCGGCATTCGGCTTGAGTGATTTGGGGGAACAATGGAAAACCCAAATTTGGATGCCCAGACGGGGATTCGAAGCGGCGTCCCACCGAATGCGGTTAGAAACTAAAGATTTTTCTTTTTGAAAATCGTTTCTTGTAAATTTGTTACACGGTGTAAATAGTTTGCAACGGGTGTAATTAGTAGATTTTCATCCAATTTTATCATAAGCAAAAACGATCATTAGTTTTCTCCGACTTCCTTAGCTCCTGAATTTAAATGTTTCCGGGGATGAAACAGCGATGAAGTAAAAAATATAATAGTCATTCTTCGGAACTGTTAGGATTTTCTATTTTCCAACTAGTTTTGTCAGAGGACTTTGAATACGAATAAACAGAACCCATTGTGTTTTTGTGTAGCTAGCATCATGGGCGAATGGCTATCTTTTAACTTGGAGTCGCGATATGGCCATCCAGATTTTGGTTTTACATGCTTTCTTAAAAACCATTCCAGGCGAATGCCTGAATGGTTACTTTAAAAGGCCAATGTAGGCCCATCCCTTCTCGTTTTTAATAAGCTCAACGTCAGTGTCTGCTACTTGAGGGAAATTTAGGAATATGAGGTCAAAGTGGAATCTTATCAGACTAAGAAAATTCAGTTCTACTGAGCGAACGATACCCGTGGGATTACGTTGCGTGAAACAATAACTTTATTGATGACGTCTTATTGGTCACATTAAATGTAGAAAGAAGTGATATCGAGCAAAAATCTTCAATATATAATCAACAACTGGATATGTTGACATGATCCCTGGACCAATAATATTCTTGAAGTAATGGTAAAGTAATTATTCAGCAGTATCTGCAGTAATCATTTCTCATACATTTGTAACAACAAAAAGTCAGGATTAAAAATTATGTGTCCAGTGTGCCAACCGTCCGTTTTTAACCGGTTTTTCATGTCCACTTGCGCGAATGATTTTCACAGTCAGCGTGAAGACCTACATATCACTCCATCATAATGGCACATATCACATTTTCGCAAACTTTAAACACTTAATAAATGAAAGATGGCAACACTGTGTGTCTTTTTCTACAATAAATCGTCCTTAATTATCTCGCTAGTCGACACAGCAAAAGAAATAATGAAATTGAGATAATTATTGTACTTATAAATTTAGAAAAATTGAACTGTGATGTTATTTTATTTTCATGTTGTGAAGTTCGGATTTATATGTTGTCCAAAATTGCATAAGAATTATACCATTTTTTACCATGTTTTTATTACTCGCTTAGGGCTTTGTCTGTTCGGATGGAATTCTGTAATTGATTTAAAGTAACTTCTCGATGAGCTAGAGACTTGATATTCTGACCATAGCTCGTAAGTGGATGACAATGCATGAAAAATTAGAAAAATGGGAAATATTGTCCGGAAAATTTGAAATATTGGGAAAAACTGAAAGTACTCTTTTTTTCTATGGACCGATTTGGCTATTTTTTTATTTTTTTTAATGTTCGTACTATTCCAAATAAGGATTTTAATTATATAACGGTTTTTAGTTAATGAAAAATTGGAAACGTTGCTCGGAAAATTGAAAAATTTGGAGAAAACTGAAAGTCTTTTTTTTCTGTATACCAATTTGGTTAATTTTCTTTTTTTAGATGTTCATAACATTCCGAATACGGTTTTTTAAAGAAAAAATATTAGAAAAGTTGCTTAGATGATTCGGGAAAAACTGAAAGTACTTTTTTCTATGGACCAATTTAGCTATTTTTTAAATGTCTTTAATATTCTGAATAAGGTTTTTAGAGAAAGAAAATAGGAAAAGTCGATAACAACTGAAAATACAATTTCTTTGGACCGATTAGGCTAATTTTTTAAAAAATTTTTGCAGTAGACTGAATAATGTTTTTAGAGAAAGAAAAATTGGGAAAGTTGTCTGGAAAATTGGATAATTCTGGAGAAAAAACTATTTTTTCTATGGACCGATTTCGCTAACTTCTTATAAATGTTTTTAATAGTCCAAATAAAGTTTTCAGAGAAAAACATATGGAAAATTAGCCGCGAAAACTGGAAAATTATGGAAAACTGAAAGTGTTTTTTTTTCTGTGGACCATTTTGGCTAATTTTTTCAAATGGTTGTAAAAGTGCAAATAAGGTTTTAGAAAGAGAAAAAAAAATTGTAACGTTGCCCGAGAAATTCTTGAAAACTGGAAAGTGCTTTATACGATGTATCAATCTATTTTATTTAATGTTTGTAATAGTGTGAATAAGGCTTTAGGGAGAGAAAAATTGGAAATGCTGCCTGAAAAATTGGAAAATTCTGGAAGAACTAAAAGTGCTTTTTTTTCTATTTGATTTTTTCGAATTCAAGACGATAAATTACAATTCAAACGATTGATATTCATAATTATTTTTTTGTGCCTTATTTTCCCGGGATGTAAATAATTCAATTACATGTTTACTATTAAAAAAGTGGAATTTGTTGCATATCTCTCTCAGTGATTAAGTTATCGAAGTATTTAAAATCAGTTCCAAATTTTCACTCACATAACCCTAAAAGGCAGAAAATAATAATAATATATAAAAACCTTTTTAATGTACCAGGTTTTTTATAACGGACTAAAAAATATATAATAATTTATCTAATACTTAACAAGGATAAAACACATGCAGATTTCTAACTTCTTCTAAATTGTATTGAAAACGTATTCTTGGAAATTTTCAGTAGCTGTTAAAAAAGTACTTGTAACATTGGTGACGAAAATCATGGGACGCCTGCAACAGATAATTGATGCGTTAATAGCTCAACTGACAATTTTATTGCACCGCAAATAATGTGAACTGAGAAGTAAGTTCTTTCGTTGATAGCAACACTCTACGCTTCTTAGAGTTACGTATTACATGCGCCCCATATGTTTCGTTACTAATCTTACAAGTATTTTAATAGCTATCAAAAATTTCCAAGTATAAGTTTTCAGTACATTTTTGAAGAAGTTAGAAATCTATATGTGGTTTTATCCTTCATAAGGATTAGAGAAATTTTTTTTTAGTCCTTTATAAAAAACTGGTGCATTAAAAGTTTTTTATTTTACTATCATTTTTATCTTTACTTGAGGTTGGTAAATCATGAATTTAGGATATATTCATGGTTTCTGTATAATTTCTGCACACACTTTGAACGAATCATGGTTTAATACTGTATGCGCGGTACATGTTCAAATTGTTTGTTCTGCGGACTATTAGTGCCTATGTATAAATAATACAGGAAATTTGTATTTTGATGAATCGATTATACCGTATATACTGTTGCTTAAGTATATTCATAAAATAGCAATTATTTCTATCAGATTTATTACGGATTATAATGTTTTAAATTTTAAAAATTTAATACAAATTCTGGATTAGTATTACACAAATTATAATATTGATTTATTGTTTTCGCAGTTTCTGGAATAAATATCCACATAACAACATCCGTCGTTTCTGTGATCTGCATAATATATACTATGATGGTGAGTAAACATCGCACGTTGAATTAATTCGTTCGCAGCTCTCAAGATGTTTGCCATATTTTTATGATGATTCTTTACTCCTTCCAATTTTAGCACTAGATATATGTATGAAATTTCTACAGCAGTTATATGAATATGGTGGGTAAGTATCGATATACAGACACTATTCAACTTACGATCAAGTTACGTTTCCCATGCCCGTTCGCGTTTTGAATTGTTCAAAAATACTTATTTAAATAATTTTTTTAAAACTACCAAATGTTTCACGTCTTTTTAATTAAAAACCAAATACACTAGCTAGTATTGTATTTCATTCCTTACTTTATTCATACAAATAATGCATAAAATCTAATAAAAAGAGAAGAAAGTGAATGAGAGTTGCAGTGTGCATATGAATCGTCAGACTTTGTCATCGGTGTCTTCATGGGAATGAATTTCTTCATCAACTTATTCTGCTTTATCTGAAGCGTGTTCGGTCAAAAAAAGGGGGAGGTGGTACACGCTTTTGAGGTTATAGCCACTGGTTTGAAGAAATGAACTAAGAAAGTTTCCACTGATCTTCTTTTCTTTTGATGATATATATGACGGTAAAAAGAATTGGATACGGCCACCGACGTGTTAGGTGGAGGGAGTTAGTCGTTAAACCAGTCAACAAGAAATAACAAAAACTGTACTTAAAGTAAAATAAACTGATGAGCCATTATATTATGACCACTGCCTACCGTGAGATTTATTAACGTCTGGTGAAGTTGCGAAACGTCATGCGGAAGGAAAGTTTATAAGTGGAGCAGAGATGCGTAGGGAGTCATTCCAACGACAATCAATGTGGAACATTGGGAACTCCTCTGATATAAATGACACTGACAAAGGTCAGATTGTTATGGCACGGTGCCTGTGTACTACCATCTCGGAAACGGCGAGGATAGTCGCCTGTTCGCTTGCTGCTGTAGTGAGCATCTACGGAAAGTGGTTGAAGGACAGTCAAACCACAAATATGCGACAAGGTGGAGCACACCCATGCGCTATTACAGAACGAGGAGCTTGGAGGCTCGCCCGCTCTATAAATCAGCGTAAATGCCGATATGTGGCAGATCTGGAGGAAAAACACAATGCTAATGGCGTCTCAAGTGCTTCGGAGCACGCCGTTAGAGTGCATTGTGGTACATGGAACTCCGTATCAGACTGCCTTAATTTGTTTCCATGTTAACCCGCTGGCATCGTCGATTAGGATTGCAGTCGAGAATGTCTAGGTTTCATCGAGGAATGGACCATAGATCAATCGAAATGTGTCATCTGGTAGGATGAATTACGTTTCTTCCTGAACCCGGTCGATGGTCGTGTTCGGATACGTCGTCTTGCAGCGAACAGATACTCGAAACATGCACCGTGTAATTGATGCAGACTGATGGGGGCAGTATTATGCTATGGGGAACATTCATCAGGACTTGTGGTAGTTATCGGAGGCACGATGACAGCTGAGGACTACGTGTAATTTATAGCGGATCTTCTCCATCCGTTCATCAATCATGTGTTCCATGATGGCAATGGCATCTTCCAACATCTTGTGTCACAAGGCCAGTATCAGACTGCAATGATTTGAGAAGCATGGTAATGTAATTCTCATGATTGCAACCCGATATACCACATCTGGGACTCGCCTAGAAACGACCAACCCGTAATTTAAAGGAATTGAGTGATTTTTATGTAAAACGTACCAAAGGAATTGTCAAATCCATACATCGCCGAATAGCTGCTCTATTGCGTTCCAAAGGTGAGCAACACGCTATTAAGCAGGCATCATAGTGTTTTGGTCCATCAATTTATATGACTAGACTGAATTTTTTGGTTGTATTTGTGGTCCTAATAATTCCCATGTGCTACTGTGACACTAGTGTATCAAACATAAAATTTTGTAAATCGGATAAAGGACTTGCAACTGAGAACTTCATAATTCACGGTGCTTAGTGAACCCGTGTCAGTGTGAGCTTGGTAACGTCCGTCCAAATGGACCATGATCATAAACGCACTGATTACGAAAAATTATGATTTTGTCTGCTCTTGATCAGTCTCTACTACCCACTACAGTGCTCGTACTCGCTATCGGAAAGTTCTACTGACGCAACGTGTTCGCGAATTACTTTGAACAATAAGTTGTAAATACATTATATCGTTTAACGTAAGCTACCAAACGTTCTACCGATGTGACCCCACAAACTGTTTAGTGGCCCATCGGTGGAAAACTACAACTGAACGTTCTGAGCGACCGGTTGCTTGTGATGTCTATAAACACAGACTTGGCTTCGGCTATTCGCAACTCAATGATCAGCGAGAACTCTGATAAGTGCCGTAAATTCAACCGATATCACCAACCGAGATGATTTCCGAAGACAACGCAGCCCACCCATCTACATCAGCAGTTCCAGAGCAGCAGCCATGTCAAACAGCCCATCACCAGCAGGTCACAGCCTACCTGCAGCATGATCTTCAACAGCAGCAACAACAATCAGCCCAGCAGCTCCATCTCCACCAGCAACAACATTTATACCACCACCAGCAGCAGCAACAGCAGCAGATGCTTCAATATCAACAGCATCAACTCCAATCCTCACAACCGATGGGGACAACACAACATCCCACGACGCCCAACGCATTGCTGAACCAAATGTATGTACAGTTTAACGCAAGCGCCAATATGCCTCAGCCTCCCCAGTGCCCAAATAATACAAGCAGTGTCATGTCGCCCATGGATGTTATTAACGATCAAAAAAGAACCGGTCAAAAGCGCCCGCGCACAAATAGTGAAAATAACTTGCAACAACCTCCAAGGGCCTTATCTCCTGATAATGGACCACCAGAAATGAGATACGTTATTGATATACCGACGCAAAACAGATTCCAAATCTTGCATTGCGAAGAACCTGTAGAAGAGACAACCGAAATCACAGAAGTAGTTAAAACACCACCAATTTTTCTACACGACGTAAACAATCATCAAAGACTTACTCGAGATCTCAAAAATTTGCTAAGTAATGACTTTTCAACCGAACTAAAAGGAAAAGTGATTAAAATAAATACAACCTCTATTCAGGATTTTAGAACGCTAACAAAACATTTTGATACCATTAAACAGAAATACCACACTTTTCGTGCCCCAGACTCCAAACATCTATCAGTAATTGTGCGTAATTTACCATACTCACTAACAGATAACGAAATAAAAGAAGAACTAATCAGACTTAAGTTCCCAGTGAACAAAGTAACAAGACTTCTAAATAAAGATAAGAACCCTATGCCACTCTGCGCAGTTGAGCTTGAAGAAAATCGCGATTGTGCCAATATCTTTGAATTAGATAGACTGTTCCACTGCGTTGTTAAAGTAGAACCACGTAGAAAGTCAAAAGATATTCCTCAGTGTACAAATTGCCAGTTCTATGGGCACACAAAAAACTACTGTAAACTTGACCCTCGATGTGTCCGCTGTGATGGGAAACACCATTACTCCTCATGCAATCACCCGCGTACAGCAAAACCGGTATGTGTTAACTGCGGTGGGGAACATCCAGCAAACTTTAAGGGATGTAAATATTATGAAGAAATTAAACTTAAAAGTTTCAAGAAACCTTTACACCAAAACAAGCTTAACTCAGATAGACAGCTGACTGATATGCACACACCGCAAAATCTGGCCTCTCCGGGATTCCCGTCTTTACCAACAATTCTATCCCCTCTAAAACACACAGCTGACCAAATAACGCAAAACAAAGATAAAACAAATTCACAGCATATTCAGCAAAATAACTTTCGTCCCTCTTACAGCAACATACTACAAGGAAACCGCAACGCATCACCTTACGACACAAACATACAACAAAACGAGCACAACACCGAGCAAGGTACCACCTGGACCAAATTAATTCATGAACTAGTCTCTGGATTAATCTCTGCTTTTCTCCCCATGATAAAGGAGATTATTATGTCATCAGTAGCCAGTTTCCTCCAAAATGGCAAATAATACTGTCAATGTCTCTCAATTAACACTCCTAAACTGGAATGCAAACGGGGTACGGAATAAAAAATCTACGCTTGCAGAATTTATGAGTCGCCACAATGTTGATATTGCTTGTATAACCGAGACACATCTTACCTCTAATGATACTTTCAAAATCACTGGATATAAAATATACAGAACAGATCGTGACGCACCTATAGCCTCCGGCGGTGTAGCTATACTAATTAAAAACCGCATTAGTCATTACTCGATTTATATGCCCGCCAATGATCTCGAAACTGTCGGAATCCGAATACAAACTAAAACTAACTCCGAAATAACAATCATTGCCGCTTATAAACAACCAAATCGGAGGCTTACGCAACAACAACTCGTGCCAATATTTGATCATAACCAGTCTATCATATTAATGGGGGACCTCAACAGTAAGCATTTAGCTTGGGGATGTCGGGCAACAACACCAAACGGCAGGAAACTGCTCGACGCTGCAGGTAACCTTGGTCTGCATATAGTCGCACCACACGGGCCAACTTACTTTTCTAATAATAGAAATGTTGTGCCTGACATACTTGATATTGCCCTAGCAAAAAACACACCACTACCAATATATATGGAAGCAATTTCTGAGCTAGATTCAGATCATCTTCCGGTTTTAGCAAAATTTGGTACAAGCCCCGAAACATAGAACAAAAAAAAAGATACTACCCGGGCAGGTAAATTGGAATTTATTCGAACTTAATCTCAATCAGATACTATTACCATTCTCTAGGCAAGACACTAAAGACAGCATTGATGAAGGTGTACAACATCTAACAACTGCAATTCACCAAGCGGTAGAACTATCAATCAAGAAGCCTCAAACAAGAATGTTTAAGTCACTCCATGAAAGAATACCGCAACGAATCATTGACTTGATCAACTACAAAAACCAAACCCGCAGGACAGTGGCAAAGGCAGCGACTTCCCGCACCTTCGCAGACTCTTAAACCAATTATTAGACAGGTCAAACTAGAACTCGACTCATTTCGCTACGAAACATATCAAAATTATCTATCGGAATTAGATCCTGGTGACAGATCGCTATGGAAAACTACGAAACGAATTCTCAGGGAACCCACTGTCTTACCGCCCTTAAAATTGAACGACAAATACATATCTAGTGATTCAGAAAAGTGCGAAATTTTAGCAGATCATTTGAAAACGTCTTCAAACCGAATCCTATAGTAGATCATGAGTTCAACAAAACAGTCGAAGATTCCAATCGGCATATGACCATTGGAGCGGAGAATTATGTCAAATTCACTACCCCAAGAGAACTGAGACAAATAATTAAAAATTTGCCCGTAAGAAAATCGCCAGGTCATGATAATATACCCAACATAGCGCTGAAGTCGTTACCCCCTAAGGCAATAAGTTATCTCACAGCACTCTTTAACAGCATTCTCTGTACTGGATATTTTCCAATAGCGTGGAAACATGCTAATATCATAGTTTTCAATAAACCTAATAAACCAGCTTCCCTACCTTCTAGCTATAGACCTATAAGCTTACTCCCAACCTTATCAAAATTACTGGAAAAGATAATACGGACGCGGTTAACTTCCTTCCTTGATGCTACCGGAACCATCCCACCACATCAATTTGGATTTCGCCCGATGCACTCAACCTCACACCAAATACTACGCCTGGTTGAAGACGTCACAAGGGGCTTTGAACTTAAACATCACACCCTGGCTGCTTTTCTGGATGTTGCCCAGGCATTTGACAAAGTATGGCATAGTGGACTTCTATATAAACTCAAAAATACAGGAATGCCTCTATATTTGTACAAAATCTTAGAAAGCTTTCTACAGAACCGAACCTTCAGTGTACTAGTGGGCACAAAAATATCCTCAACACGACCAGTAACAGCAGGAGTCCCACAAGGATCTGTTTTAGGGCCCACCCTATTCAACCTATACACGTCGGACATTCCAACTTTCACAAATACCTCGACTGCAACGTATGCTGATGACACAGTAGTATACAACTTCACACAACGATATCCACGACGCACGCAATTACCTACAGGATGCAATTGCACAACTAACCGAATGGTTAAATCACTGGCGAATATCTCTAAACCCCGGCAAATGTCAAGCCAAAATTTTTACACTGAGACGCCACTAACCCGCCAGAGATAAACATTATGGGAAATAACATTGCATGGAACCCACCTGACCAATCAATTAAGTACCTCGGTGTCGATCTTGACAGGCGGTTAACGTGGAACACACACATTAATAATGAAATAAACCAAGCCTATGCCAGATTGTACAAACTATACCCAGTATTAAATAGGAAATCATCATTAAAAACAGAATGCTGCCTATTAATCTACAAAATGATATTACGACCGCTCATAACATACGCATGTCCAATATGGGGATGTGCTAGTCGTAGCAAGTTACAAAGAGCGCAAATATTCCAAAATAAAGTTCTTCGACTAGCCGTGAACGCACCATGGTACGTACGCAACAGTCAGCTGCACCGTGAATTAAATATTTCTTACATCAATGAATTCATAAGGCAACAAACTAAAAATTCTATAAACGAATTAATTCAGTACCTGGTGCTCGGTTTTATGAACTATGAAAAAGAACAGGTCAAACTAGACTTAAAAAACGCCTTCCTCAAGACATTTATCTATCGAACAGTGACTTTGAAGACGAAATAAACCAGTAAACCATATATTGTGAAACAAGATTATCCTCAGCGTTGAAAATAAAAAAAATAAAAAAACTATATGTATTTCATGAACAAAAGTGTAGTTATCTTAAATCAACTTCATTACAACTGTATATTGTTCTACATATATATAGGTTTAATACTAATAACTGTTCTTATTACTATTATAATACTGTTGAGACTATTTTTACTATGTAGCAAAATATTTACTGTATCACTTTTATGTAGTTACTGAGGGGCTCTAATGGGCTGACCTCAACCATGTCAACAAGAATGCTATGATTTATAAAAGACAACTTTATCCTGTAAAGCTAAATTTGCTGATCGGATAATAAACATGTAACAAAAAAAAAAAAAGTCTCTACTACGGTTTTTCCTCTTGTTGGCAGGGCGGCCTGAAGGCGGTGGTGTGGACGGACGTGCTGCAGAGTGTGGTCGCATTGGCAGCATACATCGCCGTGATTGGCATAGGCCTGTACGTTGTTGGGGGCCCCATTAACGTGTGGAAAATTGCTGATGAGGGAGGACGCCTCAGCTTCTTCGAGTAAGTACCTAAACAGTTAGAGATGCTGAGCACTGTTTGATTACATTTATAGTACGATCTTGTAAGGAAAGATGAGTACAGTATTTCTAATATCTTGGAGTTATAAATAGGAATGTAGGATGGACCAGAGGCCAGGCAAGGAACAGTCGAGTGGTGGCAGGGACTGGACTTACTAGTCGTAAATGTCTGCCAGGATGTAAAGGCTTGGGATAGTGTATACTAGCTTCCTTATAAACTGTCAACTGAATAATTCCCGGTATAAGGTTTCACCCAGTCATCCACTGCTAGCCTAAGGCCTTCTGAAAGGAGGTCTGAAGACCGAGGAGTTATCCAGAGCTCCGTCTTACCCTCTGGGTTGGAATCGGCACCTAATGGCGAATGAATCAGAAGTGATCAATGGCTTGAGGAAGCAGAGGGCAATGGGAAACTACGGTGTTGAAGACCCAAAGAGTATCCAAAGCCCATATAATAATCTCAAATTATATAACAGGGTTATGGTAAAATAGTACCCCAATCGTATCGCTGGGTGGGGACTGCTCAGGGGCCATTCACCATAGTGAATATAAACTTCTACTATTCAGAGCGTGGAATTCTTAAAGTCTAGATTAGAAAAGTTGAAAAGGGAGATGGAGTGATATAGTTACATGTCGTTCGCATTAGTGAGATTAAATGAAAGGATACATTGGATTCATGGTATGCGAAACACAGAATAATTAACACAAAAGTTTTCACTAATGTTACTGGTGTGGAATTTATAATGACCAAGAGAATAGCTAAATGGTGAATTATTATGAACAGTTTGCTGACATGATTATTTTGATGATGATAGAAATTATGCCTGCGCCAATCACGTTAACCGAAGTATATAAATAGGAACATAATGTAGAAATAGATAATATATTTAATAAAATTGACGAATTAATCAAAAATATAAAAGGGGGAGAAAATTTAATGATGGCTGTCTGGAATGCGGAGAAGAAAAGAGGGGAATACTGAAGGAAGTTTTGATGCTGGAGAAAGAAATAAGTGAGGAACTGAGTTGTTAGAATTTTGTAAAAATGTAAATTCGTTGTGGCGAGCACACTATTTAAGAATCATACACGACGGATATACAACTGGAAACGTCCAGAGGATGCAGCTACATATTAGCTAGATTATATGATGCTCAAACATTGAATCAGTAATCAAGTTGTAGACTGTAAAGCATATCCAAGAGCTAACAAAGACTGTGACTACAATCTACTAGCTATGAAGTGCAGGCTTAACTTTAAAAGAAACAACACATCGCATCGCAGAAGTGCGTCAGCAACTGCTTACACAGATTCTAATGGGGTAATGCACACTACAGGTGCGCCGCGGCCCGCATTTTCTGATCGCTTCGCCAGGCGTATTTTTTCCACCTGTGCGTCCCGATGCGCTCCGCCACGACACAGTGGAAGACAGGAGCTCCAGCAGCACTCACTGATCTTTGTAACTTGCATGTTCCAGTTTCTATAAATTAAATGCATTTCTTCAATAAAATTGGTTGCAAATTTATATGCTGGATGGCGGATGATTTTTGGAAAAAGTATGTCATTATTTACTGAAAATTTAATTACTTCATAAACTTTAATAAAGATGAAAAAATTATAAAATTTGCCACTCACTCAGTTTTTCTTTGCTTGCATGTATTAAATTAATTGATGCAAACGTAATGGATAAAGGGCACCTCATCTCTTTAGTCATGGCTTTCTAAGAGTTTTATGATTTACAACATGAAAAATGTAATAACAAAAGAAAAAATATATGGGACCAAATAGGAAACACGTTAAAACAACCAGGCTTAATATCATGATCCATGTTTCATGTTTTGGTTAATTTACATCTGTAATATAATTTTCCACCACTTTCCTTTAAATTCATGTTATCAAATAAATGAGCCAGCTTTTTGTGAGATTATTTCAAATCTTAATGATTTCAAGTATACCTTAACAATCTTTGTTAGTCAGATGTTGAAATTTCTCAGCTGTCAGTATCGTTCTTATCTTCTGCAACCCAGTTCAGATATCGTTAATCAAAAGATAATAAATGCAGCCCGTATCTATTATTACTTTATTTATCTTGTATTACGTCACTATTCTCCATTAATAGATTCGAAACCAAAGCCATTCTCGCTCACCCTCCTTATTTTACTGAGCCTGTAATTGAAAGTTTGTTTCTCTTCATTTCCGTTTATCTGATTTCCTGGAATAGTCCTCATCTCGAAAGGCGAAAAGCTTCATCCACTACCATTACATTACTACTATTACTACTATTACATCCTGCCTTTTTAACTCATTTCCTTGGATGAAATTTGTCATCGTGACATCTTAATTTTTCCCTAATTATCCGACGAACTCAAAACGGTATTCAACAACAAGGGCTATTTTTCTGTTTTAAAAATAAAGAGAACCGCTATTCCGCAGATCTTCTGTTGTACTTGTATCATGCTTGCAATCTAATGTGCCTATGCAATGCGGGAAATTCCATTTAAAATTAAACCCATTGCCTTTTCCACTTAATCTTCATCTTTAATGAACATCTTAAGGAATCAACTGTTTGTCAGATGTGTCCATTTGCAGTGTACGAGCGACTGAATTAATCGTCGATAACTGATGGCGGTGACAGTAAAATAAACGCGACTCGCCGCATTCAGATGTCCATTGCAGCAGTTTCGTTCGATGCGATGCGACGCGGCGCGCGCTAGTGTACACTTACCATAAGACACCAAAACGGATCGCCAATTTGTGCATCCATCAAGATACCAAAGATTACGGTCACGGCATGAATTAGTAGATAAGAGAGACAGAAAATTAGAATGAGGGAGGTACCAATTCTCTACTTGCAACGGAAAAGACCGAAGTACTACAATTTTCCTAGCTTATTGCGGCAAGGCAGAAACTGTAAATTCTTGGAATAAGAGAAGGAGAAAATGAATTTAGAGAATAGCGAAGTTGTTTAATATACGAGATGCTACTATTTATTTATACAATTTTTCCACACGTAGAGCATATCCGATCCGATGCCCAGTCAAACGAGAAGAAGCTTTGATTGGCGGATTCAACGCCAGACGATGCGTTAATGCAGGCAAGCCGGCTGAGGCAGCGCCAAGAGAAGCGTCGGTTTAAGGTACGCGCACACCAGAGCGGGTCGCATCGCATTGAGCGAAAATGCTGCAACGCACATCTGGACGCAGCAAGTCGCATTTCTTTTATTGTCGCCACATTCAGTTCTCTACGATTACTCAGCCGCTTCTTCACTGCAAATGGAAACATCAGACAAAGGTCTATTTTTTTTTTTTTTTTAGATATTCATTGAAGAAGAAGAAAATTAAGCAGAAAAGGCAATGGGTTTAATTTAAAGTGGAATTTTCCGCATTTCGTAGGCACAATGGATGGCAAGCATGTTATAACAGTTCTACCGAATTGCGGTTCTCTTTATTTTTAATGTAGAAAAATGAATGTTTTTCATGGTTTTACTAGCCCTTGCAGTTGCTGAATACCGTTTTGGTGTTTTGGCCGTCGGGGGATTGTGAAAAAAATTAAGATGGAAAAACATTTAGTCACAACAAGTTAGGTGAGGCAATGGCTGCAGGAAAACTGAATTTGCACGTTGACAATGCAGTATGTAATAGTAGTGGATGAAGCTTTTCCCCTTTCGAGACGAGGCCTATTTCAGGATATCAGATAAAGGGAATGAAAGTAACAAAATTTCAATTACAGGCTCAATAAACTTTGGAGGGTGATCGATAACGGCTTTGGTGTTATAGGTAGAAAGCTTCAAATCTATGAAATAATAATGTCGATGTTACCTTATAAGATAAATAAAATAATTCTATCCACATGCTGCATTCATAACCTTTTCATTAACGATATCTGAATTGGGTTGTAGAATATACGAACGATAATGACACAAGAGAAATTTCAATATTTGACTTACACAAGTTTTTAGGAAACATCAGAAATCATTAAGATTTGGAACAATTTCACCAAATATTATTAAACAGAAGCTGGCTGTGGTAATTAGCAACACGAAGCTTTAAAACGGGATACAAAGAAAGTGATAGAAAATTATAATACACATGTAAAATAAACGAAAAATAAAATACAGAACATGACATTACATCTGGTTGTTTTAACTAGTGTCCAATTTCCTCCCACATATTTTTTTCTTTTGTTTTATATTTTGCGCCTTGTAAATCAAAAAACTCTTTGAAAGTCATTACTAATAAGATGCAGTGCTCTTTATCCATTACGCTTGAATAGTTTAAGATAAAACATACAAGCAAAGAATAAGTGAGCATGAGCTAGAAATTTTATAACTTTTTCATCTTTATTAAAGTTTATAAAGTAATTAAATTTTCAAAATGTAATTACTTATGTTTTTTTTTTCAAAAATCATCCACCATCCTGTGTGCCAATTTTGTTGAAGTAATGCAGTTAATTCACAGAAATTGGAACACACAAGTTACAAAAGTCAGTCAGTGCTGTTTGAGCTCCTATCGCAAACCTGGTCGCGACTCAATGCATCCGGGTGCACAGGCGGAAAAATACGCTTGGGGAAGCGATCCAAAAATGCGACTCGACCCGCCTGTGGTGTGCGTCACCCCATTAGAATCAGTGTAAGCGACTGCTGATGCATTTCTGCAATGCGATGCGGCCCGCTCTGTTGTGCGCATACCTTTACACCGTACCGAGATGGGTCGAACTTCAACTGGTAGCACTGGGCAGCGACTAGAACTAAATATTTGAAGCTTCACAGCCACTTTCATATTTTGGTGGTGATTATTTGTAACTTCTTGACAATCGAGCCAAATTACTAATCTGAGTTTAATTTTTGATAATTAATTGTATACTTTATTGACCATTGCTGTAGGATGAATGTACTGAATTTATTAATTTTTATTCTATATAAAACTTAACGATAAATTCAACTTATGTTGTGTGTTCATGAATAAACAGCCAGGTTTAGTTTTACATGTGTTTATATCATCATTTCAAGCACCTTTTTCAGTTAGTAATTTTACTAATTTATTAAAATGTAAATATTAAATTAACAATAATTACCAAACTAGTGGAAAAATAAGAACCTCCTATTTCACTGTCGCCCAACTACTGGGCCCATTATTCAGTATTACCATATCGATGAATAACACGAATAGAGCATATTTCAATATATACTTAGAACTCATCTCATATCATGCATCTGTATCGAATAAATCATTCTTCGTCCATCCCGATGATAAATAATCGAAAGTGATCTTCGTTGTTCTAAGGCCATCAGTTGTCTCATCGGGGAACAAGTTATTAAGAAGTTGTTTTATTCGTTTCGTAGAAGTTAAAGTTAAAATCAAGTTTAAACATTTTTACAGTTATTTTATCGGATTGGATTTACAAGGCTCCAGGGTAAGGTGAAACATTATGTTCAAAGTAGGACTGTTGATAATATATCGATATATCGAAATATCGATATTATTTTTTGAAAATATCGATATATATGAGTGATATTTTTCACGCCGATATATCGATATTTCGATACTGAAATCTGGATATCGGCTTCGAAATTTTTTTAAATAAGTTATCATTTTTCGTTTTCTCTGAATGACACTATGTCCCTCAAATTCCTGTTACGCATAGAGATCAGCAAGCTTAAGTACATGTTACTACGTTTCTACAATTAATTTGGAAGTTACAGGTACCAAGTCTACCCAGATGATGAAAACAGTGTCGCGAAGGCATCACTCACCCAGCACGAATCGAACGTGAGCCCATTGTTTGAAATAAGCGTGAGCATTGTCCAGGAAAGTCCAACTTGAAATTAGTGTTTAAGCAGCAATAGTGGGAAGTGTAAATAACAAATAGTTGCTGATATGGAAAAATTAGAGCTAGAAAAGTAAGACAACTCAGAATAAGCTATAAACGTACAAAACATGAAATACCACAAAAAAATCTTATGAAAAAAAGTTATGTAACTTGGCCATAATGCATGCTATGATAGCTAAACTTTTACCAAAATAAATGCCTCAACTGCTTATCAGTCTTAAAAATACACAAAATAAGGTTTGCCTGGAACCTCTTTCGAATTTATAAATTTTATGAAAATTATGACACCCATAATGGTCAAATTCTTTTAAAAATTCAACAATCACCAAGAGCAACCATTCGAAAGTGAAAACCTGATTAAGAACAAACTCACACGTCTGTTTATCAGTGGATAACCTTATTTTTACCAGGTTTGATTTTTTTAAATTGCATTTATGAAAGTATCGATACATCGATACTTTTTTCCGATATTTCGACAGCCGATATTGATACTTTTTAAAATACCGATTTATAGAAAATCCGTTATTTTAAAAAATATCAACAGCCCTAGTTCAAAGTGAAACAATATGTTCAAAGTAACTGGTTCAGAGGGGCCGAGCGTGGTGGTGTAACGGATAGCGTTCTGGCCTCGCATTCGGGAGGACGGCGGTTCGAATCCCCATCCGGGCGTTCAGATTTTGGTTTTCCATGGTTTCCCAAATCACGTCAGGCAAATGCCGGGATGCTTCCTTAAAAAGGCCATGGCCGAATTCCTTCCCATTCCTTGCCCCCATCCTATCCCGTCTCTAAAGACCTCGCTGTTAGAGAGACATTAAGCGGATAAAAAAAAAAAAAAGGTTCAGAGCAGTGATTTATAATTTAATCATCAAACGACACAACCTGTTTTGTGTTTTCCTCTTACGTCGTTCTGTTGTGTTTCCTGCAGTATGACGCCGAGTCCGTTCGTCCGCAGTTCCTTCTGGACAGTGACGTTTGGAGTGACTGCGAGCTGGCTGCCGGCCGAGCCATCAGCCAGGACATGGTGCAACGCTACATCGCGCTGCCCGACCTGAAGAGCGCCAGGAGGTTAGTGATCGAAAACATAATATATAATAAAATTATAATTGAAAAAAACACTCTTCTGTAGCAAAGTGAACTAATAAACAATCTATAAATATAACGGTTTTGTCCAACAGCGTTAGGATGTTCCGCAATTCAATATAACTCAATTTTTTGAATAAGCTTAAAATCATTGACCAAATATTTAGTTCTAACGTAAAAAATGCGTTTGGCGCTAAACATCAATAGTCTTAAATTTTTTACTGCTAACTATTCGTAGAGTGATTATGAAAAGTAAGTAGAGAGCACTCCACGCTTTTAATTACATTAAATTTTTTGATCAGTGGATCGATACATATTTTAGTCCTTTTCAAAATATTAAGTTATACTGAATTGTATGACATCCTATGGCGCCTTTCACAAGCAACGACCACATTCCATCATTTGACTGAAGAGGTGGATGGGATCTTTAACACGGAATGACAATGACACGACGCGACACAACGACACGGCGCGCGTCGTGATCGTGTCTTTCAGCAATCGTGCTTTGCCGCTGCATGGGACCATGTCGTATCGTTCTGGGAAGGCAGAGGCTTACCCGACAAATGAATGCGTTCACTCCAGACGATATTTAGTCGTATGTAAGCTTCCTTCGGTGACTAAAAGGATTAAAAATATACTCAAAATATTTATGTTGATTTACTGACAGCTCTGATTGTGGACTTTACTTCTTCGTAATACCTACCTGTATTGATTTGAAAAATGAAAATACATTTAAATTTACATACACAAAGTTAACAGATATAACTTACATAAATTTAACTAATGTACGTAAATAAATTTACTGAATTAATTTTGTTAACGTCACTGCGAACATTTCAATAGATTGAATGCAATATCTAATTTTGGGCAGTCTAGTTGATGCGCTCATTTCGATCACTTCCGTGTTCCGGAGCTTAGTCAGTCTCGTAAATAGTCAAGTGAACTTACAGTCCGTCAGTGCAGTGAAGTGTGAATAAAATTCGAATTGCCTAAAGTCATACTAAACTAGGCTTCAATACTTAGCATCCACTGAGAGCCTGGGCGGTGTCCTAAAATGAAAGAGCCTCCAGACACGGGGCAAATAATCAACGCGGCACTGCAGCCGTGTTATTTTCCAGAAACAGCCTCTTCAGCCCCGCCGATGATGCACTTCCAACAAGGAATCAAGCCACAGCCATCTCATCTTCAGCCGCTCAACTTCCCGGGTAACGACGCTGCTTCTGCAAGTTGCCCCTCGATCGTAGTGTTGAACAATGTAAATTCCGAAGAAAGAACTGCTAAACGGTCTCGCATAGAGGGAAACCCTACTGAGCTACCAAACGAGGAAATGTCCACTGAAACGTTAAACAATCCAGTGAGTGTGCCCCAGGAGTTAGCTTCCATGTCATCAGTGCTGTTCTACCCCACTACTTCAGCCGCAGAATTAGATCATCAATATTATAGCCGTGATCCAACCCAAACCACATTAAACGAGGGTACGGGCATGGATATCACAAGCATTCCCGTGGATCGTGAAGGAGTTCAAAGTATATTATCGATCAATCGGAACCCTACTAATAAAAATAGTATCCCCCAGGTGCCAAGCCCCAACTTAAATTCCAATAAAGACAGAAGTGAGAATAACCGATACAGCCGCACAGACACGGGTCCATACTTCGTCTTTGTGGAAAGTGTGGATAAAAGTATTTTTAGACTTCACCCCATGCCAATAGGGAAACTTCTTTATACACATAGCCCAGCACATAAGCATGACATCATCAATATCGTAGCGGCCGGGAGAAATAGGTTAAAAATCGAAACCAATTCAGCAACCTCTGCTAACTTGTTGGTTCAATCTACAATTTTCAAGGACAGAAACCTAGAAGCATTCTTTTCAAATGTTTTGATAAACAACAAGGTATTATCAGGGACGTAGACACATCCCTGTCAGAAGAAGAAATCCTACAGGCGATAGAAAGCCCTTACCCAGTTATCGCAGTTAAACGGTTTACCAAGAAGAGCTCATACCAAAATAATGATAGGAGAATACCGATACCAATATGCATGATCACCTTTAGATCACAATCCCTCCTGGACCACATAGCAATCTTCGGAGCACGTTGCCCAGTAGAACCTCATGTTCCACAAATTTTCGTCTGTGATAATTGTTTACGTTTTGGCCATAACTCAATGCCGCAGCGCTCCCCGCTGCAATAAGTGCGGAGGCCCACATACTATGGAGACGTGTGCCAGCACAGCAGATCCACAATGTGTGCATTATCACGGTCCTCATTTATCCAATGACAGAATATGTCCTGTAATTGTTCAACAACAAAAAGCACGTGAGGCAGCGGCCCATAATAAAGCCTCTCCCATGCCGAATTGGTATCCCACCCATCGTCATACTTATTCGCAGGCAGCCAGCGCCGCTCCGCTCTATTACGACGAAAAGCAATTCCCCCGCTCTCTCCAACTGCAGTGCAGCCACCTAGTTTAGCCTCAACAAATGCTTTCCAAAACTGTACTATGATCCCTATCCAACAAAATCAAGAGCCTCGTCACCAAAGTATAGAGCTCTCTCCAAACCAACCGATATATACTACTACTACTACCGTCGGCCGCAACAAGAAAAGACCAGCAACCCCAAAAGCACAAAAGTCCCAATACCCTGCTGTTTATCAAAGAATGTATGTACCCTAACATATACCAATAACACCTATCACACACAGAATCCTTACCCTCCTCAACCCCAGGATAAGGAAAAGTCCCCCTCACACGAACAAGTAACAGTCATAGAGAAGATATTGCAAATGATTCTGAAGATGATTCAAGAATTTAAGCAGCTCCATCCGATACTTCCCAACTCGACCCACTTCGTCACCTTCTTACCAACCTAGTAGGAACCAACTAAAGAACCGAATACTCTCTCTACTGATCATCCTGATGCATTACGGCTCCGATGAGCATACCTGAATCGGAAGAGGAACACTCTCATCCAATGATGACCCCTTTCTCTAGAATAGAACTAGAAAAAGCCTTATCAAAAAATCAGAACACATCCCCGGGAATTGACAATATCCATTATCCAATGCTTACAAATCTTCCGTCAGAAGCCAGAGATTTACTTCTCCACATTTTCAATGAAACATGGACAAAAAATGAGTTAATGGAGGATTGGACAACACAAATGATTTTACCGGTCTTAAACCCTGGAAAAAATCCACTATTACAGGCTTCGAATAGGCCAATAGCTTTATCATCGTGCGTAGGGAAGAATTTGGAGAAAATGATTAAGAACCGCCTGGAACGGTGGTTAGAGGCGAACGATTTACTCCCTCAATCACAATTTGGATTTCGCAAAGGGAGAGGGACAATAGATAATTTAACTATTTTGACAACGGATATCACTGATTCTTTTAAAAGAAAAAACTGTACGGTCCCTCTGTTTTTAAACATTTGTTCGGCTTATGATCATGTGCAAATCCCTATCCTAATGGATAAATTAAAAAGACTGGGGCTTCCAGAGAGGCCCCTGTTGGGGGAAAGAACAATCTCCATACGATACGGGGATCAAATCATAGGACCAACAAAATTCTATACAGGACTACCTCAAGGGGCTATTCTGAGTCCAATATTATATATTCTATACACATGGGATTTGGAAAGAGTAGTTAATACAAACACCCGAATTCTCCAATATGCGGATGACATGGACATGGACATAACCATGGACAAATGGTTTAAACGGAATGGGCTACAAATCTCAACTGAAAAGTCCTCAGTGATAATATTCACCAGAAATCGATTAGATCTCAACGAAATCAGAACAGTCAGAATAGGAATCTACTCATTTACAGTTAAATCCAATGTTCGCTTCCTGGGTCTATTGCTGGACTCCAAACTCAGTTGGATTCCCCAGATTACTCAAATAGTTAATTCCTTTATCCCAGCTCTGAACATTATTCGAAGCGTAACACGGGTATGGTGGGTTGCAAACCAGAACATCCTCTTAACAAATATATAGAGCCTTAATTCGATCTAAAATAGATTATGGAAGCATTCTATACAGCAATGCAAATAACCGAACCCTTTCCACGCTGGACAAACTCCAATCCAGCTGTATACGAACCTGTCTGGGAGCCATGAGATCGACTCCCACTAACGCCCTATTGGTTGAAGCCCGGGAGATGCCCCTGAATATCAGACGAAACTGGCTTGCTAGTAAATATATTCTGGAAAGGCTAGCATACAGGAATCATCCAGTTATCTCGAAATACAAAGCTTTGTATAACTATGGATATAATACAGAGAGTCACAGACTGGCTGAAGTCCTCCTCATTTACAGAGAGTGGGAAAAACTGTAAGACAGAATTATTCCAACGAAGATATTTCCCCCATATGAATATTATTCCAGCACTAGCATGGTACAGATACCAATATTTTACATAACTCCTGAGCCCAACCAACATGTCACCTACAAACAAGCAGTAAGGAAATACCTGGAGGACAATTGGAATTATTCGTTGTTTATATATACGGACGGATCCAAAATAGACTCAGGGAATGGAGTAGGCTGCGTCTTTTATTGCCCGAGTACTAGGTATCAAGAAACGTATAAATTACCATTGAATACATTCATTTATACTGCAGAAGCCATCGCTATTTTAAGAGCACTTGAGCACAGCTTGACATTGACTGAGACGAGTTTTTTAACTATCTCTGACTCGCTTAGCGTGCTGAACTCCATCCAAAGAAAATTTTTGGGCAAGAAAACCAATCAATTTATAGTTAAGATTGTGGAGACATATCTAGAATTGTCCAGAAGAAATAGATCCATTAAATTCCTTTGGCTAAAAGCACATGCAGTGGTTCCTGATAATGAAACAGTGGATAAAATGGCTAAGACAGCCGCTAGAATAGGAGACACCTTAGATATCCAGCTTCCGTACACTGACTACCTCTTCAAAATAAAACAAAGGCTCTGAACAAATGGCAAACTGAATGGGACTCCAGCAAAAGCAGGAGGAGACAGACAACATTATGGATCGATTCAACCCCGAATACCATCCCGGCCATGGTTCTTCAACTTTCCGGATCATAGAGGCGTCATTTCCACTATAATTAGAATGCGCTTTAACCATGGTTTATTCCCCCAGCATTTACATCGGATACACATCCTAAATACTGGTATTTGTGATTGCGGTAGAGCAGAAATAGGGGATATTAATCAGGTAGTGTTTTCATGCCCCAAATATAAACAACATCGACAAAAATTTATAAAACAACTAGTCAACAATGGAATACCTCTCCCAACAAGCATCAGCTGTCTGTTGCACGGTAACAACGTGACCATATACAAGTTGTTAAGTAACTTTGTAAAGTCAACTAATATAAAAATTCAGATGTGAAAAACTAGTTAATTGTGAGGATTTTACTCAATGTAATGTCAAAAAGAAAACAACAACTATAAGGAACTAACAATAGTGTATAATTCACTGTATCGTTTGTAATTATGTCTGAGCAATTGTATTTAAACATAATGTGTCAAACCCCTTTAGGGGATAAACAAAAAGTTCCTTTCTGATTAATCAGTTTACCTTGTTCTATCCTTTATATTTTACTAATCATGTCAAGTCTTGCTCTCTTACCTATATGTAAAATGTTTATATATGTATGTAAAAATGGATGATGGTTGTATAGTGCCTAGGCGCTTAAAGCCAAATAAAAATTAATAATAATAAAAAATATAATTTTGTATTTTGTCATTGTAGAATCTTCTTGAGCCTCACATATATTATCGAAGGAGGCAATTCGAAAAATATTTAAAAACTTAATAAATAATCATAATAATTGAGATGGAGTGCACGCTCCGGTGGCAATCTCCCTACACATCCATGTTTCTCATTTCCTCTTCCCGCCTACTTTAGCGTTTTACTGATTTGAACTTTAAATTATTTCTCTGTTTTTGGTAAATTATTCATCATTTCTCTTGGTATTCCAAACACTTACACCCTTCCCTCCGAAATAAAATTTTCCCACACCCTTATGCCTTATATCAAGTGCCAGCTTACGGTCAGGTCATCTTTACCGTTCCACGCCCACCTCTTAATCCTCCCACCATTATCTTCCCATGCTTAGAAACCAATATATATCATGCTCATTCCCATGTCTCTCTTCACACCCCTTCTATCTTCTAACGAATCTCGCTGGAGCTCTTTTATCATATTTGATACCGATTGTGTTCTGTGGTAATTTCCAAATACAAATCTAACAGCCCTTCTCTGCTTCCTCTCCAACTCTAGCATTTGATACTGAAAATGTGGATCCCATACTACACCACCATATTAAAGCGGTGGACTAAGTAAAGTTTTGTAACCAAATTCCCTCACTTCTCTAGTTCATTAGTACATCCTCTGATCACTCATTCCAACAGATGAAGGATTTTCAACACTTTTAACGCTTTTGACACTGTGTCATGCCCAGTTAAGTTTGTTATCAAACGTTATGCCAAGGTATTTACAGTTCCTTCACCACTTTATAATCATAATCAACCATAATTTTTTTTTATCTGTGTACCTGATAAGCTGACTTCTCTGCATTTATCTTCATCCCATTTTGACTCGCCCAGCTAGATATCCTATCTATATCACTCTGCAGCAGTTTACAGTTTTGATCCAATTATTTCCATCTTTCCTGAGTTCTTCAGAAGGAGTGTAACAGATGCTAACTTCCTCTCTCCTCAGATTGATCGGATGCACCCAGAGGTGTCGATTGGGTTTCTTCGTTTCCCTACGTCAATGAATAAACCACAGTGCTACGATTTTCTCATTATACATGGCAACACACTGTGAATGATGCCGACAATAATAAAAACTAGAACATAAACGACTAATAATCGTTGCGTGTGAAATAAGTCCCATGTAGCTACGACAAATTGTCACCCGACATTTCATCATACGACCAAAAATTGTTTTGTGTGAAGGGGGCCTATCGGTATAGTGCAAAATCTTTATCATCAAAAGTTTCTTTAAAAACATTTGGTTCGAAAGCGTGTTTCACTTTTAATTTTTGCTACAAAGGCGAGTCGAGTCTTAGCATTTCGTGTGTGACAATGAACTTAAAATTATTTCATTCATGTAACAGTAATCTAGCCATTTCATCTAATACGACAACATTCCTTCGAACTCTTCCCGCGTTATCCTGAAGCTATCAAGTTCTTCTATTTGGAGACCTTTGGTGACTTTACGCCACAGATAGCTACATAAGCCTATCCGTCAGCAAAAAGACTATTTTACTGAATATTAAGCAGACTTTGTTTAACATAGGAAGCTATTTTGAATTTTATGTTTCCATTCGGTGGAGAACTGTTTCTGAAGAACATGCTGAGGTGGATGGCTGTGTCCTTGCAACCTGCTTTACAATAATGTACCCGACTGTATAGCACACAGGCGACTATTGCTGCGTTGGGATTTGTTGTTGTTGTTATTGTCAAAGTAATCAGGATACCAGAAGATAGCTATAAAATTATTGTGTTGTCATCAGTTGTTAATGCATGTGCCAAATTTCAAATAGTTCGTACCCCTTCAGTGCGTGAAAATTGAATTGAAAAATTCTATTACACTCATGCATAATAATCATAATAATAATAACAACTTTAACCTAACACGCATGTTTGTGTCCCACGTGTTGTACTGAAACACAAACGTTTATATATGCAGATTGTATTTAATGGAATCGTATCGATCTCACAGCAAATACGAAAATCTTGATCGGGAGACCCTGAAGAGTAGTTCGTCTGCGTGGAGCGCACCGGGATTGGAATCAACGTCAAACTATGTGTCAAGCAAACACAAAACTAGAAACTCTGCATTCAGTTTGGAACACCACATGGCTTACTTTCCATCCAAGACTCTTCAAATGGCATTTCGCATTTCCATTCCTTCCTGGATGCGGGAAAGCTGATATCGTTAGAAGTACCATGCGATTGGGACTCGAAAAATTCACCGTTATTCTGTTTAGATATGTGCTCAGAATTTGAGAGTTAGAATAGGAATAATTCAGTTGTTTTTCATTTAATGGTGAAAGATACACGTGTTTTAGAGTGAGAGACATTGTTTAATTTAGATGGTGCACATACCCGAAAGGAAATTCCCCTACCGTTCCATTTCATACAATTTTTTTCTTAAATTCCTTGAGAGCAATTTCAACATCCGTCTACTTTTTCCCTTTACTAATTTTAGTATTAAATTCGTTTTTTCAGGTAAATTGTTCAGCACTTATCTTGGTGATATGTTCCAGATCCTGACTGCCATAACAAGCAAAAAATCATTCCCTTGCGTCTAAAAGTGTCCTTTATGGTCATTGTCATCTCTTCCCTTTCATGTAATATTCCGAGTTACTCTACAAATATCTATCCAAGCTTTATCACCAATATACCCCTTATACATTCCTAGAATTCTACTCGACCACCTCTTATCTTCCAGTGAATCCAATCCGAACTGTTGTGTCATATCATTTACCAATAGTGCTCTGCGTTAATTTCCACAAACAAATGTAGCTGCCCTTCTTTGCACCGCCTCTAACTACTGTGTTTGATACGTAGATTGTGAGTTCCGTACTACACCAATTTATTTAAGCACTGGTCTAACTAAGATTTTGTAATGATTTTATTTTATTTCTTTGGTACATCCCCTGTTTACCCTCGCCTAAAATGAAGTATTTTGGAACCACTCCCTAACCGACATGACATAAAAGTTTTTACTTCAGGGATGATGCTTTTTTCTTTAGTAATTTAGAATCGATTTGCGTTTCTTCCACATCGATTGTTTTATTCTCGTCACGATTTATTCTCTTAATGTTTCAGGTCACTATATAGCTTTACCATTGGAATAATCATCACAAACGTCATCAGCGTAGTGACAGGATTGCTAATTTATTCCATTTACCACAACTGTGATCCTATAAAATCAAAGGTAAGAAAATATCATCATTTCTCGCGTTATTCTTTATTGAAATATTTACGAAAATGATTACATAAAAACTAATTGAAAAAAGTTGAAAATAAAAAAAATTCATCGCAATGTAACCGTATATAAATCAGTAGTATATGATCAGAAGGAGCGTTTCGCCAGGAACGACAACGATGCAAAGTCACAAGTTGATTTCAGTTACTGAATGTTAACAGATATGTCATCCGATATCCGTGAAGTAAGTGTCAGTCTATAGTCTACACTCCCTACTCTCAGTCTGAAAAGAGATTGTGTGGAACAATATACACTTATAATTTTTTTTTTCGAAACATTTAATCGATAAAAATATCCTACAAGTTCAGAATGTGGGGTGGTAACGGGTAAAAACCAAAGAACAGGATTGTATCTAACATAAATGTTCTATACTACAAATCCAGATTAGTTTAGTGCTTTTCTTATGCTGTATAGCCTAACTTATTTTTTTTACTCCTTTATTTTTCTGCAATAATTTTTTTTTTTAATTAATTTTTGTATGCATCAGTTTAGTACACTGAAACTTTTCCATATTTTTCACATTCATTGTAACACTGATGACTGATTATCGCAACATAATACCGAAATTAATGAAAATTGTAATATTTTGATCTATGAAACAATTCTAGGCGATAGTGTAGTAACATCGCTGAAGTTGTGGAAAAGGGGACTCGAGGGTGTGAATGAGTACGGTTCGCATATGTTCGCGTGGATAGCTATGCGTATTAGTGACAATTGTTTGCAATCAAGGTGGAGATGAGTTTTGTACGCACGTATCGTTGAGAAACCTGAAGGATTAACTGTTTTACGATGTAAGCTGTAAAAATTATTTGTGCTTATTGCGGGATGGTGACCGGCGTGGTTGACTGTCTTGAATTTTTTCCCCTGTTATCAGTCTTTTGACTGATTTGATGCAATCCGCCATCCCTTCCCATCTTGCGATAACCTCTTCATCTCAACATGTCCTTTCCACCCTACTTCCTCCATTATCTGCTTGCAAGGATATACCTCGCTTTCCTGTAGTCCGTATTACATTTGGACAAAACACCAAAATGACTTACGTTAGCTTCCTTCCTGTTAATAATTTATCTGCATCATATTAATTCAATTTTTTCTATTTAACGACACTTTTATTAACTTCGCTTCACTAAACCATTTACAATGACACTTTTTTATAGTTTGAGAAAGAAATCTTCAGCCCTCAGATCCAACTTACCAATATTTTATTTTCATAACTACTAACATAACATTTCTTATACTAAACTCAGTGATAATCTTTTTATTGCGATGTTTGTCACAGATCACCAACCTCTATGGTTGTTGTCTTTCAGATGCCTCCCAATTCGGAGCAGTTACATCATTATTTAATTTATAGATGATTTCAACAAACCGATATGTCAAATAACAACCATAGCTACATTTACAAAACACTGCTAAATTACTTAATATACCATATTTTATACACTTTTTTTTATAGAAGAGTCTTTTAAGATATTTCCATCGAAATAACGTCCAAAGTTTTCACTCAGTTTGATATTTATATATTCACTTGTCAAAATACAATCTCACCACAACTAATTGGTATTTTTGTTACGATCATACTTCACCATTCATCGCCCTATTTCAGAATCAGTTTCAGATAACATTTTCTTTGTACTCAATAAATCACAATATTAAGGTTAAAATAAACTACCATTTAAATAGAACGCAATAAATACACCACGTTATATAAAAAAAAGCCATAACTCAAGAAAAATCGAAACATCTAACACCACATGTGGCCAAACAAAAGAAATGTGCTGTGCGATCATCAACTCTATTATCAGTGTTCCTTTGCCCTACAAAACTTTTAAAACATCTTGTAACTAAGAGTTGGGTATTCAGAAAAAAACTACTCACACAATTACCAAGAATTCATATTTTACATCAAACGTTCCTCAATTTCTGCTTTAATTCCATTTAGCGTAACTCTACTTTTGTCTTACCTAGCAGCAAATAATTTAGTTTGAATTGGTTACGCCTATTCATTATTCTCTTAATCTTCCTTTCTATTTAGCATTTCAATTTATTCTATTATCCTTTGTTCCACATTTCTTTATCTTTTTTTACGACCTGTTATTCTTCATCACTGTTAACTAACACTTTTTCTTCATACTGCTATTATCTGACTCCTTATTTTATTTTTATTTTTTCATCAATCAGCTCTAACAAATTCTATTTTGATGTAAAGATTCTTGTTGTTACAGTTTCCTTTCCGTTGCTTGGACCCTCTTTCTACTCTTCTTTATTTTCTCTTAATTTCAAATATTCCATTATGTTAGTTTTTGATTTCCACATAGCACTTACTTTTATAAAACACAACCTCTTTCCTTACGCTTCATCACAATTTTTTCTTCATAGTTCAAATTTAAACCTCTTTTCTTTCTCCATCTTTCCTGATAAGAAGATTGAATGTCGAAACTCAGTATTAATTTCGACAAAATCATCAGCCACATTTCTGATTTCAGTTATCAAAGACTGCTTCTTCGTTCCTTTTACTCCTCTTGATTGATATTATTTTCTTCCTTCATCCTGTATAGTGATTTTCGCTATTCCCGCTATCACTTGTGTCTTCCATTTATACGTATGATCTTTGAATTCCTGATTCTTCTCCTTATATTTGGCTAAGTCTTCATCGCACTTTCTCTGTGTACGGCAAATTGTTGCTCTGCATACTTTCACAAAATTGTGTGGTTGCATTTTACAATCTAGTTTAAATTTCATTTCCGGCAATTTGAGTTGACATTCCATCACATTACACTCGTATCCCTGTTCAAATCTTTGATGCTTCATGTTTTTCAGTTCCTTATCTATCATTTTCCAATGCTCCGATCTAATTTCCAATCCGCTCATTCTATAATCTTGTTCCCGCACTTTCTTTTCCAACTTGCGTAATTTCTTGTTTCATTTATCGAGTCTTTTCCATTAATCTGGTTTCTTGGCTGATGAGACTCCTTATGGTCCTCAGTATCATTCTTCGAATCACAGTCTTTCTTATTTTGCTTCTGCTTCAAATCGTCAGTTTCATTGTCCAGGTTCCGTTTCACACTATAGATACTCTTGTCCACCGCCTTCTCGATTGTATGTTCCCGTTCTGCTACACAACCGTACACTGCATTCCCTTCTCCCCCTCTTGTTTAAATATCATAACTTCTTACTTTATATCTGTGACTTCCTCAATTCTTTTAATCCCTGCCACAACATTTCTTGTGAATTCCTAGTTTCTGTCTGTAACTGCACATTATTTTTTTCATTTATATCTTTCTGTGAGTGCACAATTTTTTCATTTGCCTCTTTCTGTGAGTATGCATTTTTTTGTGTCACTTCCTGTTACTGTACAATCTGTTTTCTTAGATTTTCTTCCATTTGTCGCATAAACAGTATAACATTTCATTTTCATTTGGTTGCTGTCCCTGAATTCTTTCGTTAACTGCCGCACGATCATGTATAGTAGTTATTTTACTTTCAAATGGTTCTGTCGTACCCGTACCAGTAACCATGAAATCACTTTGAATTTCCGACAGGTTGTACAAAGTCTCAGATTTATCACCTTCCTAAAAACTATTTAATACAGGATCGTTTATCTCTGGCACGATAACTCTGGAATCATTTTCACAGATATTGTTGTCTCCCTTCTTTGAATTTTGCTATGCTAATTATTCGCCATTCTTATAAAAACCAACTTAATTTAACTACCACGAACAGAGAAATTACACGGTATCTTAACGTAGTCAAAAATAATTCAGTGGAGAAAAAGATCTCTAAAGCAACAAAATACAACGTCGTAACTGAAAGTCACTTACTAATTGTTTGTTGTTTCAACGACGATATAAACAAAGTATGAAACACTGCAATTCCATTTCATAACATAGATAAATCACATACAGATATTTCATATAAATTTACAGAGACCTGGAGTCGTACACTGACTGCAAATGATTTTTCTTTTTTCTTTTTTTATACAAACAAATCTGTTTACAATTTTCCAACAAAAATTATTTAAATTCCTTCTATTTCCAATCTAAGATTTCCATTGAAAGATGTCCACATCTCAAACTGCCGCTCCTTCGACCAGAATATTGTCAACTGCTGCAAAAATATTAATCAAAAGCTCCCTATACCGGTTCTAGTTGATATTGCGCATTTGAAGATTGCAGGATTGTTTTGGAGTAGTAAATTTTTATAAACCATTACTTTCCTACTTCCAGTCCTCTGTCTACAATTTTGCAAGGATATACCTCGCTTTCCTGCAGCCTGTATTGTATTGCCTTTGGACACAACACCAAAATGACTTACGTTAGCTTTCTTGCTGTTAATAATTTATCTGCATCATATTAATTCAATTTTTTCAATTTAACGACACGTTTGTTAACTTCACTTCACTAAACCATTTACAATGACACTTTTTATTGATTGAGAAAGAAATCTTCAGTCCTCAGACCCAACTTATCAATATTTTATTTTCATACCAAAGAACATAACACTTCTTATACTAAACAGTGATAATATTTTTACTGCGATATTTGTCTCAGGTTAGCCAACCTCTATGGTTGTACTATCGAAGGGCCTACCCCAAGGATCAATCCTTAGTCCGCTATTATATGCCATATATACCGCCAATCTGGAAAAAATCTTTAGCACGCATATAAAAGTATTACAGTACGCTGATGACATATGCATATATACCATGTCTCCCTCCTTGTATTTAACCTATCAATGGCTATCGGATGCTGCAATAACTTTATCTGTATGGACATCTGAGTGTGGACTTACACTCTCAGCACCTAAATCAACTGTCGTGGTGTTCACAAGGAAGCGCTGCACATTCGGAGAACGCACCATACGGCTGGGACCATATACCTTCCCAATGGAAGCGTCGGCTAAACTTCTGGGCCTATATCTGGACAGCAAACTAACATGGAGCCGCCATATAAACTATATATTACAGAAGGTTGGAAAAGCGCTGAACATACTCCGATCCATCACAGGAACATGGTGGGGAGCAGATCCTTCTACTCTACTAATCTTGTACCGATCCTTAATCCGTCCAGTAATAGATTATGGAAGCACCCTGTTCGGAAACGCGCCAAAATACGTCTTAGAAAAACTGGACAGGGCTCAACATAGGGCCATAAGATTATGCCTAGGAGCAATGAGGTCTAGTCCTACCAATGCTCTTCTGATAGAAGCAACGGAAATGCCCCTTTCTATACGCCGGGAACTTCTTACAAACAAATACCTCATTCGCATCTTTGCTATAAAGGAACATCCTTTACTAAAGAAGCTGTCAGTAATGAACAGAATACTCACAATGAACGGACCACCACCAGCGAAAAGAGTGCCTCTACTATCAAAAGGATACAAGGAATATGAAAAGATTAAACCACTCGTATTAAAAAGCCGCATTATTCCAGGCTTCCTGTATCCATACGAATTTCAGTTCCTGAAACTACAAATATATTATCTACCAGAAAATATCATCCGGAGTAACAACATCAATACAGCAATTTCACACTTCTTGAACAAAACTTGGCCCAACTACATCCATATTTACAGCGACGGCTCTAAAACTACGGAAGGTGCAGGATACGCTTATTATTGCCCACATACTAACGAGTACGGACAAACATTACTACCTGCAGAGACGTCAATTTACACAGCGGAAACTATAGCCATGTGCGCAGCTATCAAGTACGGACTAGACAAGCACTTTCCAAGGATCTTAATACTTACTGACGCTAAGAGCGCTCTCCAGAAATTACAGAACCCAGTATGGAGTAACAAAATGCATCAATACCTGTATGAAATAATAAGATTAGCTTCAGAAGCTTCTTCAGTTGGCATACAAGTACATTTTCTCTGGATTAAAGGTCATATAGGAATAATGCACAATGAAATCGTCGACCAGCTAGCGAAACAGAGCATCAACGAAGGGCACTTTGCAGGCATTCAGCTACCTTGGAGGGATTTCATCCCACTAGTCTCTAGGAAGGCATACCTCAGTTGGAATGAAGACTGGTCCCGGACGCAGCTACTAAGAGGAAAACACTACTCAGCAGTACAACCTACAATACCGAAGACACCCTGGTTCGCAGAGCACAATATTGCAAGAAGACACGCAACAACAATCATTAGAATGAGGCTAGGACATGGTTGTTATCCTCACCACTTATGCCGCCTTCATATAATAGAAAGACCTATATGCACCTTAGACCAAGAAATTTCAGACCTCAATCACATCATTCTCTCCTGTTCACGGTTTCAATCACAACGAAAACGTTTCTACAGGCGCCTCGAACAGCTTTCAGTCAAATTCCCTGCGAGTGTTACCACAATTCTTCAATCAAAAAATGTCCAAATCTACAAGGCAATAGTTCGCTTCCTTCAAGACACAGAACTTACGATTTGAAGCCTCCAATACTCTGTAAGAAGAAAATAACAAACAATCATTAATGTATAATGCTGGCTAAATGGTCTCAGACCAAAGGGCAAATAAATAAATAAATAATAAAATAATAAAATGCTTCATAATTGTATTCTAATCTCATTGTTGCATAAAAATTGTTAGCCAGTTTTATAAAAACAAATCAAAAAAATAAGATTTAGGCAAATAAGTCCTTTTTATAATGTTTTAATTTGTGTATGTGTATATAAATAATCATTTAATGTGTAAATAACAATCTCCTTTATTTTTTAATTATACTGTAATTATTGTTTGTGCACGGAGAACCTAGTACCCCCTACTGTTGATACAGAGTACTCTATTTACTTGTTTCCGAATCCTTGATTTTGTAAACATGTATGTATTTATTTGAGAAATATTCCAGCTGATGTAAAATTCTTGGTTTTGTATAATTATTTTGTAAATTTGTTTATCTGTACATTGCTTTACTCATTTGTACCAAGCCAATTATCTGTATAAATAGCTGATGGCTGTATACTATACAGTGTATCTCAAATTCTGTCTCTTCTTTCTGCAAGCCTCTTCCTTAAACTTCACTCACCCACCAAATTCTTTCATTTCATATGTCCACCCAATTTTCAGCGTCTTTCCGTAGCATAACATTTCAAATGGTTCAACTTTCTTACTTTTTGGTATTCCTAAAGTCCAAGCTTCGCTACCATAAAGTGCTGCACACATGGAATTTTAAAAAATTCTTTCTGAGATCTAGATTTATATATCAAACTAAAAGATTTCTCTTTTTCACGAAGGCTCTCCATCGCATCCGATGCTATTTTTAGATTTTATTTATTACTAGGGCGAATCAAAAGGTATGTTACAATTCCAAGTTACGGCCATTTATGAAACCACTTACACATAGGCAACACGACTATGACAACATACAATGTAAATTTACTTTTCCACATAGTCCCCAAGAGAGTGCAAACATTTCTCGGAACGGTCAACCAACGTTTCGATTCCCGACGCGTAGAAACCACCTCCAGCGCCATGTAACCACCTGGAAACAGTTGCTTTCACCTCCTCATAGTTTCAGAACCGTCATCCTCTGAGATCCTTCTTCAGCTTACCTAACACATGATAATCGCATGGCGTTAAAATTGGACTGTTTGGAGAATACGTCCCACTTGAATAGGTGCAGCAGTTCCGACGTTTGGCGGGCCGTGTGAGGTGTTGCGTTATCGTGCAACCAAATCACACCGGCGCTCAATTTTCCCCGCTGCTTTTCTTTAATTGTCTTTCACAACGGGATCTCGGTGGATGACGATTCCGATGCGATGAAGAGGGGAAAACAGCTGTCTCCAGGTGGTTTCATAGCGCCGGCCGGAGAAGACTTCTACGCATCCGGAATCGAAAATTTGGTTGACCGTTCTCAGAAATGTTTACAGTCTCTTAGGGACTATGTGCAAAAGTGAACTTACATTGTATGTTGTCACTGCCGTGTTGCCTATGTGCCGGTGGTTTTATAAATGGCCATAACTTGAAAGTGTAACTTACTTTTTTATTCACCCTCGTATTATTGGCATCGTTTCTGCTGCATTTAATAATTTTTCTCTTGTTTTCATTTACGTTTAGTCCAAACTCTTCAGTCAGTATATTGTTCACGCCATTCAGTAACTTCCTCAGCCTGTTCTGCTATCAAGGCAATGTTATCATCAAATCGTAACATACTGATTCTTTCTCCTTTAACACGCAGACAAATTTTTCTTTCACTTCCTTTATTGCTTCGTCTACACACAAGTGGAATATTAATGGGGATAGACTACAGTCTCGTCTCACACCATTTTCAACTGATAAATGTCTCTCATAATTCACTACTTTTATTATAGCAAATTGATTCATATACAGTTTATATTCTTTTCTCTCTATATTTTAGACCTGACTTCTTTAAAATTTTGAACGCCTTATTCCACCTAACAAAAGTTTTTTCTAAACCAACAAACGTCATAAAAGAATCATCATGACCCTCTCTTCAAGTATTACTCTCAAATCCAAAGTTATTTCCCTTGTACTACGGTTTTTCCTAAATCCAAGCTGATCTTCTCGCATTATATCTTCCTCTACCCTTTCCATTCTTCTATATATTATTCTGGTCTGTAATTTTGAAGCAAATTATCTTAGTCTTATAATGCGAAAATTCTCACATTTGTTGGCTTGTGTTTTCTTCAGAACTGTGTAGATGATACAAAATGTTTTGGAATTTCTCCTGTTTCGTAACTTCTTTATATCAGGTTGAATAATCTCTGGATTCCTTCTTGGAATTTCAGAAGTTCTGCAGGAATCTCATCAATTCCAACTGCTTTATTTGATTTCAAGTCATTCAAAGCTCTATCAGACACTGTACTCAAAATAGTATCTCCTAAGACATCAATGTCGAAATCACCTTCCTCTTATTTTACGCTTTTGCTCAAGTGATCCCCATCATATAGTTTCTCAATGTCTTCCTTCCATCGGTTAGCAATATCGTCTGAGCCTAAAAGGTGTTTCCCATCAGCAGCTTTAATGTTTAAACATTTTTCTTCATTTCTCCAAAATTCCGTTTGATCTTCCTGTATGCTACCTCTAGTTTACCTACGTCCATTTCCTTTTCTGCTTATTCACAATTTTTTGCAGCCATGTTTTTCATGCTTCTTTGCATTTAATGTTAATGTAATTTTTAAAGTGTCTGCATTGCTCTATTCCTGCTTCATCCTGAACATTTTCTTGCCTTCTCCTCTGATACATCAACTCCAATTTTTTTTCTGTTATCCATGGTTTTCGGGCGGCTTGTTCCCTAAAGCTTAATGTTTCTTTACCAGCATTCATTACTTCTTTCTTCAATGCATTCCATTCGTCCTGAGTTGAGCTCCTTTCAGAGTTACTACGTAGACCCAATTTTATCATTTCTGCAAATTTTTCTGTCATATTACATAGTTTGAATTGATTTACTTTCAATCTGATATGCTTTTAATGCTTCTTTATTATCTTGAATTTCAGCCCACACATAATTTCTATCAGATTATGGCCAGAGTCTATATCTGCTCCCGGATATGCTTTACAATCAAGAAATTTATTCCTGAATCTCTGTTTGATCATGATATAATCTAGCTGATATGTACCTGTATCCTGTGCTTGTTTCCAGGTGTATATTCTTCTTAAATCTTTTCAAAATTTTAACAACCTTCTTACTCGCTGTTTTGTGGGTTCTTTCTGCCTTGCAACTAAACAAAATGCTTTTTATGGCATACGCGTTTCGCCTTTATTCAAGGCATCATCAGTGCCCTAGATAAACATATATACACATATATATACAATGCTGTTGTTTGATTTTTGTACAGTTTTCTAAAAAAGTATTAAGTGGGTACTTACAGTTTTTATATGTTCATTAACACGCACAAGTTCGTGTTTCCATACCAGCTACTCTTTTTGCACTATAACAAGTTTTGTAGGCTGCATTTTTGGTAATTTCACCGGCCACGAACTTTGTTGTTGTTGACATCGAAAAGTCGTGAGCCAAAGATTATGTGTTGTGTAACTATTTGTTATTTTGAATCTGCGGTCATTAGCTGTGTGTATTTTGTGGCGGTATGTTTGATTATAGGATATGTGTTATTTATTCCTGTTTTAATGTTTTGAACAAGGTTTGGTTCGTTAGGTGTATGTATTCGTTCATAACTTTTTTACCATTATTGATTGCTTTTTGTATTTGCAGGTTTTCCTGAATTGTCAGCATATTTTTGTTGTGATTATTAATCTTTAGTATTTGCATATCTGTCTGTATATTAGTGTGTGAATGATTGTGTTGTAACAAGTGTTCGGCGAATGTTGAGTGGTTGGTACATCTGAGGGCTCTCAGGTGTTCCTTGTATCTGGTCTCAAATTTTCTAGCTGTTTGTCCTATGTATACAGTGTCACACTGCTGGCATGTTAATTGGTATATTCCAGATTGGTGGTATTTGTCTGTAAATGTACCTCTGTTAAACTGTCTTTGGATAGTGTTTTTGGTTGTAAATGCTATTTTTATTCCCATTTTTCTGAAGACGTTTGCTATTTTGTGTGTGTTTGTGTTTTGATATGTCATAGTGTACCAGTGTTTGTTGTCTTTTTGTGTGATGGATTGTAGTTTTATGTGGTGATCATTGGGTGTTTGATTTATGTTCTTGTTTGTTTGTTTTCTGATTTTTTGGTTAAGCTTTTCTACTGTGTTACTATTGTATCCGTTGTTCACAGCTATTTGTGTTATGCTGTTTAGTTCCTTGTTATAGTTGTGCTTAGTGAGTGGTATTTGATTCATCCTGTGTAACATATATCTGAGTGCTGCCTGTTTCTGACTGGAGGGGTGATTGGAGCTTTGGTGGATGATTATGTCAGTGTTGGTGGGTTTCCTGTGTATGCTAAAACTGTGCTTGTTGTCAATCTTTTTGACTGTAATGTCTAGGAAATGTAGTTGGTTGTTTGTTTCTGTCTCCATAGTAAAACTGATATTTTTATGTATGTTGTTAATGTCTGTGTGAAATTCTTTTTTGCGTTCTGGTGGTTCATTTAGGAGACAAATTACATCATCTACATATTTAAACCAATAGATTACATTATATTGTTTACTGGGGACAATGGATTCGAATATTTCATTTTCTATATAATCCATGAAGATGGAGGCCATTATTCCAGATATTGGGCTCCCCATTGGCAATCCTTCCTTCTGTATAAAGTAGTCATTATTGAATTCAAAGTAATTTTGTGCTGTGACTAAATTTAGTAGGGCCAGTATTTCTGTTATGAGGGCTGAGGGCATTTTGCTGTGTGTTGTCAAGTTTCTGTGTATTTGGTCTATTGTTTGGTTTACAGGGATTTTTGAAAACATGCTTACTACATCAAATGATGTAATGGTTGCTGTGTCTGGGATGAAGGTATTTTCTAATATTTCTGTCAGGTGTTGGGTGTTTTTTATGTTTCTGTCTTTGTGGTATTTGTAGTGTTTTGTGAGATATGTATGTAAATATTGGGCTACTTTGTAAGTTGGAGCATTCCTGAAATTTACTACAGGTCTTACTGGAATGTCCTCTTTGTGTATCTTGATTTGGCTTCTCATTTTGGGTGCAGTGGGATTTTTCTGAGTCATATTTTGTTTCTGCCAGTCTGTTAATAATAATGTGGTGGTTTTTAAGCATTTTTTAACATCTGTTTGGAATCGATTAGTGGGGTCTGACTTGAGCTTGGATATGTTATTGTTTTCTATGAAGTGGTTAGTTTTTGTGATGTAGTCATTGTTTTGTATTAGTACAACAGTATTACCTTTATCTGCCTTGGTTACCACAATATCCTGTTTTGTGAGTTTTCTCTTTAGTTGTTGTAAAGTTTTGTTTGTGTTTTCTACATTTCTGTGGTTGTGAGTAGACTTGATGCTGTTTATTTCTTTTATTATAAGCTCTCTAGCAAGAGTTGTGTTTATCTGGTTGTTACTGTGTTTTTCTTCTTGTGTCAGTATGTATTCTGCTTCAGTTATGGTGTCTTCAATGAAATTATTCTTGTCTGAGTTATTTAGATTGTGTTTGAGACCTTTTTCTAGTAATTTTTGTTCTTTTTCTGTTAGATTTGTAGTTGTTAAGTTGACTACACGTGGGTGGAATGTCTGTATTGGTATGTGGTTGTTATATTGTTTGTTATTTGTACTTGAAACATGTTGTGTGCTCATAAGTATGCTCATTTTTCTCTTATGTGTGCTCTTTAGTATTTCAATGTGGTGTGCTGTGTTCTTTTCTACAATGTCAATGGTATTTTGTAGAACTTGTGGGTTGTTTATAGTATGTGATAATTCTAGATGCATCAGATACAGTGTTTTATTGATTTTTTCCTTGTTTGCATAGTGATTTCTAATTTCGTTGTTTAACCAATTGGTTTCTGCTGCTTGCTTTGCTTTTCACACACTAATATACAGACAGATATGCAAATACTAAAGATTAATAATCACAACAAAAATATGCTGACAATTCAGGAAAACCTGCAAATACAAAAAGCAATCAATAATGGTAAAAAAGTTATGAACGAATACATACACCTAACGAACCAAACCTTGTTCAAAACATTAAAACAGGAATAAATAACACATATCCTATAATCAAACATACCGCCACAAAATACACACAGCTAATGACCGCAGATTCAAAATAACAAATAGTTACACAACACATAATCTTTGGCTCACGACTTTTCGATGTCAACAACAACAAAGTTCGTGGCCGGTGAAATTACCAAAAATGCAGCCTACAAAACTTGTTATAGTGCAAAAAGAGTAGCTGGTATGGAAACACGAACTTGTGCGTGTTAATGAACATATAAAAACTGTAAGTACCCACTTAATACTTTTTTAGAAAACTGTACAAAAATCAAACAACAGCATTGTATATATATGTGTATATATGTTTATCTAGGGCACTGATGATGCCTTGAATAAAGGCGAAACGCGTATGCCATAAAAAGCATTTTGTTTAGTTGCAAGGCAGAAAGAACCCACAAAACAGTTATCATAGCAACTAAGGACTTGGGCCGAAAAAATCACCAACATGTTCTTACTCGCTCATTATTTTCACCTAGACCAAAACTTACTTGCTCATTTCTTTAACCTAGACCAAAACTTCGTACAGTATTTCCCTCTTTTCCTTCTCCCACAACCGTATTTAGATAACCTTTGATTATTAGATTTTTCTCCCCCATCATATATTGGATTAATTCTGTAATTTCAGCGGATAGTTTGTCTATTTATTCATCACCTTCCTGTGAAGCTGCCACATAGACGTGTACTAACCTGATGAAAATAGTCCTGTCACTAAAGTGTTTATGGTAACTCACCCGTTTCCCAACTCGCATGTTGATTACAAATCTTACACCAGTAACTCCACTGACAGCTTTTGTGTTAATTATTCTGTGTTTGCCAGATCAGAAATCCTGAGCATCCTTCCACTTAATTTCACTAATCCCAATGATATCTAACTTAAGTCGTTATCTAGTACCCCACCTGGACACCGCTAAACCTATGGGGAACTATGACGAAGCGTTTCCCAACTCGCATGTTGATTACAAATCTTACACCAGTAACTCCACTGACAGCTTTTGTGTTAATTATTCTGTGTTTGCCAGATCAGAAATCCTGAGCATCCTTCCACTTAATTTCACTAATCCCAATGATATCTAACTTAAGTCGTTATCTAGTACCCCACCTGGACACCGCTAAACCTATGGGGAACTATGACGAAGCAGGCCGAGGTGAGACTTGGCCAGATTCGATGAGATGATTGAGCGAATGGGTAAGGATCGATTATAGAAGTCGATCTGGGATCGGATGGAGACATTCGTGGTAGGATCATTAGGGTGAATGATTTCGTAAACACGTACTATGTACACTATTTACTATCATCACAACTGTGCAAAATATACAAGTGGTATGCTGAATGTAATGTGCTGTTGCGCTACCTTCTGACATCCTGCTATAACATATAATGGCAAATGGTAGCTGATATTATTACTTCGTGAATATGATCTTTGCTTTGAGAACGGCAAGAGCGTCTGCGACTGCCGATGATTCAACGATGGCTTTCCATGTCCAACCATACTCTACAGCAGAGCCATCCTGTTAAGCGCTGTCCATCTTCTTCTTCGTGTGTGGCGCCACCCCCACGACCACGGCTGCCAGAGGGCGACTCGACGTTTGCGTTCTCTCGGCCGACTTGTACGGGCTGCGACTGAATGACGAGGGAAATACAAGACAAGACAGCGTGCAGAGGTTTTTATAAAACCTCCCACTACGGTACTAAAACGAAGGGGCCAATGATAGACCAATGAGAGGGCCAATCAATGCCGTCATCTGTCCTACTTTGGCCGACCATTACGCACTTTTTACTAACTGTCAGCCCTTTAAATCCCTGGTCGATGTCACGGTCTGGTTTCCTAACATGTAACTTGCCGTCTTCATTTAATAATTAACAAATATGTAACTTATGAACCAATCGCGAACAACTGCGTTCGCTACAGTTCCATCTCTCCTTTTTATGTTCTCTAATCTACCTGCTCTATTCCGACTTCTATCCATTATGATGACTCCTCCCTGAGCAGTCCCCACCCGGAAATCTATTTTAACTCCGAAATATTTTACCCAGGATGAAGCCATCATATTATATGTAATTTGAGAGGACTGCATGTCCTGGGATATACCCTTAAGGTCTTTAATGTAGTGGCTTCCCGTTGCCTTCTGCGTCCCCATGCCGTTGATCATTTCTGATTCATTGCCTTTTTCGTCCTTTTCCAGCTTCAAGGCCAAGAGGATACCCTGGACCGCTCCCCTCTCTTTTGCTCTGCTTTAGGAGACCGTTGGCAAGATTCCTTATACCGGGAATCTTTCATTCAACAGAACCTAGTCCGTGCAAACAGGGTGCACCACATGAAGGAGAAGTTTATATTTGGTTGGATGAGGCTATAACGGTGCCTCACAACCCTTACAACCCTTAAAGAAATATTATGCTAATAAAATAAAATCACTTACTTCTGTCGGTTTAGATAACATATAGCAATATATTTTATATAATACTACTGTCTTGTAATACTTTCAGTTAAAAATGTACATATAAAAACTGAAAGAATAATTAATTTAATGGCTCTGTCAGTTAAAATGAACTGCATGCAAATTTTATCAGTGGTTCTCGAGAGAAACATGTTGGATTTCACAATTCTATAATTCCATAGTCTCTATGATAAGACAATAAAAAAAAGATGTCGAGAATGTAATATAAGGGTTATAGCAAGCGTCTTTTGTACTAATTGTTAATTAGATTATAGAAATTGCAACACTAGTGGAATTTCATAACAGATGTATGAGAAGTATAAAATAGCATGCATTTCTACAGGAGTGCTCAAGAGGAATATATAGTATATGTTGAAGAAACGTTACTAGATTTTTTTTGGATCACTCAGCCATTAGGTATTGCTTGCGGATGTACCTTTGCTTACATAGTTGTTGCTGGCCATACCGGAGAGAGTGTTTATTAGCCAATTTGTGTTGGCCGCTGTCTGCAGATGATCAGCAGGCCAGACCAGCTGCTGCCGTATTACGTGATGCAGGCGGCATCGGGAGTGCCCGCCCTTCCAGGACTCTTCATAGCAGGAGTCTTCAGCGCAGCGCTCAGGTGAGCGAAGCAAACAGCAAAATTATAAATTACTTCTTACTTCTCAGGATTCATTTGATTTTGCAACATTTTGAGCGAGGTTTTGCCCTGTCATCAGACAGGTAACACTCTTGATAAATCGCTTCCTTACGTTCTAATGAACTATTTGTACCATCAAGACAGATAAGGTTAGCCACCTCGAAGTAAATCTCATAGCAAGAGGGAGGCGAAACGTCGGCGATTCGTATGAAGCTAATGTCATTGGGATGCAGCTTACTGTCCCATAAATTCTTTCATAGTGTGTTGTTTTGGCTACCTTTTTTTTTTCGCTCTGCCACACCGATATGAATACGTTTGTGGTGTGAGCAGTAGTAAAAAATGATTAACACTGCAGTAGGATATATACAATATTTACATTTACTAACAATGGTACATAACAACTCTATAATAACCCATTTGCTTTCTCTAATCCCCTTGTTGCATCCAGGTCAGCTATCCTTGCAAGTAATGTTAGGGCTTGACTTCCCATGAGCTACTATCATATTCAACTATCCTCGATTCTAACTTCGACTAAGCTCGTTCATTCCCACCTGCATCAATGGTAGCGCTGTGGGCTGCGCTCGGCGTAGACTGCTCCCATCTTTGGCTGCCGCTGCGACCATTAATGCTCGACTCGAAGACATCCAGTTGCGCCCTGCCAGACAGACTACTCGCTCTCTGCAATCCAGTTTTGATCATCGCTCCCCATCGCTCCTCCCACGCCATTGTATCTGGCGGGGAAAACTACTAGCCTAACGCTTTGCCCGTTGCTATGCAGGTTGCTTGTCTTCTGAGCTTATACCTTACAACTGGTTACAACTGCTGTTACAATTGACCTAGTTTGCTGTAGTACTCTGCTAAATCTTATACATCCCAATAATTCTCTAAAAAACCTCGGTTCACCAAAACAATTGAAGTGATAAACGAAAAGAATGAAACCTCTTAAATAAAGCAATTACCATTAACTAAATTTTTTTAAAAATCTTTAAAAAATTACCGATCGACGCTATTTCTTGCCAGGATACCTCTCAAGTACATGCAAAATTTCATATTATGTTAATATAAATATTATTACATTTTATTTATTGATTAGTCCGTGGAACAGAAGTTACTTCGAAATTTTTAAGAACCATGTATTGGCTCCTGACATCAATCGGTTTTCCCGAGATAAAACAAAAATCCCAGTGGAGTTCTTTAATAATCAAGGATTCCATGGTGCCACGCAGTCACCACTCTTCCTCCAGGTGCCAATAGGGCATTCAACCGTAACAATTACATATCCTTGCCATCGCTTAGAGTGTCTGCTTACCTGATTCTAGCGGTATAACGCTGCCCCACTGTTCTCGCCAGTCCTTGCGGCACCGGAAGTAAATCTGCTATTCCCGTAACCTCTCACATTATGCGCTCCTCTTGTGCGTTGCTACGGTATCAACTGATTATAAATAAAATACTATTCGCACTACACCAAATGTATGTCAGACCGCGTCTGTCACAAGAGGCTATTTCTGCTTCGTTCGTATAAATGATGTCTTCTAGTTCACTTACCTATTTTTTCCTTTGGTGAGGAAATGTTGAGCTGCGATGATTCCTCTTACTGAATTCTGTGCAATAGTCACGATTTTCAACAAAAGCTACCGTGACAACTTCCGTGACCTCATTTTTCCCAAAATGCTACAATTGTGTTATTTCTGACGTTGATGGACCGTTCTTGTTATTGAACAGTTAGGAACGGTAACGCTAGTCCTCTGCAGGGCCCACCGACGGGTTAAAAGAACCAAAATTGTCTCCAGGATGACCAAACCTTTGCTTCAACTGTGCTGACAGCCTAAAGTGTCAACAGAAGCTGTACGCTCTTGCATTCAACATTTGTCCACGTTAGATTTAGATCCAAATATCAGCAATTTAACTTTTGTCAACTTTCTTTAATTTGTGAATACCACAATAAACATTGCGCGTAGTCAGTCACAGAGAAGTAGCTTATTTCCGTCTCCCGCTCACCGAGAACACCATCTCTCACCCTATGTCCTCACCTAACCACCTGCCGCTGCGTAACGGGAACTTGGGTCCCCGTCCGAGGACAGGTGTTCTATGCAATAGTGAGCGTCGCGACCTGCACGCAGCCTTGGTCACTTATAAGTTTCAGTGTCCAGATGATGGATAGCAACTGCTGCATATTAATCTAGTCGGGCCACCATATTTTAACGTCTGCTGTTGGGGAAAGTAAATACTGGATCATATTGTTTCATTAATAAAAAAATTATCAAGTTTGAATATAAAAATAATAATTAATTTTCAGCTAACCACATAAAATATTTTTGGAATTAATAGGAGAACTGAAAAGTGGGTTTACAATTTATTACAACTTGATCATTGTGAAATTATGCAAACATGAACTGTTATAAACAACTACATATAATTGAATGTCTTTAAAGTCAAACAGTTAGAGCAATATCTCAGGGTCAATTACTGGGTGGAATGATTGCATAAGTTTCCGTCGTGATCGAAGATTTTACCGTTGTTCACGGGCCACGTCAGCACCCAGGCACGAATAGCGCCACATGGGGTCGTCCAGCTTTCTCGACCGGCGCAGCGTGGTGGCAGTCTCCAGGCCCCGGCTCGTCCAGTGCTCCGGCGTCGGCGAAGGTCACTTCAGCCACCAGCAAGACTCTGTACGCCTCGCATTGCGATCTGTCGTCCTGCTCTTGGTGAATTACAGCACTCCGTGTCAAAGTACCAGCAACTCATTGGCTCCCCGAACAAACAAGAAAAAAACACCAACACGTCAATAAATTGAGGCGGCTTCTCTATTGGCTGGATCGTCTCCCACCACTCTCAGAAAGCGCTTCATTCCTAGGAAACGGCATTAGGGTACATTTTCGCTCGCCGGCACCAGTTTTCGGCGGGTATTTTCCGGAACGTGCGAAAATAGAAAGCGGACCTTAGTTATTTATGGTGGCTATAAATCCCCTGAATGTCCAAGTTGGGTAAAACGTTTTCAGTCCCCCACGTGCGTTTAAATCTGTACGCTTTTATTCCGTCACGTATCTGTTCGTTTGGCAAGTCGCACCGTCAACATTCACACATACCGTGGGAACACTCGGTGCCTAATAACACTGTACTTGATAATTAATTACAATATACTACCCATTTCAATGTGTCATGTATGCAACTGGTATTTAATCATGTGTTTCGTATCTTTTTAGTGCTGCTGCTCAAACTTATTGAGTGAATCCCATTAATTAAATCAGTTTCATAATGCCTTGTACCACTTCAGTGCAAATGAAAGTCAATTATTTGAGCAGAATCCCGGAATGTCGTCTGCAGTTAGCAGCCACCTTGAGTGTTCCGCTTTATGTATTATACAGTTCGATGTCGAGCTGCATGAACGCGCTGGCGGGCACGGTGTACGAGGACTTCGTGCAGCCGTGGATGCCGCCGCGGCCCTCCGACCGCACCGTCAACCTGGTGATGCAGGCCATCGTGCTGACGGTGGGCGCCATCAGCTGCGCGCTCGTGCTCGTCGTCGAGAAGCTCGGCACGGTGCTCGAGGTGAGCGCCGCATGCACCGTTCCACGCGCTACTGATCGCTCAGGTTAAAAAGGGGACACCAGATATAACTCTATCCATACAAAAGACTCTCGTACTTTCGTGTTATCATGTTGGTATCCCTGATGTAACCCACCTGGCCTACGTTACCGGACGAATTGCGACCAGAAATGTCACTGCAAATTTGAGGTTTTGGGCACTATTTAATAACAATTCTATTTAGATAACCAATAAAGATGAAATGAATTGCCAGAACACTGAAAAAATATGTAATACGCTTAAATTAATATATCAATTATTAGTTGCTTTTCGCTTATTTATATTCAGTCGATATAGCAATAAAACAGAAACAAGATGAACAAAATAAAAAAAAATTCTAGACATGGTGAGCAAACACCAATGATCTTCGAATTACATCGCATGCATTGGTAAATTCAATTGTTGAATAACGTGTTTCTACCGAAATAAGAATGTACACCAGATTGGCAGAACATTATGTCAGGGAATGTACACTTTATGTCAAGTAACTGGCTCTAAAAAAGTCAGACATTTCCCTCCAGATATCCAAACATTGAGTGAATCCAAATGAGAGTGGAATAAACGTAAAACCGAAGTTTCATGTCCTGTTAGACAAGGTATCAATAACTTACCACCCAGCCTGACTTTCTCAACCCTACGATCTTGGAAGGCAGTGAAACGATAATCAGATTTGCTAAAGATCTAAAACATCCATACTTGGCAACAAATTAATTTATTTGTGATGTGTAGTTGATAGAAGGACCCCTAATAACCTAGATGTTGACGCGCCCTAAAGCCCCCCCCCTCCCCCACCCACCGAAAAAAGGATTAGGTCACCCAAGTAGGCCAATTCCGCGCAGTCATTCTTAGCATCCCCACAACAGAATTACCAAGAAAATTGTCCTGTCTTCGGTGCACACTGCCGAGAGGTTGTAATTCAATATGGACCTTTGGTACCCAACTGGCGATACGAAATTGTTCCTGTCACACGTTCTACTCTGCTAGCGAAGCCCTAATTAAGAAAAATTTCTTTTATCGGTAACGTCCATACTAACTCTGTAGTTGACTTCGTTCTCCGTCATGATCAGCAGCAACCTTTGTTATCGGGGCGGGCATCTCGTATCTGTTAATAGTAAAATAAATACGTTCTGTCTCCGAAGCGCTCCTATCTTTCTCTCTCTGTTTCAGTTGGCATTTAGTATGAGTGGCACGTTCAACAGCACGCTGCTCGGCATCTACACACTTGGCATGCTGTGTCCCTGGGCCAACTCCAAGGTAGTAACCGTATCACCTAATACAATATTTTATTGATTTTTATTATAAGATTCAGCGCAGAAGTCTTTAAACTCGTACAGTGAATCTATCCTCGCTGTTGTCTACTTCAGCCTGTAACGGGTTAGCTTTATCTTCTTACCGCTATATACTTGCACGTAAATTATTTTTATTCGCAAATTTCCAATATTGCATCTACGAAACTTTTATTTATACTCTATATCCACTACTGGGTTTATTACCACAGCCGGAAATAAATTATTTTTCAAATAATGGGCAACTACTTTTTAAATACCAATCTAATAGGTTTATTAAACTTTCACAATAACAATTATCATTTACTTAGCTTTTAGTATTATATTTAAACACAATGGTTTCAACTCACTCGCACTATTATCCTTCTCCTCTGCCCTCCGGCTTATTTTCTTAATAATCAGATTACAATTTTACGTTAATCCCGCCAGGACTCACAACATCTTCATATTTCTTCCTATCAAGCCATTTTCTTTCCACAATTAACTGGTAACCATAAATCTTCGTTCCTTCTGGATTTACGTTCTCTGACCTTGAAAACCTAAATACCAAATGTTTCTATATCTAATCATAATTATTTAATAACAAATATGTTAATGATAATAAATTTCACAGTTAGCGAAGTCCTGTACCTCACAAGCCTAAAAATAAGATTTTCGTTATAGTGATCAATATATGACTGTTCTGTTGCAACTTAATATCCATACAACGATTTTAATTAAGTGAATTTTTACTTACTGTATCGGCCATTCAGAGGTACCAACTACCTCGAGCGCATAAGCCGTAATTGCCTGGTGGTATACCTCACCGCTCGGCCACCAGCCTCGGAAACCATTCATCAACTACACAATGTAAACATTTCTGTTCCTTGTACTAGCTAGTCATCTGTTATGTAAGATGTCATTTAAACTATTACTCCGTTGACAATTTGATTTCCTTTTTGTACAACATTGTCCTTCAGTCTCTCGCATGTTTACACCCTGGTATTACTCTGACAAAACAAAGCTAGTTAGAAAGTTTTTTTAAAAATTATTTCCGTTCCTTCAACGGCAGTTACAACAGTGACGTCTTATTCACTTCATCCACTTGTCGACCTCGGAATTTTTTATTCTGCGCTGCTGCTGTACCGTGAGAGTCCTGACGTCATATCTAGGTGTAGTCGTGTTTGAGTTTACCTCAGAAACCTACTTCCACGTCTGTTAGTGAATACGCAACATCGCACTTGTTAGGAGCACGCAGACTTGTTCAACAGTCCTGACGTAGTATGTTAATTTGTATCTTATTCCGTGCAAGCCGTCGATACGGCTTGGAAAGGGTGCTCTTTATTCATAGAATCAAGCGTCCCAGCGCCTAATATATCAAATACTGACTCCTTTAAACGAGTAAGTTCACTGACGCGGCTTCATTAAAAAAAAGTTGAAAGACAAGTGGTACGCAAGTCCCATTAATATGAATCAATACTTTCATCAATTTAACTCACTGTTCAATCTTAACTGCGGTTTGTGTTAGCTCTATCTTCCCAATGTTTGGAATAATGCGCGAGGACAGAGAAGAAAGACTGGTAACATAGTAGCAGTATTAAAAAAGTTCAAATCTCTAAAAATGTGTGTATTCCAAATGAAAACCTCACAATTAAACCAGGAAAAAACGTCATCAGGATCTCTGCGTTATTGGAATGAATTCCGAACAAAGTGACTTTGGAATAAATTTATGGCTAATTATTAGCATGGAAAAGAAAATAACATTTAAATTACCAGAAAAAGTCCACTGTCTAAAGAAGTGTTCATATTATTCTTTAAAGAAGGGCACAAAAATATTATTTTTAGAAGTACTATATAATTTTGTTTGCGGAACTAACCGTACTTCAGCTAAAAAAACAGTACAGTCTCAAACAATTGCCCAGACTTAGATGAACTGTATTTATTGATATATTTATTTCATTAGAAGGGAAAGCTTCTTATTAAAAATGAAATTAATAATTAAAAAATGAAATCCTGCTTGATTTAGTTTATTCTTAATGTAGATATATACTATGAGCTAGATACTTCTAAAGATATGTACAAATGTATTTTTAAGTAATTCCTAATGTATTATTTACTGTGTTTGTTAAATTGAAAAATTCATGTGTTTAATAAGTACAGTGTATAAAAACTGCGTCTATTAAGTTGAGTATTTCATACCCTACGTAAATGCCAAAGTTACAATTTTTAACACTTCTCATTTTTAGTAATTAAGATGCCTGGTATTGGATGGAGAAGTTCGCCTTTATCATAATTTTTACATGCATTGAATTTGACCTTTGGAAATCTTTGCTTTATTCATGTGACGTGCGACTCCTTACCCAGTAGGACTAGTTATGTTACGGTAAAAATGACGGGTAACGGATTGTGCTGCAAATTGAAGGTCTGTCCCTTGGTGGCCGATGAATCGCTCTGTATCGCAGTTTTATCAACTCACGCCTGGCTGCACTGCGGGCTGCCTGTTTGCAGGGTGCCGCTGCGGGCGCCGTGTCTGGCATGGTGTTGATCGCCGTGACCGTGGTGGGCGCCCAACACGCGTTCGCCACCGGCCGACTGCACTACCCACGGCTGCCAACCTCCGTGGCTGGATGCGCTGACAACGTGACGGAGGTCATCGCTGCCACAACTACTGTAAGGTCTGTAAGACACCGCTCAGATGTTGATCTCTTTTTCAGGTTTCAGTGCATTTAGTTTCCATAAGTGATATATTGGAGAATGTATGCACTGCGGGCCAGAAATCTGAGGCGCCAAACACGAACCTGTAATGATTTTAAATATTTTACTAAAATTAATACAAATATGATAAGACACTGTAGAATCCCGATTAGATGATAGGAATACGGAATCTAGAGTAATGTCCGTCACTCTGGAGATCGCGCATTCGATTCTCATTCCAGCCATACAGATTCCGATTTTGCATTTCTCCAGTGATGCAGGCGAATACAGGATTAGTTTTTTTTTTTTTTAAATGAAAATCATTGTGATTTTTTTCCCATTCTTTTTCCACGATCCTCAACCTACTGTAATTATAAAATATTATATCTGCTCATTGAAACTAAAATACTTCTCGCAGGCGTCATACCGGCGTCACAGTTTAAAATGAATTCGTTCACCATTCTTAATTCACCGAGATAGGAGGAGGCCAATTATGGCCTCCTTCCTATCATTCGGGAGGACCGGGGTTAAACTCGGTTCGGCCATTCTGTCTGAGGTTTTCCGTGGTTTCCCTCAGACACTTAGGCGAATGCTGGGATGGTTCCCTACAAGGCCACGGCCGACCTTCCATCCCCCTTTCCTCCCCGTAGTAGTAGATTGGCTGAAAAGAGTCCCCTATGACTCTCCAGCAGCCCGCCTCCCAGCCTTCTGCTGGGAGGAATGAAATCGTAAAAAAAAAAAAAAAAAAAAAACATTCTTAATTCACCGAGGTGGGAGGAGGCTGTTTTCGGCCTCCTACCTATCATTCGGGAGGACGAGGGTCAAACCTCGTTCGGCCATCCTGGTTGAGGTTTTCCGTGGTTTTCCTCAACCACTCTAGGCGAATGCTGGGATGGTTCCCTCCAAGGCCACGGCCGACCTTCCATCCCCCTTCCCTCCCCGTAGACTAGTAGGCTGAGAAGAGTCTCGGTGACTCTCCAGCAGCCCGCCTCCCAGTCTTCAGCTGGGAGGAATGAAATGTAAAAAAAAAATAAAAAAAAAAAAAAAAACATTCTTAATTTAAATTTGTTTGTATAACGATATTTCAACCTTGGCTTTAAATATTGCGATCGTTTCGAAATTAAACAACTGCATGATATCGTAGTCTCAATATTAGGGGAAATTGTATCAGTGTTATTGATTACCAGAATTGTGATTTAAAGTGCTACTACTTCCCAAAAACAATGATATAATTGACATTGTTTTGAGCCTCTGGTGCCTGGAATTGTGATTAAAAGCTAATATTTCTGTAAGTATAATGGGAAATACCTGAGAACTTTTATTTGGAATGTTTTACCAACAGATTAACGTAAAACATATGAGGTTCTCAGAGAAATATATTAACACTATCGTTCGCCTAGCACAGATCGTTCTTATTTCACCAGAGAGAGAGAGAGAGAAAAGAATGGAGACTTTCCCGGCGTATTGATGCAGTTAAATCTTCACGGGAGTGCAGCCAGATAATGTCGTAAAATGACGACGTTTCGACAACCTGCTCGGTTTTGTTATTTCAAGCAATAATATCTAAAATAGACCTGATGAAGACAACCGAGCAGATTGTCGAAACGTCGTCATTTTACGACACTATCCGGCTGCATTCCCGTGAAGATTTCACTGCAAAAAAAATAAAAAAATAAATAAAAATAAATAAATAAATAAATAAAAGAAATAAAAAAAATTGTTTGTCTCATTGAAGGCAGCAAATTTTTATTCAAGTCAGAATAACTTTACTTCATTAGAGTCGAGAAATAAAAACTTAGTCTTAATCGATATCACTCTCATCCTGCAGTAGCACTACATTAGTAGGCTGTGTGTGTGTGTTGTCAGAAACATCTTCAGGTCAGAAGTTAACGTCACATTATTTGTCCTATATCACCTTTGACAGGACAAGCATGTTCGCGTAGGAGATCAAACATTAAAGAATATGCAAATGTCCATTATACGCATTTTCATACACGAAGGACGACTTCCATGAAACGATCCAGAATTCACAGGACAGAATTGAGTGTAAGGTGCTAACCATTGAATGACAATGAAGACAAGGTTATCGACACTTCTCTAGTTTTCCATAGCTATCGTTCAAGAATACTCAAAAACATAAGATTCAACATGATCGGACGATTAGACTAATTTATGTTGTAAATTTTTATTACTTTTTAAACAAGTTTTTCAAAAACTCATCTTACAAACTTTTTGGATGCGCGTTTATGTTTTGCAGTAGTGATATCTATTATTGCTTGTATAATACCCTTCATTAATCTGCAAGTCGCCCTACTTGCTACAGATCGTGGAATAGTTAAAGAATAGTAAGTATTATACAACCGGCTGCTGCATTTAGTAGAGATTTCATACAAGCTACCAGAAACAGAAAAAACCCAACAGAAATAGAAGTGTTACCAAAATTACTGAAATAATCCATATAAATTATCATAATGGTCTGAAACTCTTATAACTAAAACTATCAATAGTTTTTGAAACAAGTATACCGACTGACATTTAAACTGAAATAATTTTACCAGAAGAGTCCATTGCATACAGTGTTAAATACACCACTCTGTAAATTATTCTTATCGGTTACTGACTCAGCTGTTCGTCAAAATACTATTTGGCAGTTACGTAAACACTTCATTAAAAGTTCCTTACAATATTCACATGCCGGCCTCGGTAGCGTAGGGGCTACAGTGTTAGCTCCACGTGCCGAAGGCCGCCGGTTCGAATCCGGCCACGGGCATGGATGTTTAAGTGTTGTGTGTCTGTGTGAATGTCCTGTCCGTCCTGTGGCGTCCATACATTGGAAAATACAATATATACTGGATGATGACTTATACACTGAAAAATACAAAATTACATTGAGCTGGCTGTATGGCCTTCGTTGCCAAATGCCAATTAAAAATAAAAAAATAAAAAAAATAAAAAATTATTCACATTTACTGAAAGCCCAAAATATATTTACCTAAATAGTTTCAAGAGTGTAGTGTGACACTCATCTCTAGCAATTAAATCTCGCTCCCCATGTTTATATTTCACACGTTTAACACATCTGATTACCATCACTTTTGTTAATAAAAAATGTTTTTTTTTCTTTTGTCGATCACGAGAAAATATAAACTTCTATACGAAAATCATGCAATCATTCAATTTTATCTTATCTTCGCCACCCGAATTGTTGCTCAGAACAGTTTAAAACTCTGCTAAATCGAATGGAAATACTGCTGAAATTAAACTAGTCCTCTATAACATATTAAAAACCGCCGTACTTTCAGACATTGAAGTTAACACTGGGTCACAATATTCTTAGTCCTTAATAATTCGACCAAAACTTCACTTACTCGCCATCGAATGAATATAGAATTCAACTACCAAGCAAATCTGTGTTTGACTCCCAATAAAGGCCTTCGATCCGCTCCACCACAAGTATCTAGAGCGACCATCTGCATTATCCCCCCTGCTAGAAGATGAAAGGTCCTTCCATACTGCCTTGTCTCCTATATATACCTGTCCTCAAATTTCTCGATCTGGTGCAACCCGAATAACGTATTTATTTCCCATATGTTGCAGTAAATTCTCCTAACGACAACTCCAAACATTGTGTCATGCACTACATACCTCATTTTTTTCAAATAAAGTCGTAACATAAGATCAAGGATTCTGGAAAGTATACACGAAATATTTCTTGGCTTCATTAGGCGAAGAACGCCCGTTCTAATTAGAAACGTATTGGACATCAAGGTTAAGATTGGCCTGTTTGTCAGCACTTATAGTCAGTATTAAACGTAAATTCTTACATACTTACGGCCTGGTAACAGAATTTCACTTTACAGCACATTCAACAGTTTTACGTGCAATCCGAACCACAAAGCCTAACGTAGGCTACTGGGATGAACAAAAGAAAAACTAAAAATTCCTAACTACACCTAGATTTCTCTGAACATGAAATATTTGTATCATATATATTCAAGTATGGTTCACAACCGAAGGTTGGTTCCATTCTATCGCAAGGGGCATACGTTCGAGGTCATTGTTTATAAGAGGTAGAACAATCAATTCCTTCCTAATTTGTGTGAGTGTCTTACGTGTATAAATGATTGTGATCATATTATTAAGTGTATTGTGTTTTCGAGAAATGTGGTCGTAAAGAAGGGAGACACTGATAACAGGTGTACTTAATTCAAGTCTACTCCTCCGTAGGACTGACAATTTTTAAGTTCAAATCAGACATACGAAACGCTCTCAAAAGTGTGATGTGCTCTCACTACATTTGCACCAAGGAAATGTATGTTTTAAATCAAACATGTAGTATATAACACGTTGGTTGTCCATTTTGAATCATCATCTCTCCGAGATAGCTGAGTATCGAATGCCGAACATTTCTTATGCTACAGGTGCTAGTATTACCTAAGCTACCTAACAACATCTTGCTTTCTGAGAAACTTCACTCATCGGGGTAAATGACATAAAATAATACTATTCTTTAATAATCTACACTGATACTACAAATGCGAAAGTAACTCTGTTTGTTACGTTTTGACGACATATCGGCTAAACATATCTAGGTGAAAATTTACTAGGAAATACTATGTATTATTTGGAAGGACAAAGGTTACTTTTTTTGAAATAAATAACTTATTTTGTCATGAAATCGTGAAAACTAATTGAACGGTGATAGACAGACGGATATCGTGTGTGTGTCTCTGTAACTTTATATCTCTCGCTCATGCTTTGTTTTCTCTCTCAGTCAGTTTGTACATTCAGAATCATGATTACGGATTAACCACGGCGCCTGACGCACAAATTTTATGATCCGTTACGTTAGCCAGTAATATTTAACAAGGTGCGAGAAGGATATCACTTCCAGATACCAGAAATAAACACGTGTATACAACTCCCCATGCCTAACAAGGTGTCTTTTATGTATTTTTAAGCCTACCATACGACGACACGCGAAGCCGATGTTAATGTAATACCAAGGTGTAGAAAATTGACAGATCAGTTTTATGTGGACAGTAGACGAAAGTTAAGAGTGAGCGGTTGAGATTCACGGTCATGTTATGTCATCTCCGTGCTTTTTAGGACGCCTTGTACCTAACTTACAGTGAGTAACAGCTAGTGTCAAATATTATGTTGAATGTTACCTAATATTGCTATATTCAGTGTCTTAAGTATCTAAAAATGAATTTATGTTTTGCCTGTCCGTTTTTGAAGTTGTTGATTTCATCGAAGAATCATCGTATTATTTTGAATTTCCAGAATGAAACTGGGGAATGACACCTAAGTGTCATCACAACTTTCAGAATCATAGAAACAATAATTAATAATAGAACTAACAATAAAATTTTATAAAAACAATTTTGACCAAGAAAATTTGATGCCATGATGGAAAACCACATGCAGAGTTCTGATAGAGGCGTTGACTGCTATCCCACTAGATGACACGGATCTGTGTTGAATCTTTTAAATACTAACGAAAAGAGTTGGAGTTTCTCCAAAACTGTTTAGTTCCTGTACCATACAGATATTAGTGACACTTAGTAGCTTTTCCATTCTCTGTTGAGCCGCTCACTTCTGAAAAATGTCCGTAATCATACATAATAACTGGATTCAGTTTTTGAAAAAAAAAAACCACTGTAACATACTGCTTTACCCAAGTGATTTTGTAATGATTGATAAAAACTGTAAAAAGTTTTATCAAATTGTGTGAGTTACGTTTCTGAGCCTCCGCTGTCTAGGAGACTTGGCTTTCGCAGTATTTCTGATCACCACATTCAAAAATTTCTCATTGTGGCACTGTGAAAAGTGGCTAAAACATTTGCTTTATAGGCCACACTAACACGCTATCGTCCACTTATCCTCGCACTCCCTGAAAGTGCCAGGTAAGCTGTTATCCCTACAAACTGACTTCGCTGTAGAAAGTTTCCCGGAAAAAGTAAAATAAAGATTATACTGGTATTCCTTCCGAAAACAGCAGAAGGCCGTCTATTTTAACGTTTCAATCCAACGAACGTATAGTCCCTAATTTTGCTCTCACTGCATACGTTTGGGATTTAACCAGTGACTTTGGCGGACAAGCTGGTTATTGGGCATTGCATTCCTCCATCTCTCCTCCCTTGCTGGGTAAGTTTCGAATTATGTGTACTTCTTCGACCAGTGGGGCTCGAACCAGATACCTTCATACTGGGCATCATATAAAGTGCGTTGATAAAGAAATAATAATCCATATCCAGTTTATGATCAGGAAATACTTTTGCCATAGTTCATGTTTAGATGAAGTACTGTTCTACTTCCAGAACGATTTTAAATACTATATCATCATCATCACACCATTTTATGACACCTTTTCAGGAAGTTAATTTTGGTTTGTGTCAAGATAATGAAAGAAACAAAATTAGAGGAAAGTTAAGCACAGAAAATTTTCAAAAAATATCCCGAGAGTATGGGGGGTACGTTTCATTAAAAGTTCAAATATTCAGATTGCCGTTTTAATCGGCCGCGAGAACGTAGAAGATGAACCCCGATTAGGAAAACCATCTATTTAAATAAAAAAATAAAAAAAATAACTGCGAAAACTTCGGAAAAACTGCCAGAGATTGAGAGGTCTGATCTCCAGGGAAACTGTATTCAACAGCATGTTTAGCATGAATATTTTGAGAGACTAAGAAAAAGAATTCTTCAGTGACTGAGCGAGCTGGGTGAGCGATACCGTTCTCGCCTCGTATTAGGGAGGATCACGGGTTCGAATCCCTGACCGGCCATCCATGGGTTCCCTAAATTACGCCAACAAATGCTTTTTTATTACCATTTCCCAGCAATAATTTGAAAAGTGGGAATAACCTATGCTGTACTGAATGGTCTTCCAACTATTTTGAAGGTAATGTGGCTCAATTGTAAACAAAACGTTAATAAACAGTTTTACTTGAGCAATCCAATTAATTTTTGGACTCAGCTCGTACACCATCGTGACTTCGAAACAACCAGAGTGAACTGGTCGTGCTTCTTATCAAATGCTGGAATCTAAAATAAAAATACTAAGCATTTCAGGAATGAACACATTTCTGAAGTTACTCTTGTTATAGTCTTATTGTGTTACTTCCTCCATACTACTTTAATTTCCGTGTCCGGACTGTTTAAAATTGCATCTTTCCGGAAATTAGCTCCTTGGATCGCTTTGTATTTGGCTAGGAATAGTTCTTCTACTTGGCACAGTAAGCCAATGTTTCTGCACTCGACGAGATGCTCAGATGTCTGAATGGAGCCGTAATCACACTTGTCGTCGTCCGATATATCTCCAATTTTTCAGAGTACTCCTGCATCTCGTTACGCCTGTTATGAGCCTATTCAAGACTTTCCATTCCTCATACGGAAGATTCCACTCAGCAGCCATTTCTTCTTCTGGACCCCGTTGTTTGAAGGGTTGGAAGCATCTCCTCCCGTAATAATGATCTTGTTTCTTCTGGTGTTGTGTCTAGGGCCCTATTTCTTCTAAAGAAACTCTTCCAGTGAGCGGAGGAGTGGTTGTGCAATGGGTTTATTTTTTTTATTTTTATTTATTTTTTATTTTTTTTTGCGTCGGGGTTGGTCTCATGCACACTGTAAGCAACCTGACAGTCTCGTTGAGCACCACGCCCTCCTATTTAGTGTTAGTGGACGAATCCCATAGCGTTGCGCAATATTCTGCATCCAAAAAGCAGAGAGCCATAGATGTGGATCTTATCTCTTCGGTGAGTTCTTCACTGGTGGAGCACCTAGTTTCCAGTATCTATATATATAAAAATCAATGCCACTTTTCGTTGTAATTTTATAACTCAAGAACGGGCTCACCTATTCAAACCAAATGTTTAGGCTTTGTTCGGACTATTTAGTAGATGGTTTATGTGAAGTTTGCACAAAATCGGTCGAGCGGTTCTTCATTTATCACATTTTTTGTAACAAATGAATTCAATAAATGGCGGATCATTTTGTTAATGGGGATTGTGCTGTCAAATTGAAACTTTTTTCAGTGTTGACAGGCAAGCATGTTGTTATGTCATTCATGAGGTCATTTCATTTTGGAGGTGCTTCGATTAAAGCAAATTGTCAGCGATATTGTTGAGTGCATTCATACAAACGGTGAGTCTTGAATTGTTCAAATGTACCATGTATATGTGTGCGTGTACTTTTCTCAGTTTTTAGCGAGCCGTCGGTGTTTCATATCGTTTACAGGCTTTACTTTAATTAAATCGTGAAACGGAATTACACAAACGGTAAGTTTTGAACTGTTGAATTGAATTACATGTATGTAAACATATTGTGTGTATACGAGTGTTTTATTCTTTTGTAACAGATGGAAGCACGTCGATTTAAAAATGAATTATTTAATGACATTTTTATATACATTGACGTATGCAGTCATATATATTTCCATACACACATATACACACATGTATAAATACTGATACACCACTATTAATGTAGCAATTTGTTTTTAATTTGATTTATTCTTTTTTATATGAAGGAAAAATGCCACGAGCCAGACGAGCAAATATAGGTCGGCGAACGCGTAATGCAAATGATGTGGCATTACTAAGACGATCACAGACTGCAGATGAACGCGCACAAGCTAATGCATCGCAGCGTGAACGTAATGCACGAAATAGATCTGTTGACCCTGTACCTGTACTGAATCTTGCACGATGATCACGAATACGTCGTGCTGTTTTGGCTGAAATGATGCATGCTGCTTTTAATTACAACAGTCAGATTGATTATAGTATGTACGGATACATTGGAATGATGAACCCAATATGTCCCACATTGTGATGCGGCTAACTTTCCAGGTGAAACGCCCGGCATGTGTTGTGCTAATGGCAAAGTGAGATTGCCAGCATTAGAAACTCCACCCGAACCATTGTATTAATTTATTTTTGGGACATCTCAAACGTCGAAGCATTTTTTTGAGTCATATCAACAATACAATTCGGCATTTCAAATGACTTCCTTTGGTGCTACTAAAATTATTAGAGATAATTTTATGCCGACGTTTGAGGTAAATACTTCAACAGGATTGTCCCATGTTTATATCAATCTGAATCATAAAGTATTCGATAGTTTTAAAAATTCTGATCCAACATCTACCTAAAATTGCATACATGTTACAGATTCACGGCCAGATTTATCATCAAGCTGGTTCGATATTGCCATACCCCGACGCTGATCATCAATTTTGCTAATTTATTTTATTGATGATGAAAATCGTGAATTGGATCAACGTTGTGCAATGGTTTCGAATACAAGACGAGAAATTATTCGTGAGCTACAAAGGCTTTTTCCATCAGCATAACGCATTAGTTCAATTGTTCAAAATTGCTCTCGATCGTATGCCATCTGATAATCACAAAATCGTAATAAGCTTTTGGAGAGCTTGCAAGGCGATTCAATGCACCGACAGTTGATGAGGTTGCAATTGTAATTCTTGGTGATCAGTTTCAATCCCGTGATATTGTACTTCATCGCAGAAATGAGCAATTGCAACGTGTTTCGGAACTTCATCGTAGTTACGATGCATTACAATACCCAATATTGCATTGGAAAGGTGACGATGGCTACCATATCAATATACCAATGATTGATCCACGAACAGGTAAATAATTGACCTATTTTCAGTGTGTTGACATTTCATTTGTATAATTTTCTAAAGTCACATTTTGCACTTATTTTCAGGTCTACATGTACAGAAAAAAGTTAGTGCCATGAATTTTTATTCGTATCGATTGATGGTTCGTCCACAAGAACAAAATTATATCTTGAGATGTGGTAAACTATATCATCAGTACATCGTTGATATGTATGCCAAAATAGAAACTGAACGTCTTAATTTTATTCGTTTCAACCAAGCAAAATTAAGATCCGAAGAATATATTCATTTGCAAGATGCGATAGCGAATGATGCTAATGTTAATGACATCGGACGTTTAACTATATTGCCATCTTCGTATATTGGTAGCCCACGGCATATGAACGAATATGCACAAGACGCAATGTCTTATGTACGAAAATACGGTCGACCGGATCTGTTCATTACATTTACATGTAATCCGCAGTGGGATGACATCAAAAACAATTTATTTGAAGGACAGTCGACAACTGATCGTCATGACATTACAGCACGTGTTTTTCGGCAAAAATTGAAAGCACTTATGGAAATAATGTGTATTTGGAGAGGCAAAAAAGGGGATTGCCGCACGCACATATATTTTTGGCTGGTACATAAAATAACTCCGGATCAAATCGATAACGTTATATCAGCTGAAATTCCTGATCAAACTGTTGATCCTGAGTTATTTCACGTTGTCGTTAAAAACATGATACATGGTCCGTGCGGTGAACTAAATATGAATTCGCCATGTATGATTGATGGAAAGTGTTCGAAACGATACCCAAGGCAATTGACTTCAGACACAATAACGGGCAATGACGGATATCCGTTGTATCGACGTAGATCACCTAATGATAATGGCAAAACGGCAACCATTAGAATGCGTAACCAGGACGTTGAAGTTGATAATCGTTGGGTGGTTCCGTATTGTCCATTATTATCGAAAATATTCAATGCTCATATAAATGTGGAGTATTGTAATTCAGTCAAATCCATTAAATATATTTGCAAGTATGTAAATAAAGGGAGCGATATGGCTGTTTTCGGTGTTGCTGGTGATAATAGAAATGATGAAATTACTCAGTATCAAATGGGGCGCTATATTAGTAGTAATGAAGCTGTCTGGAGGATTATGTCGTTTCCAATGCACGAAAGACATCCTGTGGTTGTTCACTTGGCTGTGCATCTTGAGAATGGCCAACGTGTTTATTTTAATGAAGCAAATGTATTGGAAAGAGCAGCACAACCACCAGCGACTACGTTGACCGCTTTTTTCAAATTATGCGAAACTGATACATTTGCGATAAATTTGTTATATTCTGAAGTGCCTCAGTATTACACATGGAATGTGTCTTCGAAAAAATTTCAAAGACGTAAACAAGGAACAGCAGTCGATGGGCATCCAGGCATTTTCCAAACAGATGCAATTGGGAGAATATATACAGTACATCCAAACAATGCTGAGTGTTTTTATTTGCGATTGTTATTAGTTAACGTCAATGGCCCAAAATCATTTCAAGAATTGAGAACAGTCAACGGTCATTTGTGTCAAACATATCGTGAAGCATGTCAACTCTTGCATTTGTTGGAGGATGATGCACATTGGGATTCAACACTTCATGATGCATCTACTTCAGCTCATCCACAACAAATACGAATGCTATTTGCCATTATATTTCAACATGTATGCCATCAAATCCACTTGAATTATGGAACAAATATAAACATTATATGGCAGAAGATATTTTAATTCGTATGCGTCATCATGCAAGAAATCCTGATTTGTTGATTACCTTGGAAATGTACAACGAAGCTTTGATAATAATTGAAGATAGTCTAACGATTGCAAATAAAGCATTAGTACAATTGGGTATGACCGCACCAAATCGTGAGATGCATGATTTGTTTGATCGTGAATTGCAACGTGAGCAGGAATTCAATTCTAATGATTTGCGTTTATTTGTACAATCGAATATAACCAAATTGAATATTCAGCAAAAACATGTATATGACACAATCATGCAAGCCGTTTCCAATAATGCAGGTGGATTATATTTCTTGGATGCACCTGGTGGTACAGGCAAAACGTTCGTTATATCATTGATTTTAGCGACTATTCGATCGGAACAGAAAATTGCATTGGCACTTGCATCTTCGGGAATTGCTGCTACATTATTAGAAGGTGGTCGGACCGCACACTCTGCATTAAAATTGCCATTGAATGTACAGGTGATTGAAACTCCAACTTGCAATATTTCGAGAAATTCTGCTATGGCAAAAGTTCTGCGATTAACGTCAATTATTTTATGGGATGAGTGTACAATGGCGAATAAAAAATCACTAGAAGCATTTAATCGAACAATGCAAGATTTACGTGGTAATCAACAGCTTTTTGGTGGTGCTCTGATATTACTGTCAGGGGATTTTCGTCAAACATTGCCTGTCATTCCTCGATCAACTCCTGCTGATGAAATAAATGCCTGTTTGAAGTCATCAGTTCTTTGGAGATATGTACAAAAATTGACACTGAACATTAATATGCGTATTCACCTACAAAATGATCCAGCTGCCCATGAGTTTTCAAAACAATTGTTAGAAATTGGTGATGGCAAAATACAAATCGACAGTACCAACGGATTGATCGCTACCGAACAATTTTTGTACAATTGCGCAATCGATAGATGAATTGATTGAATGTGTTTTTCCGAATATTCTTCAGAATTACAGAAATCATGATTGGTTGAGAGAACGCGCCATTTTAGCACCGAAGAACATTCATATCAATGCCATTAATTTTCAAATTCAAGCGAAACTGCCAGGTGTAGTCACGACATATAAATCAATTGACAGTGTTATGAATCAAGATGAGGCAATGAATTATCCAATTGAATTTTTAAATTCATTGGAACCGGCTGGTATGCCACCGCATTGCTTGAATCTGAAAGTTGTTCTTTGATTATATTATTGCGAAATATTAATCCACCAAAACTGTGTAATGGCACCAGATTGGCAGTGAAAAAGTTATTGCCAAATTTGATTGAAGCTACGATCTTAACTGGTAAATCAAAAGGAGAAGTTTGTTTGATACCGCGTATCCCTATGATTCCAACTGATATGCCATTTGAGTTCAAACGATTACAATATCCTGTGCGTTTATCATTTGCGATGTCCATCAACAAGGCCCAAGGGCAAACACTTCACGTTTGTGGTGTGAATTTGGAGGAATCATGTTTTTCACATGGCCAACTTTATGTTGCCTGTTCCAGAGTCGGTACCCCCAGCCGTTTGTTTATTCATGCTCAAAATGGAAAAACAAAAAATATTGTTTATCCAAATGTTTTGGATTAAGTTTTAAAATAGCTAGCAATTAATAAAATATTTTTTGTTTGAATAAATGAATTTGATTGTTCCAATAAAAAAAAAAATTATTATTTCACTTTATACGTAGCGAAGCACGTACCGGGCCGCTAGTTATATATATGGGAGACATATCGAGTTTAGTTCCTAAGTATTTTTGGCGCCTAGTGTGTACCGGTGTGTTGCCCTTGTATGTTATATTTAGTGTCTTCATGTGTCACGTTGTGTTTTGCTTGCAGGCCTAACGTGACGGTGGCGGCCGCGGCAGCGCCGTCGGCGCCGCTGCTGTTCCAGCTGTCGTACCAGTACTACGTGCTGCTGGGCACCCTGGTGGTGCTGACAGTGGGCGCCGCAGTCAGCTACCTGACGGGCGGCTCCCAGGGACGAGGCGTCGACCCCGCGCTGCTGGCGCCGCAGGTGCGCAGGTTCGCCGCCAAGAAGAGCGCTCCACCAGACACAGACCCACGTGTCGTCGTCGAGCTGCTCGCCAACAAACCAGCCGACACACACGACTCCAATAACCTGCTACGGGCTGGCCAATAGCTGCTGGAGACAGTGCAACTAGTGGATATATGATTGAACGTGGAGGACCATGTGGAAGTGTAAAGGAGACAGTGAAACACACGAACGTTGTACTGATTCTCACGCAATACAGCTAAGCAACTGCCTCACATTTGTCAAAAATCTCAATTTCATCAGTACCGTAGGAACATCAAGATGTATCATCAGTAATAAGTCTGAAAACTTAACTGAATTCAATAATTTACCCATTCATTAGATCATATTTTTTTGAGCTATGATATCCATTCAAATTTAATGAAGGATGTAATGATAGAAAATTCATGCATTTCAATAGGAGGAATTTCGACGACACACTTTTATTTCGAAACATTGTTAAATCTTTGTGACAAATGCGCTAGTTACCTTGTGTGATAGAGTGGGGTGTCGTTGATTAAACGTGTTCTATTTCCTCTGCACCATACAGAGACGGGCCCACAGAGAGTCTTCATTAAAACGAGGAATCTTTTTTATTTATTTATTTTTTCAACGTTCATTAATTTTCTATTCGGGTAGGTCATAGACTGAAGGTTTATTATTAGAACATTTCATTTATCAATTTTCTTGAATGACACAATCGGCCGACACATCTTATATTAAATATTTTCCCTGATTATACCATGTTACATCTCATTTTTGTCATGTAACTTGCGTGAAGAAGATTTAAATTTATCCTGGTATACTGTTTTACAGCGTGGTGGACCGGTTAGTTTTTTCCTACTTTCAACTACGCCACCACCTGAGAGAGGAGATTCGTACTGGTAGGAACGCTACTTGGTCAACGTGAAAGGTGGTCTTACGTTACTAACAACACCTGCTGGATATATATACACATATATAATTTACTCCTTGCTTTGTATTCCATAACCATTCCACATTAATACAGTTATTTCTCCCATTTATCCAGATAAGCCTTGGGGTTGCGACTAATGCCTAGGAAAACGAGCATATGGCCTTACAATGCCAGTAACTTTTGAACCATCCCCATCTCGCTTCCGTCTAGAAACTGTTTCGTCGCTGATTGTTGTGGCACCAACCTCGACTGCCCCAATTTTATTCACCTCCCCCCTCTGCGTCCCTGAGAGCTGGGATGATGATCACCCTACACAAGCCGTCGCGATTGCGGCATACGCCTCGGTTGCTAAGCGCTTCCCCGAAATTGTTGACTGACATGACCTATAATACAGTTCATAACTCTGGCTAGCTAGCGAATTTCCTCCGCCTAAACTCTCGAAACTGACCTAGCTTCATAAATCCCTAGTCTACCACACGAGTATTCCCGTAATAGAGTTTATATTTTTTTGATACTGAGGGCTAATTGACAAAAGTCATATAAAAGAATTATATGCACAGCTAATACTCTTTAAACTGTAGTATCAAGCGAAAAACACTACCTTCCTATCATTTTGGGACCGGCTTCCTTCGATGAGTATTAAAAATCGTTGTATGGTGAAATTTGGAGCTTTGGTATTACGGCCGCTTGCCCTTGCTAACGCTAAGCATAATCTACCTACTGTCAGGTCGTACAACGTACTAATATGGGGGAAATGAAGTGTTGTGATCAGTCTGCGAAATGTGTAACTATATTCTGTGTGTAATAAGTGTATTTTTTGTTTGCGAAATGTGTAAGATTGAGGATCCTAACATCATTCGCCTCAAAGGCTGCGGAAAACTGTCCAAACACCGCATTCGGGACGAATAGAGTTCAACGTGAAACAGTAGAAGAGGAAGTCGATTTTATTCAGTCCATCGTTATTTGTAAAGTTTAAATCTGTTATTCCACAAGCTAATTACAGGCATACAAGAAACGTTATTTTTTTGTATATGCGTTTAAGCTATCATCGGCACTCCGCACAATAACATGGCTCTCACAGGATGGGCTGTGAATCAAAATGACGATAGTACGATTAAAGTACCCTTACACTGGACACTGTTAATAGTATAATCTCCATCATTTGTATCTTCAAAGCGTGGGACAAAAGAAGTGTGTTTTTGCTCACGGCTATAACTTTCATGAATTTTATATCGTAATACGTGACGTGGTTTTTTTTTACATCAGTTTTTATCTCAGATAGTCGAACAATGTTTGATCAGCAAGTCGTAAAGTGTCGCGCAATTGCCAACAGAATTTATATTAACAGTGTTCATTTATTTGCTACGACGGCAGCAGCAAGCAGTTGTACTTTATTGTGACAGCCTCAGATTAAACTCCTGAAATCGTTGCGAATTAATTTTCATCCGTTATATCAATAAGTTTGGTAAACGATGTTGATGGTGACTTAGCTTTGTCTCTAGGTCTCATAGCAGCATTTTAAGTACAGCTGAGAGTGAATTTATATTAAACGATAGCATTCACCTGAAACTGACGTTTATAATGGCTGACGTTTGTCGTGTCAGACATTGTACGAAACCCGCCTTAAATAATTCACTGCACAGTGGTGAACGTTTTATCAAAATGAGTGTGCATATTTGGATGGGGACAGCAATAAAATATTTAGCAGAATTGATGGTGCGCCTCCAGAATTTGACAGCGTTGCTTTTAGCTCGCAGAAGTGTTGACGTCAGGCAGACGACACGTGCCCTGTATTATGGACTGTCGACGGCCATAGCTTGCAAACGGTAAGTATTTAGCGTCAGAACATCAGAAGGAAATTGTTTAACACCAAGAGGCTAATAGTTTGAAATCTTCATGTTTTTTCGACATGAACTTTTCAAGACCGGGTAATAACAGAGTTTTCGACTGGTCGTGAAGAAACCATGATCAAATGCATCAATAAATTAACTCTCTTGTCGTTGAATTACAGTGGTTAGTAATAATTTAGTACTGTAATCTAATTAAATCTAGGGCTGAGTGTGGTTCCTTTTAAAAATGAAGGAACTATGATACTCTGTCAATAAACTCTAATCGAGAATGATTCGATTACAGAAAACAACGTACCTACATAGGCAATACATGACGTATAACGGATCTTCTTCATTTAAATACGCCAGTTTAAAGTACAATCGCAGTCTGCGTTAAAACGTGTACGGGAAACACATGTGAAATTTCGAAGTAAATGGTGAAACTTGACATCAGTTTCAGTACAACCCAACTGATTCTCGGTATAAAACTAAGAAATGCAAAAAATAAATCATTAAGCCGAAAGGTGTAAAATATGTAGTATAGTCAGTAATCCGTAAAAATGACGGGTAAAAGCTTTAAGGACGAGTAGATGTTCAAAATAATGCAATATGCGGAATACAGAGAAAGAGTAAACTAAAAATCCGGATCATATTGCAACTGAGCTGAAAAGGTTTGATTGCATAATATATGCTTTAAGTGATTAGTAGGCTGAAAAATCAGAAAAGCTGAAGATAAAGTAGAAACAACAGATCTGATGTCTTTATAGTTTAAATGAGTGGAAAATGAAATAAAGAAAAATAGAAGTGACAGGTTCCTGTGTACTATCCAGTAGTACTTTCTCAGCCCTCTGTTCAGCTAACAGTCTGAGAGATAGCCGCATCATAAGTAGGATCGTTTGTTATTTCATCGAAGTGTAGTATTAATCGTTGATAAGTTATGGTGGGGTGTAAGGGTTTGGGAGAGACTAGTATAGTCTTTTCCAACCAAATGTCAACCTCTCCTTCCCGTGGTGCACCCTGTTTGCACGGACGAGGCTCTGGCGACTGAAAGATTCCCGGTATAAGGAGTCACCCACTGCTTGCCAACGGCCTCTGAAAAGAGGGCGGAAGAGCGGGGAGCGGTTCAGGGCACCCTCTTGCCCTTGTGGTTGGAAACGGCCCCTAAAGGCGGATGAATCAGAAATGATCAACGGCATGGGGATGCAGAAGGCAACGGGAAACCACTGCATTAAAGACCCAAAGGGTATCCCGAGGACATGTAATCCTCTCAAATTACATATATCATGATGGCTTCTTCCTGTGTAAAATATTCCGGAGGTAAAATAGTCCCCCAATCGGATCTCCGGGTGGGGACTGCTCAGGGAGGAGTCATCAGAATGGATAGAAACATTCTACGAGTCGGAGCGTGGAATGTTAGAAGTCTGAATAGGGCAGGTAGGTTAGAAAACTTAAAAAGGGAGATGGAACAACTTAAGTTAGATGTTGTTGGGATTAGTGAGATTAAATGGAAGGACGCACAGGATTTCTGGTCTGGGGAACACAGGATAATTAGCACACAAGCTGTCAATGGAGTCACTGGTGTAGGATTTGTAATGAACAAGAAAGTAGGGAAACGGGTTAGCTATTATGAACAATTTAGTGACAGGATCATTTTGATGAGGTTAGAAACTAAGCCCGTCCCAACCACATTAGTACAAGTGTATATGCCAACGTCACAGGAAGATGACGAAGAAATAGAAAAAATATACGCTGAAATTGAAGAATTAATCCAATATGTGAAAGGGGAGGAAAATCTAATAATCATGGGTGATTGGAATGCAATAGTGGGAGAAGGAAAAGAGGGGAATACTGTAGGAAGTTTTGGTATAGGAGAAAGAAATGAGCGAGGAAGCAGGTTGCTAGAATTTTGTGAAAGATATAAGCTAGTAGTTGCAAACACACTGTTTAAGAACCATGCAAGAAGAATATACACCTGGAAACGTCCTGGGGATACAGGCAGATATCAGCTAGATTATATCATGGTCAAACAGAGATTCAGAAATCAAGTTCTAGACTGTAAAGCATACCCAGGAGCAGACATAGACTCGGACCATAATTTGATAGTAATGAAGTGCAGGCTGAAATTCAAGCGAATAAGGAAGCAGCATAAGCAGAACAGACTGGAAGTGAATAAACTGAAACAATATAACACAAGAGAAAAATTTGCAGAAATGGTAGACTTAGGTCTAAGAATTAACTGTGAAAGGAGCTCAACCGAGGACGAATGGAATGCATTAAAGACCGAAATAATGAAAGCTGGCAAAGAAACCTTAGGCTTTAGGGAACAAGCTGCCCGAAAACCTTGGATCACAGAAGAAATTTTGCAGCTGATCGATCAGAGGAGAAGGTAGAAAAATGTTCAGGATGAAGCAGGAAAAGAGCAGTACAGGCAATTTAGAAATCAAATAAATAGGAAATGCAAAATAGCAAAAGAAAAATGGCTACAAGAAAAGTGTGAAGAAGTAGAAAAGGAAATGGTTGCAGGAAAAGTAGATGTTGCATATAGAAAGATCAAACAGAATTTTGGAGAAATGAAGAAAAGAGGTATGAACATTAAAGCTGCCGATGGGAAACCTCTTTTAAGGTCAGAAGATAGAGCTAACAGATGGAAGGAATACATTGAGAAACTGTATGTTGGGGACGACTTGAGCAATAGTGTATTGGAAAAGGAAGGCGATGTCGACATGGATGACTTAGGAGATCCTGTTTTGAGGACAGAATTTAATAAAGCTCTGAATGACTTGAAAGCAAATAAGGCAGTTGGTATTGATGAGATCCCTGCAGAACTTCTTAAATCTCTAGGAGAGGAAGGAATCGAAAGATTATTCAAGCTGATATCAAAAAGTTATGAAACAGGAGAAATTCCAACTGATTTTAATAAAAATATCATCTTCACACTTCCAAAGAAAGCACAAGCTGACAAATGTGAGAATTATCGCACAATTAGTCTAACATCACATGCTTCAAAATTGCTGACCAGAATAATATACAGAAGGATGGAAAGGGTAGTAGAAGAGATAGTAGGTGAAGATCAGTTTGGGTTTAGGAAAAATCGCGGTACAAGGGAAGCAATTCTGTCTTTAAGATTAATACTTGAAGGGCGGATCAAGAAAAACAAAGATACTTTTATGGCATTTGTTGATTTAGAAAAAGCTTTTGATAATGTTAGGTGGGACAAGATGTTCAAAATTCTAAAGAAGTCAGGTCTAAAGTATCGAGATAGAAGAATCCTCTATAAACTATATAAGAATCAAGTGGCTGTGATAAAAGTAGAGAATCACGAGAGACATGCATCAGTTCAAAAGGGTGTGAGACAAGGTTGTAGTCTATCCCCGTTAATATTCAACTTGTATGTAGAAGAAGCAATGAAGAAAGTCAAAGTAAAATTTCCATGTGGCTTAAGTTTTCAGGGAGAAAAAATCAGTATGCTACGATTTGCTGATGACATTGTCTTATTAGCAGAGAGGGCTGAGGATATTGAGAAGTTATTGAATGGCATGAACAAAATACTGAAGGAAGATTTTGGACTGAATATAAATCAAAGTAAAACAAAAGTGATGAAATGTAGCAGAAATGACACCAATACTAGCAGATTAAATATAAAATTAGGATCGGATGCAATAGGAGAAGTGAGTGAGTTCTGTTACTTGGGAAGCAAAATTACAACCGATGGCCGAAGCAGGAATGATGTTAAAAGCAGAATAGCACTAGCAAAAAGAGCCTTCATGAAAAAGAGAAACCTTTTAGTTTCAAATATTGATCTAGGAATTAGAAAGAACTTCTTAAAACTCTATGTGTGGAGCACAGCACTTTACGGTAGCGAAACATGGACTTTAGGAATACCGGAAAGAAAGAAACTTGAAGCATTTGAAATGTGGTGCTACAGAAGAATGCTGAAAATTAGGTGGACAGACAAAGTAAGAAATGAACGAGTTTTAGAAATGATGGGTGAGAAAAGAAGTTTATGGAAGAAGCTTACAGGAAGAAGAGACAGGCTGGTAGGTCATATTTTGAGACATGCTGGATTGGTTAATTTGTTAGTGGAGGGAACAGTTGAAGGTAAGAACTGCAGAGGTAGACAGAGATTAGAATATATGAAGCAGATAATTGAGGACGTGGATTGTAAGGGGTATGTAGAAATGAAGAGGTTAGCACAGGATAGGAAGGGATGGAGGATTGCATCAAACCAGTCTAAAGACTGACGACAGCAAAAAAAAAAAGTTATGGTGTGACCCGTCGGAAACTTGTAAATAACACTGTTAACATATGGGAAGTTCCGCGGGGAAGGTCGCACCTAGTATCATTTAAATGCTGGCAATCCCAAGTTGTGGCAGCTTCTAGACAACAAACATGCCCGAAGGACGTAATGGATTGTATGTCCTCAGCGTGCTTGTTCACTGCGTGGCGAATATTCACAGTAGACGATCAGACAGAGCAAGAACTAACGGATTTTCTTATGTTTTTTTTTGGCACAGTGCATGATTAAACTGTATAAAAGAAGTTTCTTCTGGTATGGGAAACAAACGAAAATTGTATTTGATGTGCATGTAAAATCGTAAAAGGCTTAATTTAATAAAATTCGCATTCTATCGATCACTGCAGGCAGACATATAAGCCATGATGGATACTTCAATCTTTGGTTAACACGTGTACCACGAATATTTTTTGTTTTATGCAGAAAATAGCTGCCTGCCATTATGAGAATTCAAAACCCTATGCAAAAACTTGGCGGACATTCTTCACGATATGTGAGAGAATTTCGGATATTTATGAGAAATAATGAACGTAGGCAAATAAAAGTGAGCAACGGGTTCCTGCGAGACTCAGTTCTATTACCCTCCTCTAGAGCTTACACACAGCTGACATACGCATAACAACGTCACAAAAGTTTGGATAGGATGATGATAAATCATCAGCCTAATGAAATTTTTGTGACGTTGGTGTGCGTATGTCAGCTATGTACAAGCTCAAGAGGAGAGTGATAGAACTGAATCTCGCAGGAACCCTTTGTTCACTTTGATTTGACTATGTTATGGAGGAGATTCGAGCCGTTCACAAATGATCTATTATTCATGGGAAAATGCTCTGTTGTAGGCTCCAGTCCAATGCAAATAAGACGGAGTTTACGTGATTTCACATGAACAATAAACTGACCTATGGGCAACTACAAATTCATTTCAAGGACAAGGGGTTAAACCACAAATGAACCAAAGACTTCAGGAATCACACTGGATAGAATCCTGAGCTACAACCTAAGATACACAGCTGTGTAACCCCTTAGTAGAAACAATAGCTATGTGGTACCACACAAGATTCGTTATCTGTTTTGAGACTCCCTTTGTCTGTAGCTGAATACTGCTGCCCTTCATATCACACATGCCACAAAGATTGCTACTTAACTGAACAAAACAACTGGGATGATATCTGTAACAAGAAAAATACCCTTTTCTTCTGGTTGCCGATCCTCATCCCTATTCCTGCTAGGCAGACAATATGCCACTGTATATCTGAAAATCCAAACTATCAACTGCAGATATAACGATTTTATGCTAATCTGAACATCGATAAACTTCGTTTCGCAATGCCTCCTACTGTGATAGTCAGAACCCTGGTTAGAAATCAGTTTGATGTCACTCTGCGCTGGAGAGGGGAATGTGGGTGTGGTCACCAGCGTGCTGAAGAGATCCTCAATATATTCCTGAAAGGCCACCTGCTTTCGATCTCCCCAGAAGAACGCGGACTGGCTTAAAAATAAATATATTTAGAACTAGACTTACGGATTAGCTATACAAGTAGAAAGAAGTTTTATTTTCGGAACATAGTTCAAGAATAACTCTTAAGGACGTACCACGGTAGTTCGATGACTTTCAGTGAAATTCATTATTAATTAATTAATTTAAATTTGATTACGATGGAACACATACTAAGGCTTAATAATTTTAAACTATATCGATGTTTTTGGCAAATTGTGTATCGTTCCTACGTAATTTATTCCTTATGCTTACGCTTAAAATTAATACATAGCATATGGTTATGGTCATATTTCCCCTTTGCTGCACTACTCCCGATTACCATGAGTGGTGGTGTAACGGTTAGAGTTCTGCCCTCGCATTCGGGAGGACGACGGTTTGAATCCCCGTCTGGGCATCCAGATTTTGGTTTTCCATGGCAAAGGCCGGGATGCTTCCTTCAAAAGGCCATGGCCGAATTTCTTCCCATTCCTTGCACCCCCCCCCATCCTTTCCCGTCTCTAAAGACCTCGATGTTTAAAGACGTTAAGCAGTTTAAAAAAAAAAAAAATACTCCTGATTATTCGACCAATAACCATCTAAGCATCAGCGCCATTTTAAGAGACTGTGAACTAGATTTCTGCTTGTAATATTCAATTTTATTTATTTTCTGCAAGTTATATTATGTTATACTGAACTCTTATTTCATTAAGTAAATACAAAATTGTCTAAAGCTACCTTAATTTCAATTACTCGCTGTATGTCTTTTTGCACTGATCTGCTTCTGCTATGTGTTTCGGAGATGATGAACGAGGAAAGAAATTTGTGGAAGAGTCTATCAGAAAGAAGAGACAGGATGGTGGGTCATATTTTAAGACACGCAAGGTTGGTTTATTTATTATTGGATGGAACAATCGAAGATAAGAACTGCAGAGGCAGAAAATGATTATAATGTAATTCGTTTCCCACGAACAGCGGGACAGTACGTTTCGTAGTGACAAACTTCGAATGTAGACTGTGGTACTGGGTTTTAATTATGTGCTCCAGTGCCAGGTGAAGTAACATAATAATAAAATCTTTAGCGTCCAGCTGCAGGTGAGTGAGCATAATGAGACACATCAATGTTTGATACTGATCTCCTTCAAGTCTGCCAAACCTGGAGCATACAATACACTTTCAATGACATAGCTGTCATTTTTTTGTGTTTAGTGAAAGATAACTTTATCAGACAGCAAACATATTTACTTTACCAATAATATCATATGTCTTACAAAGCAACAAAATCATTATTATCAGGCTTCATGAATCCGAGATCCTTTATTCCACGCCTGTTGCAGGACTGAATTTTATTTAAGTTTCCGCTGTTATCGTTTTAAACTCTGGTTTGTCCGAGCGCAGTAAGTAAACACAGCAGAGCTGCACTGCGAGTGTGGTTGTGGACGGGCAGTACCAACATGGCCGTGCAAACAGCATAGGGTGGCCAACTTTGACCGCTGGCGCGCGCCTCCAAACAGACCACTCCGCTCCCTCCAACACTCTCAACGCTCTTCTGCAATCCCACTTAGCGGCCGCACAGACGAAGAACTTTCCTCAGAATATTTTACAGACCCATTTAAAAGTTTCGAGAGCAACTAGAGTCTATCTGCGCGGGCACGATGGTGTTTGTTGTTGACTGGATAGAGGTTTAAAGAAAGGTATGGTGAGGGGGTGGTGGTGGACGGGATAAAATAGATTCCGAGTGCTGAAGAATTCACTTTGATTATTTCAGAGCCGGTTTCGTCTTGAGGTAGGTTTTAGGCGTTTTCTTTGAAGCTACTGCTCCACTTAAAAAAACTGCAAACTGGAGATGCGGTGCTAATTAACAGAGAACTGCAAAGCGGAGTGCTTCACTTAGTCACTACATTCAGTAACTCGCAAAAGCGGATCATAAAGGTGAGAGTTAGAACTTATTTCACCAGTATAAAGATTTTGTTGATAGTGGATTTTAAGAACGCCACTCTATTTAGAAATAAGTCACTGGTAGACTAATTGTGGTGCAGTTGACTGCAGAAAATCTGAAGGCTTTTTAAACTGATTCGTTTACCTTATCCCACAACCTCCATTTCAGATAAATTGTGAACAAAATTGACGGATGACATTTACTTTAATTGATTTTACACAATGTTTTTAGGGTTTCAATGCCAAGACATATAGTGGTTGGATTTTTGATATGAAACAAAAAAAAATTGAAATTTGGGGAATCCAATAGTGATCAACGTGTCTAGTGAACATCAGAACTAAGAGACATATAAAATATATTGAAAAACAATGGAATATTACTTGTTACATGTGCGTTTGAGATGAAACATCATTGGTGTTTCTTTATTATAATAATACGTATATTATAATATCTGAGAACGTATTATCCACATTTACGAATTGTTAATAGTTATTATTATACCAGAAAAAATCATTTGTCAGAGAGAGTTGATTCCTTCGGGTCGTTACAGAAATATCGATTGAATAATCGTTTGACCAACCCTTAAATCACTAATGGTAGCTGAAGACAACCACAGGTTTAGGCTACGATCAGTTAAAATATCACGCACAACACTTTCTCCTCTTTGAAACGGATAGCATAGTTTTCTTTATTCTGATTGTTTCATTAATGATTAAGTTAATCTCCTCATTTTCGCTAGCCATGGGATATAATCTACGTAACAGCCTGCATATTTCTGTACCTTTACGAGCAGTTTTACAGTGTGAAGAAGCAGAATATATTATGATATTTTTTTTTGCTTTCACTTACCTTTTACATTGATACTCGTCTACTTAAGATAATTATTTTGTATTTTATGATCCGTATCGTGGTACAACACGGCTGCAAGAATTGAAAGTGTTTCGGTAAGATGAGATGGATGTTTTCAGGTGTTTATTACTACTTTATTTTACGGAATGAAAAAATGATACTATGTTTTTATATCAAAATTAGATAACTTTCTTCAAACGGTTCAAATACTAGTGAGACAGTGACAACTTCATTTTTTATTACGAGGGACAAAGCAGAAGGTCCAATTTTTTTGGTTAGTTTGTGTGGCCATTATGACATCGAATGTTACATTACAAGTACCCTTACCACAGGAGACTCTATGCCATTCTCGCAATGTAATATGGAAAGAGGTGTTACGTTAACACTGAAATACTTAAAAATTTACTAAAATTAACATTTTTGCTTGGTTAGATTTTTTTTAATGCAGTAAACAGTTATATTCGTTGTTTGAAATTTTGAGTAAAATATTTTTTTTAGTATTCATTTTAACTGTCCATCACGCTGTAAAGAAAATTTGGTAATGGTTCAGACAACCATGATTATGTTGAAAGGTACTTACAGGAATCATTACTGTGAGGGAAAACTCCTGGATTCACAAATATAGGTGCTTAAAGCACGAAAAACTGCTTCACTAAAGATTCCAGATGTAATCCAATTTCCGAATTACCTGCCGCAAACATCGAAGGACGGATGCGTCACTAAGAATCCTACACTACCAACGTCTGCAAATCGATACACGTCTCAATGCTCGCGTCGTTATGTAATTTAACATTTACTACGAGAAAAGCAAACCTTTCCGGTTTCTGCAAAGGATTCAAGGTATCTTTATCCCATTAGCCTTCAAATGACTAATGAGGGGCCGGCACGAAAATTTCTTTTAGTTGGAGTTATTTTGTGTGTCTCTGAACCAAATCACAGAAGCTGAAAACTCAGGTGCAGCCCAGATTTAACATCCTGCTGAGTGTTACAACTGCATATAATACTTAAAGTCGAAATACCTTGATTAGATTATTTGAAAATAATGTAGCAGTCTGTATCATTTCAGGGAGGTTCTATGATGGTCCGAACTTGAACGTGTAGCGTAAAAACATTTACTTGCCATTTCCAATCTAATTAGGAATTTACAATTGTTAACCAAGACACATTGGACAGGTAGTAGGAAAGGGTTTCAAAATTCTGCCCCTTTTTGAGAGAGTGATGAGGATGTTGTAAAGAGAGCATTTATTGGCTACCGTTAAGAAAACGTGAGTTGCCAAAAAAGGGAGGGGGGAATTAATACTAACTCTGAAATAATTCCTGAAAATGGAAAATACATATATTAATGATGTTATAAGGGGATCTAATAGGTTACTAACTAGAACCATGAATTTCAGACACAAAATAAAACCTCATTTATTGAGTCTTATGGCCTTACAAGGTCGGGTAGTAATTAACGTTACGTTAAACACAATTAGATCAGCAAAAACAAGCAATACCCGACGTTTACAATTCGCCGGAGTAAGCAAACAAAACTGAATGAAATATCTCAAACAAGTAATAAAAACAGCAAAGTTAACATTGAAATAACATGGCAACACAGGCCATCAAATTGAAGCTAACGTTTTACTGTACAAAGGAAAATCCCAGGGGGCGCCGTATAAAGTTAATGAAAAGCATCAAAATTGAATTAACAAACAGCAAGATGCTTAAAAAATTGAATCGAAATAAATTCAGCTAGCTCAGAATTTAAGTGACGGGAGCAGAGTCTTAACCCAGGCGTCGCTTAAGGGCAAATAAGTCTGTTAAAAATCCACTGAATAGTGACCGTCGTTTCTGGTACATTACCATAGAATCATCGCCGTGATGGTGAGCGACAAACACAATGCCACTGCAGCAATGGAAGCTAAATAAGCGGCTACGACCGCGTTATTAGCATAACTTCCAAATAATGGCAAGCATGCCACTCGACATCTCGCTTTCCCAAAGCAAGAAATGATCAACCACAATGATCATCAGAGAGCGTGCCGGCTGGCACGTCTGTTCACTAGCTCGTCTTGGACCCAAGTCACGTCCGTTCATCAGCTCGTCTTGGACAGAAGTGATGTCTCAAATGGCTCCTTCTTCTTCCTCGGCTAGTTGCTCGCCACATGTAAAAGAACTCCACGGAATTAGTATTGTAGACCCCAATAAATGTTCAGGATTGGCTATCTACACATTTCCGTCGTCACGTGTTTAATATCATGCGTCGCATTCGCCGTCTCCTTCGCGCGTTTCCTACGTGGCCTTCGGGGTAGTAGCGGGGTAGGGGTAGGTCACCGCCCGATTTCGAACGGGACTCAAGCCGGGCTGTCCCGGCGCCATCGAGTCGCCTCGCCTGCTCCATTGTTCCTCTCTCAACCGCCGAAATGGCAGTTTCTAGCCTTCGATATTCAGCCCTTCTGAGCCATGCGTTTACAGAAAAATTGATTTACAATAAAATATACCTTTGGCCGCCCTGGTTTTAAACATACATTTAACCTATCCAGACAACCCTCATTATTTACAATTAATTACACGTTGCAAGACTAAATAATTAATAAATTTGAATATAACAAAACAAAAAAAGAATTATGAATATAATTAAAATAATATTAATTATATTCATTGTGGTGTGACACTGTCACCCACAAATGTATGAGAGAATTAAAGGAATTGGATTTCGTAATGAAAGTTATTGATGCAGGTTCACAAGTTGATACAATTTTCTTGGAATTTCAGAGTGATTTTGACTCTGTACCACACAACCGACTTTTAGCGAAGATTCCAGCATACGGTATATCGGATCAGATTTGCGAATGGACACACGATTTTCTAACTGGTCGGTCACAGTATGTCGTTGTTGACGGGGAAACCTCTTCTATGCTAGATGTTACTTCTGGCGTTCCTCAAGAAGTGTAATAGCACCACTTCCTTTCCTAAACTTTTATAAACGATCTCGGTGACAACGTTAATTGCAGTTTGCTGACGATGTTCTTATCTATAGCGTAATAAAGTGGTCTGACGATTGCTTAGAAATTCAGCACGATCTGGATGTTATTTCGGAATGGTAACTGAAAAAAAGTACAGGGCAATTCAAATAAGTAATAAAAAGACTCCGCTTGTTGACGAGTACAAAGTTAACAATTCAGTTATTGACAGAGTTGATTCCCTGAAGTATAGTATAAAGCAACATGAAATGGGACTTGCACATGACTTCCGTCATAGGCAAAGCTAATTCTAGATTACGATTCATAGGTCGTATTTTGAAAAGTTGTAATGCTCATACAAAGGAAATAGCGTAGAAAACTCTAATGCGTCCGCATTTGGATTGCTGTTGTGGAGTTTGGGATCCGCATCGCAAAGGTTTCATTAACATGTTGGAGAAAATACAGAAGAGCACCGCTAGATTCGTGACAGCTAGTTACGGTCCTTACGAAAATGTTACAGAATTGATAAGCATATTTGGCTGGGATTGTTTTGCAGACAGACGACGTCATTTTCGTTTAAATGTATTGGAGAATATGTAAAAATCTGTAATTTACTTGTGCATTGAAATACTTCCTCCGCCAACCTATTTAGGTCTCAGTGACAGGAGGGATAAGACTAAAGAAATAAGATGTCTTACTAATGATTTTATGTATTCTTTCTTTCTTCGTTCTGTTCGGTATTTGAATGCACAGAATTAGGAGTGGTGAATATTTGTGAATTGTAGAGTATAGATGTAGATGTAAATCTGTACCTCCGCCAACAAAAAAAAAATATAATAATAATAATAAATAAATAAAAATAAATAAAAAAATCAGTAGCCATTAAAAACAAACTATTTTTAATGCATATAATCAATGGTAGCATACTGGCAATATTGTGTTCACGGAGCGCAAATTCCCTGGTTGAAATTTTGGAAATGGCTGGTAGAGGGATCGTGCAGGATATTGCCTTAACGGCGTTTTCATTGTCGTCGAGATGATACATTCAATTACTTGTTTCGCCGTTATTCTTGACAGTTAGAGGTTTTACACACATTAGCTACGCCCCTTAACTTCTGGACTTGTCTCTTGTTTCTCCTCCAGTCTGTTTCACAAAATTAAAAAGTCACTGAAAATTTTTTTTTTTTTTAAGGAAAAGTTGGAAAATTCACCGTACACTGCCCTTGGACTGCGCTTTAAACACAGAGAGAAATGTTTCATCGATGTGACAGTTTTGACACACAACTCGTTTGGCAGAAACTGAAAAACTGAACTATCCGAAATACGACGAAAGTGTGCTTTAGAATGAGCTTCATCCGGATGCCTCAAGGACAGAAACACATGTTCAGACCACTGTCTAAGTTATCGTAGTGTTTTCTTTCAAGCCAGTAATTATTCGGAAGGTTACTATCCATCCAGATTCGATTTCTGCATCTAATACGGGTAGGTACTTATTGTCATTCGTTTGTTGAGATGTAGGTTATTTTTGTGTCCGTTATTACTACTGTACCAAACAGGAACATAGTATCCATCAAATTAATGGAGAGATTGATATGAAACCAAATCAGAAATATATGTGAGAAGCGAAGGGGTTTGACAAAGTGAGCCATAAAATGGTACTAAATAAGGTAAATCTATTGGAGTGGATGAAAAGTGATTTTCTTGGTAGAAGAATTTTTAAAAGGTAGAAAAAAAAAGATAGGGTAGGAAATGCTGTATCAAAAGAAGTGGAAGTAAAAATGAGAGTGCTACAGGGTAGCGTATTGGGACCATTGCTATTCATTATTCTAATGAATAATTGTGTAGATTATTTACTATCAGAAATTACATTGTTTGCAGAAAAGTAAATTCTATATAAAAGCATCAAAACGGTAGATGACTGTAAACAGCTCCAGATCTGGACAGGATATCTAGATAGGTTGGTAAAATTGGGATGAAGATAAATGTAAAGAAGAATTAGTTTATTGGATACACAAATAAAATACTAAAGGTAGATTATGATTATAAGGTGGGGAAAGAACTGCTTGTTGAATACTTGAAATGTAAATATCTTGGCATTACATTAGATAACAAGCATAACTGGTCAGGACACATTGGACAGCTGGTAGGAACAGGTTTAAAAATTCTGCACTTGTTGGAGAGAGTAATGAGGGTATGTACGAGAGAAGTAAAGGAAATGGGTTAAAAAGCTTTGGGCAGACCATTGCTTCAATATGGTAGTGCAGCATGATACCAACATTTTGAGAGGGTGCAAAAAAGGGCTGCTAGATTTGTTTCTGGAAATTATCGCAGAATGCAATCAGTAACAGATATGATAAAAGAGCTGGAATGGTTCATTGGAAGACAGGTGAAGGGTGAAGAGGGTCACGGGAGTGTACAAGGCGTATATTGGTGATAAGGCATGGAAAGATATTGGTGTAAGAATTAAAGTAATGCATGGAAGGGAAAAGATAACCATGACCACAAACAGACACTCAATTTCAGGCACAAGTATGTCGGAAGATTCTCTTTTTTAGGTAAGGATGTCGGGGATTGGAATAAGTTACCAAGAAAAATGATGAATAATTTACCAAAAACGTTGAATGAATTTGAAGTAAAAATTTGTAGATGGCAAATGTAGTTGGGTGCATGAAAGAGGGAAGATGGGTGTGTAGGGAAATTGCCACCAGAATGTGCACTCAATTGCAATTTTAATGAAATATTATATTTTTATTATACACCAAGGCGTGAGCTACAGTTATAAGAATAGTTCCAACAATTTTTAACGGTTTTGTGCTGGTTTTAAAAGTTCTTGACTAAAAATCAAAGTTCGATACAATGTAATACATTCATCGCAGTTATAAAATCCTTCTCCTTTTTTACTTTAACAATATTGATCTTAAACATTTTATAACCAAGGTAATATACTAATATTTTTATTTTTCTAAATATGAAATATATATTTTTTAAAGTCAACCAACGTATATAAAACAACCACATATGAAAATAGCCACGTTAACTCCACTGCAATACAATTAATAAATCTGATTTCCTTCTATTTGCAGAACTTTTTCTATGCCACTCAGTGTTACAAAAATGGAAATAGTTCACGATCATCAAAGTAGTTTGTCTCTTTTCAACAGAGGTCGCGCAATGTATTATCTAATAATAGCAGTCGTATGTAACTGTTAACGTTATCAGTATTTCTGTTTGGTTTGTTTAAAATGGGATTCATAGTTGTTGCTTGTGAGAAGTGGCAGGTGAATGGAAAGGAGGCTTACGTCACTTTAAATCGCTTTATTTTGGTTCGTACAAATTACATGAATAGTGTTACATGAAGAGCAACAGCACTTGTCTTGAACGCAGTGCATGGTACACAGCTATCAACCCTACATACCGCGTAAGTTAATTTTGATTTTTTTTTAAGCTTACAGTTAGATAAATTCCACATTACTTGTAGAGCACCGTGAAATTCTCAGCGTCGTATTGCCAAATTTGTTTTTCCCCAGCCTTAAGTAGGATCTTCTAGATTAATATACCTGCCCAGTTCAGAATTAAGTAAAAAACTTGTATCTGCGAATTTACTGCATCCTAAGTAATTTTGAAGTCTTTTACGTGCTCCTGCAGTTTTAGCGGGAATGATAATCAAAGAACGCAAACTAGAAAAACTTTTGTGAACAGTGGTATTTTGTAAAAAGATTAGATTCAACGCTTTTGGTGCCTATAAAATCTGGTAGGTTGCTTTGTAGACCTTACTGAGACAGATAGACTGAGTTGAACTGAGGTAGAAGTAGCTCCATTATTCCCTTCCAAAACTTTGGCTCTAAGTTTTTATGTCTAACAACAAGTCGCAGACGCTTCGTCTCCGATGGAAATCCACCGTTCAGTGGATGGGAAGTTGTTCTGGACGTAGGAAATATAATAATTTCCTGTCAATTCAAAAGCCTGTTTATTAGCGGCTGTGCAATGTGCCTTTACTGTAGTTGCCCAATCTAACTTGTTAATCCTACCAGGTATAGGGAACTTGCAGTTTAATGTCTAATCTGGACCTTCGAGCGTCATAGCATCTTCAAATGAAGGAAAAAACTTTGCTAGAGGAGAAGATCAGTTTCAGTGCCCGTAAAATATCCAGCTGAAACCGGTAATCGAAGCGGAGACCTCCAGTTTCCCAATCACACGGCTTAATCAACTGAGCCATAAGACCACTCCTGGACGTAAATGAAAGTCTGCGACATCGTTGGCCAACGATCCCCGGCCGGTTCATCCCATACATACCTCCACTTACCACATTACTGTATTTATCGATTTAAGGACACTAAAAAGTCCCTATAATTTTATTTTGCCGAATACATACTCTGTTTGTTCAAAGCTATATCTGTTTATAAAGATATTTTTGCCTACTTTCTTAATCGGGAACCTACATCTGTTTGTTCTCTTCAAGATAATAGTAAAATAACGATCAATATTGAAAATATAATGTCTCAAATTAGTACAGATGCACTAAATACACGTCAGGATAAATACATTACAGTTGATCACTCGATACCCACTCCTGCTGTAGCGATCAAGGAAAAGCATAATGTGATGAATCGATAGAGCTATAGACGTAGCCATATATTTTAAATATGTTTACCAAACGTTCCATGTGACTGTCAACACCTTGTCACAATAAAAGATGTTGGCTCTAATGGCTACTATGGCTTTGTGTCTTGACGACATCGAGTTCGTTAGAGACTGGAAAAGACTGAGGCAAGAAACTGGAATAAATTTGGTCGTGAACTATTGAAGGACTCATCCCAGCAATCGTGGAGTCATTTCGTGGAACCATGGAAAACCGAAATATTGATAGACAGACGGGGATTCGAATCCGTGTCATCCCAAGCGCGAGGCCAGTGTGTTACCGCACGTCTAGCTTGCTAGTCTCTTAATTGATTCATTCCTGGAAACTACCGGGAATATAAATCTATATTTCTGGTCGGTAGATTAATTTTCTGGTCGCTGTGTGGAGTGGAGAACTAAGCAAGTTATTCTGTTGATCGATTGACTATGAACAGAATGATAAGGATTGAAATTCCGATGAAATCAAGAATTTTCTGCATCCGCCAGCTACAACAACCAGTTCCACCGCAAGTGGATGTCTGTTCTGGAGGTAAAATTGTTCTATCTGTCAATAGGTTTAGTAAGCTCTGTGACATTGTTCATTCTTACAATAATTTTTATGCAGTTTTCTAAACGCGACTTATATAAAGGTTGCTACATTATGACTCTAAAAGGGTTCTTTCATTAACTACTCGCAAACACACTTTTGCAAACACCACGCTACTTTAAGTTAGATGCACCTTAATGACCACGAATGCTGTGATATCATTAAGCTTCTGAAATAGTAAAACCATAAATTTCTTCTCTTAAGGCTTTTGGGATCCTCGACTTGAAATAAAGGGTAAGTTTGCAACGCTGAAAGAAAACAAAGTTTCTATCACTATACTTAAACTTTTTCGATTTGTTTAAATTTATGTCTGACTGTAAATATCTGAAAATTTTGAAGTATGTTTGTTGTTTAGTCATTTGGTAACTATCGACTTATATTGTGTTTGACGTAGGTTGCCCTCCACCAAGTGCGATGGGGATAATTTTGGTTATGAGAACTAAAAAAAAAAAAAAAAAAAAAAAAAAAAAAAAAAAAAACTGTGGCTGGTGAATTTGATTGTCAGAGAACAAGCACAGTTACATTTACGGGCATATTGGTAGGGTGGAAGATCTGACGTTGAAATCTTCTAACACCCGCTATTTATTAATTCGTGTACACGCTTTTCATTTCTTTTCTTTTTTGTCCACAGATAAGAACCTCTGTATCGCTCATCTCACTGTAGCAGAAATCCGTTTGAATCAAACAGTCAGAATCGAAAAACAAAATTCACCACACCCGTCATAACATCCGAAGGATGTCTTCTATTCTGTCGTTTCGACCATTTATATTAACTGTAGCAGACAGTGTAGCAACAAAAATTTGGCATGGTATCCTTCGTGTAAGGAACAATACACAGCTACAATAACATCCTTTATCATCGCACTAAGGATACCTCTTTTTTTTTACTTTTTCTTAACTTATGGTTTCACGCCTCGTCGACGTCGAGGTCATTAGAGGCTTAGGGCAAGGAACGGGAAGGAATTCGGACATGGCCTTTTGAAGGAAGCATCTCGGCATTAAGCTGGAGTGATTTTGCGAAACCACGGAAAAATCATATTTGGATGCCCTAACGAGGATTCGAACCGGCGTCCTCCAGAATGTATGTCAGAGCGTTAACCACTCACCCACCACGCTTAGTCTATCTCTGTTGTAATGCAGAATGTCTCTGGGGAACCTGACTGGTTCGGTGCTGGCGATGGCGCCCCACCAGTTCGACTGGCTGGACCACACAGTGTTCGCGCTCATGCTGGGCGTCTCCCTGCTCGTCGGCGTCTACTACGGCGTCTGTGGACGAGAGCACAACGTCGCCAAGGAGGACTACCTGCAGGGCGGCAAGAAGATGGGGATCCTGCCCATCGCTATCTCGCAAGTCGCCAGGTAAGCATTCCATCCAACACAACTATCAGAAGCTGATTCAGTTCCCACTTTCAGGTTAACCAATTGTGATACAGCCTGAATTTATTTAGCAGCTTATATCTTTAATTTGATTAGTAAATAATCGATTATTGTTGTGATCCTGCTAACCGTGCTGTTTCGTTTTGAACTTAATTTGTTTTAATTATTTTTTTTCAGCAATATTTTGCTCTTTTTAAAAGACTTTCAAAGAAGAGGCTAGGTAATAATAATAATTCGGTGTGATTGTAATGACCTGGAGATAGGGTTTTTATTGGCTGCCTATTCCGCCCCTATCGTAGCCGCCTTAACTTAACCCGACAATCCTGCCGGGTACAGGGAATCTACAGTTTAACGTAGAATCCGAACCACGGAAGCTTTCTGGCACACTTCATATTACACAGCAAGTTGTGCCAGAGGTGAAGGTCGGGTTAAGCGCCTTTCAAAATCCCCGCCGAGACAGGGATTCGTAACGGAGACTTTTCGATCTCCAGTCAGACGCGTTAACCACTGAGCTACCAGGCTGCTAGAGGCTAGGTAGAAACATTATTTCATGCTGAGACTTAAAGACTCGGTTTCACCTGCATAGTGCACTGAAAATTATGTAACAGCCAGCTTTCTATAGGTGACTGTTTGTTCGTCAGTAAGCTTGAAGCTTGGATACGACATTTTGAAGAATGCTGTCAAAGACTGAAAGCCAGATCTAACTCTCAAATATTGTTATATTTCCTTTTTATGATATATTGGAAAATTTGAAAATTCGTCAATTAATGTTTCAAACAAATCCATCGCTTCAGTCTTCGTGAGATATGAGAAAATTGATTGCGGAATATCTTGCACCCTGCTTTGGATTGAAGGTGAGACACGCGTAGCTGTTTCTTGGTTAGCCAGTGCCTAAAACTACGACGAGAAGCCAACCTGCTTTGTCAAGAGCTCTGTCCGTTTTTGAATAGCCAACTTTGCATTTTATACTGACTGTCTTCTCCAAAACCATTGTTCCTTCCATACCTCAGCGTTTTCAAAGTTCATACAACCGTACATTCTGACCACTAAGCATTTGGAAACTGTGGTGCGAGGATGATATTTTTACGCACATGTCGATCTTATTCTAGACCAGGTAAAATTCGGGATAATTTTCTTTACAGAGCCACTAAAATTCTAATAATTCAACGTATCAGTACTTTCCCTACAGTCAAATTGTCGACTGACTTTAAATAAATTTCAGCTACACTTCTGGGACCAAGCTGGTGGGTGTGCCATCTGAGATCTATTTGTACGGTAGCATCTATAGTATGACATTCATCTCGGCCATACTAACGTCGGTGGCAGTCTACTATATCTACTTACCTGTATTCTTTGGACTGCAGATCACATCCGTATATGAGGTAAGATCACATATTAATGAAAGATAGACATGTGCTTGTTGTAAGTATGATCAATTCAAAGAAAGACATAGCAAATACACAATTCGTGTGGATTACCACATGAAATAGTAATCACTTCCATTCTTTGAGATAAACCTTCTCATTCAATGAATAATAATTAATAAAATAATTATCTTTATGGTTTCATAATTCACCAAACTTGAAATATAAGTGAAAAGAAGAAACGAAATTAAAAATTTTAACTATACAAAACATTACATTTAATTTGAATAGTTAAAATATGATTTAAGGTGAAGGTCACGAGGTTCCGACCGCTCCTGCCGCATACAGTAGGATTCACGGAGGTACAGCTCCGCACTCCCTGTATAACCTTCGGCACTAGAATGCATGTGACGGGGTCAGCGCCACGGCCCGGTCGTGTTACCTTCACGCCGAGTTTCCTCCACGGTACTATGAATAGCAGGCTGATTGGGCCTGGGCATCCGTTCCAGACGTTCAGCTTCGAGAAAAATCCTCGGCTTCGTCTGGGATCGAACCCCGGTCATCCAGGCCGCAGTCACGTGATCTGCCGCTGAGCTACATGGCCGCCAAAAATTTGACATGGAAAAGAAAATATAAATTGTTCTGCTTATCATAATTCCTTTAAAATTATGCATAGTAATCTTCAACGAAGCTTGGGGTCTGTCTTTCCAATCATGCATTCGTTTATTTCGACCATACTTTTTTAAACAAACAAACAAGAAACAAAATTACATTTAGCATTCCTACGATTATGCAAAATCTTTTGTACATATAAATATATAAAAAAATTCGAATAATCGGGCAAACTTCTATAATTCACGCTTTACTTTGAGGGAACTTTTTTGAACAATCAGATTGTTCAAGATATTTTTAAGCATCTTACGGTTCCGTGGTACTTTGAGATACCTCGTTTGCGACAGAGAATGTGAACCTGCTTACTGTTCTCTCGCTCACTTGTCACATTACCATTTAGACAAAAGTCATCAATGTTTATCTGCCAGGCGGCAACCGCTGTTTCGATGTTTCGTACAAGCATCAGGAGGCACTATGCGAACGTCCATATACATAGCTTGCGCGAGCTACACGTTACCCATAGGGTCATCTATTTTTTTTTTTTTTATATGTATTTACGTCTCTCAACAGCGAGGTCTTTAAGAGACGGGAAAGGATGTGGGGCAAGGATGGGGGCAAGGAATGGGAAGGAATTCGGCCATGGCCTTTTGAAGGAAGCATCCCGGCATTTGCCTGGAGTGATTTGGGAAACCATGGAAAACCCAAATCTGGATGCCCGGACGGGGATCGAACCGCCGTCATCTATTAAATGCTTCAAGTGATGAATAATCCTCGGTATCAGACCATACTATAACCTTTCTCCCATGAAATATACGGGTCTGGTAAATTTAGTAGCTGTGTAGTGTCTGAAAAGTCTCCGATTGCATACAGGACGAATTATTCACTTTGCTGGACACTGTAAAACATCGGCTTTGGATTACCGTGCTCGTACAGCACCAGGTATAAGGGAAATCATATGAAGGTATATTTTTATTTAATTTAATATAAATTAAAACAGAAAAGAATACCCAGTTATTTGTGATTTTGGTTGTTACACAAAATGTATTGATGTAATATCTATGGTTACTAAAGAAGAATGAGGGGATAGAATCTGGGGAGAGGTCAGAGAAAGGATGGATGGATTTTGAAAAGAAGGAGAGAGGGAGGAAACGTCATGGATAGTTCTGTATGAAGTGTAAAGGTTGTGTATTATGAAGAATTTTGATGTGGAATAAAGGTTCACTTATTAATAACAACGAAGACAGGAACCAATTCATTAACAAACACCTCATACAGGCTTAAAGTTCTTCACGTGCTGTCTGTTTTGCTGCCAGTTTAAGAGCGTCCAAGAAGGCAGTATCTTAGTATCCCCACCGTTTCGTCCCAGGATTTTCCCTCTAGAGCAGGGGAGGCCAACCCGCTGCCCGCGAGATTCAACAGACTTTACAAAATATATTTACTTTATAATGGCAAAAGTAGTGAAAACCAATGTATTAAAAATTACATTATTTGTGCATCCAAATATTCAAAATTTATTTCAGTTATATTAATATATTTTTTATATATAATTTTTACTGTTATATATTTCTTTAAACTGTGCGTTTAATATCATTATTATTATATTATCTGTGGTTACATGCAATAATAATAGTAAACAGAATAATAATAACTCAGTATGTTCCAATTTTTCACTCTAAAAAAATGTCTATAGTGGCTCTAAATCTAATATAGGGATCTCTAATTTTATATTCGGCCCGCGGAGTTATGACGCATTTCCAAAGTGGCCCGCAAGATCATTTGGGTTGGCCACCCCTGCTCTAGAGCTTGCTTTGACAATTACCACCATCCTGGTCAAAACCATTTACCTGACAACAAAGGATATCTGGCGCCGAATTTTGAAGATAATAACATTATGGCTTCCTGTTGCCCTTTTTTCCAGCAACCACCCATTCAAAATTCGACGAAAACTTTTTCAATATTATTTGTCTGTTCCTGTTCATAATTAATTTACTCTTAAAAACTATTAATTGGCATTATTGTTACTTTTCATTGAAGAATTTAAATTTTCAAAGAACTTTCGGTCCAGTTTTTGATCCTCTGTAAAAAATTCTTGATGCTCTAAACAGACACTTAAGTTTGTAATATCGAATAGAGTCAAAAAATATAAAAGTTTACAGGAATATTACGTTGGTTAATTGTCTGTTAGTGTTGTGCATTTATTTTACTATATCTAAGTGTCACCTAAGTATCAACTCTAATTGTATTTATTATTTGGACGAATCACATTTGCTAGTAGATGAATGCTTTGGCTAGGAAACTGCGAGTATATCTATTTATAAATCACACATCAGTCTATACTGAGTCTAAACCATGTATCTCCTTATTCTCTTCCGGCAGTATTTACCAGTGAAGAAGTGGCTCAAATACTTATTTCAAGTCAAAATACATACCTAAGTTACAAATAAAAAAAAAGAGGAAATAATGATAAAAATAGTAATAATTTTCACCATGACGCTTAGTCAACTTTTCAGCATAATCACTTCTAAGCTACTACTAGTATTTTATAAAGCTAATGCTGAGATATACATTTTTTCCATCATCATACTAGCCGTCAGTTTTTCAACCATCTAGCATATCAAGCAGAAATAACAATTTTTAAAAAAAATTTATCAACTGGAACACAAGTAGCGCACAATACATCATTCACTACATGTGTACTGTTTGAGTCCGTATCTGTTTTCTTGTTAACCGGTATTCGGTTACGTAACTAAGTGATGTACAAGTAAGACACAAATGCGGCTATTAAAGTCAGTTATTTTCTTGTATTTCAAATTGTACTTTGAAAAAAGTTCTTTTCCTGCTGGCATTTAAGCAGAAGCAGAGTACAAAGTACCGTAAGAACTTCTTAATCGTGCAGCAAGAAATGGAACCTCATATGCATTGGGTGGGATCCGAATATATATTGACCATATCGCAAGTTTAAATGGCCTTCAAATTCTTCACTTTGAAGAAATCGGGGGCCTGATGCCGTCTACGGAACGAGAATTATAGAAGGAAAAGCAATGATTAATAATATCATTACTGACAGGACTAAAAAACAAGCAGTTTTGAGTATATACTATAACTGATACTATAAATTTTCCCTTATTTTGTATTGTATTCTTTCAGTAGAACATGCAGATTTTTCCTAGTGAACGCATAAAATTATTACACTTGTAACATTTGAGTAAGTCCTCCTCTAAAATTAAGTTATTTAGTTATTTCACTGTTGCAGCATATGAGAGATATGTAGTTTATATGATTACTCGAGTGGTTTGATTGTTGCTATGGGGAAATACTTTGTATGGGGTTATAAGTATTCTGAAGAATCGAGAAAAAAATCCGTTATTACCGTTAACAAAAAGCACTTAAGAGGCTATGCTTTGCCCATTCCGAAATGAGAGTAAACTTCACCTCATAATTATTTTAGTTGCATTCCCAAGATGACGGATACGTTTGGAACACATTTCATTGTTCGTGTACAGCAAAACATGTCTCCTCTTTCTGAGCTGGAAGCTTCAGGCATTAGTCATTGGATATTTCGATTTTAATAATTCTTTAACAAAATAGCAGGGGAGAAATGGATAATCCAACGGTAATCCTCCTCCGTTTAGCCAGGATGATAAGCACGCTGTTACGTGCTACAGAGAATGAAAGCGAAGGTTATTCGTGTTTAAATGTTCTTATTTCGAAACTTTAGCCTTTTTTACATTTTTACGTTTTTTGTAACCTACAAGTATACGTATAAATAATTTCCTCAATAAATCTTAACAACAACGTTAAAGCATCTCATAAATCTCTCAAAACTTACAAGAATAATAAGATAACTTCATTCATAATACTTCGTAATGTTTCATCAAACTTCAGACTGCCTTTTGTTGTTATCAACTAACATCATCGTCTGTTTACTGATTAAACTAATCTCGCTATCAGATATAGCCTCTACAAGTCGAATAAAAACATTATTTCTTTTTTAAGTGGCCACTGGTTAGTTTCTTGCTCTTACACGGAAGTTAGTTGAAAATTATTAGGAAATTGGTTGGATTTTTTTAAATATTCACGTTGTATTCTCATAACATGTAATTAACTTTATAAACAATATGTGATTAGTTTCATGTGCAGAGAAACTATACTTTTTTTTCATTTCAGTATCTGGAGCGACGGTACAACAGGGTAATTCGTCTGTTGGCATCTGGATGCTACCTGTTCAACTTGGTGATCCATATGCCGCTCGTTGTCTACGTTCCAGCGCTTGCCTTCAATCAAGGTTCGTTTAATGAGTTATTCCGAGCCTAATATGTATGCAAGATATAAATCTCCAAGTTTAGATGTATGCTTGCATTGAATCTGAATCCACACCTCTTTATCGATTTCAACCAACTTTACCAAAGGTGATGTTATCAACATGATGCATAGCACTGTCCATCGTACAGCTTGATTTTCAAGGTACTTTACCGGATAGAACACCCACAAAAAGTGCAGATTTACTATTTCAAAGGACCTGTCAATAATTTACATCATCCTGGATTCTAATAAACGAAATTAAATGCAGCTTACTGTCAGTTAACAATACAGTAATAACAGAATAAAGATTAATACACAGACGGAAAAAAAAATCCCAACACCAAGAAAAAATTATTGTAGAGTAATGAAATTTGGACAATGCATTTGTCAAGTTAACATGTTTAATTGATTAAATTTTCAAGATCACAGGTTAATTTAAGCTCAAGAAAATGCATTTCAAATGTGAAATACTGTTAAATTAATAGCCGGTGTAACCTCCAGAATTTTGAATGCAAGCCTGCAAACGTGAATGCATTGTGTCATACAGGTTTCGAATGTCACTTTGTGGTATGGAGTTCCATGCTTGTTGTACTTGTGCTGTCAATACTGGGACGGTCAGTGCTGGCTGTGGATGATGCTGGAGTTGTCGTCCAATGATATCCCATACGTGTTCAATTGGAGACAGATCTGGTGATCTCGCAGGCCAAGGTAACATGTCGACACTCTGTAGAGCACGTTGCGAGACAACAGCGGTATGAGGGCGAGCGTTATCCTGTTGAAAAACTCCCCCTTGAATGCTGTTCATGAATGGCAGCACTACAGAAATTCGAGCTGCAGTTGGTACCACAGTGACACAACGAACTGTTAGAAATCGGTTACTTCAAGGACAGCTCCGAGCCAGGCGCCCTGTAGCGTGCATTCCACTGACTACAAGCCATCGCCGTTTGCGACTCCAGTGGTGTCAAGCCAGAGCTCATTGGAGGACGGAGTGGAGATCTGTTGTGTTTTCTGATGAAAGCAGGTTCTGCCTTGGTGCCAGTGATGGCCGAGTGTTGGTCAGAAGGAGGCCAGGGGAACGCCTGCAACCAAACTGTCTGCGGCCTAGACACACTGGACCTACACCTGGAGTCATGGTCTGGGGAGCAATTTCCTATGACAGCAGGAGCACTCTTGTGGTTATACCAAACACACTGACTGCAAATTTGTACGTCAGTCTGGTAATTCAACCTGTAGTGCTGCCATTCATGAACAGCATTCAAGGGGGAGTTTTTCAACAGGATAACGCTCGCCCTCATACCGCTGTTGTCTCGCAACGTGCTCTACAGAGTGTCGACATGTTACCTTGGCCTGCGAGATCACCAGATCTGTCTCCAATTGAACACGTATGGGATATCATTGGACGACAACTCCAGCATCATCCACAGCCAGCACTGACCGTCCCAGTATTGACAGCACAAGTACAACAAGCATGGAACTCCATACCACAAAGTGACATTCGAAACCTGTATGACACAATGCATTCACGTTTGCAGGCTTGCATTCAAAATTCTGGAGGTTACACCGGCTATTAATTTAACAGTATTTCACATTTGAAATGCATTTTCTTGAGCTTAAATTAACCTGTGATCTTGAAAATTTAATCAATTAAACATGTTAACTTGACAAATGCATTGTCCAAATTTCATTACTCTACAATAATTTTTTCTTGGTGTTGGGATTTTTTTTTCCGTCTGTGTACATTAAAGTTGAGATAAGAAAAAACTAGCACTGAAATTTGATTTGAAATTAACACTCAGCGGGGCATTCAAAACACTGCAATGCAATCTATTTAGTTTTATAACGGGGAAGTTTTCCTTTGCAGTATATCACGTAAAACATTTTTGTCTTATTTTTTATATATTGATGAGAGTATGCAGAAACCAAGTTTTTGGCCACCGACATCTTCGGCACAATTTTCTGTAGTCAAAAATCGCGAAATTCTGGCGCTTTTTCACTTTTTGCCTATAACTCCTTGCTGATGAGTCCTAGCGAGAAATACTTTATCTCCAGTTTGAAATTCCTACACAAAGTTTCCTTCTAAATTCAAAACTGAGTGAGCTGCAGTATTCAAAAAGTAAAAGAAGATGCAACTGCATTGATTGTTGATGCATCTATTTCTGTAACAACAAAATCCGACTGTGTCAGTTGTAAGTGAGGACATCGACGGTGTCCTTCTGCTAATGGGTCTTGGGAACCCTTCTCGATAACTTGTACTTCCATAAACCAGGAAAAGGCAATAAGTACTCAACCACTTTCTTCAAGTCTGCATCCGTTCATATATTTCATCCATGCGTCTACAGCATGTGATAAATCAGCATTTTTGTGGCATGAGAAAACAATATTCTGCTCTATTATTCAACGCAACAACATGCGGCTAAAGTTTCAAGATCCTAGCCTCCTGTAACTCGATAGAACAGGCAGCGCAACATACGCACAGCCATGGCAGATACTGCTGCATCTACTGACGCTGCCGCTGCCGCGACCCCCATGCAGACTGGTACCGCCACGAAGCCCGCCCAGTCGAACACGGCCAGTAAAGCCAAGTCAATGAAGAAGAGATGCAACAAGTCATTTGCGTTTCCACGAGAAGTCGTCTTCTATGCAGAAGCCTCCTTCCCACCGCAAGAAGCCACTGAACGTGTTGTGGAAAGCATCAGACCCGAGGATTTGCCAATGAAATTATGGAGAAGTCGCCTTGACCGAGGCAACACCAAGAAATGGAAATTCTTCATCACTATCCTACTGGGAGCACATCTCACGCAGGAAAGATTCTCGCAGCGGGAATCGCTGAGTGTCCGGAAGCACTTGTGTTTCCGACACCTCTAGCCAAAGACTTTGACTGGGAAAAATACGCCGACCTCATAAACAGAAGATTCAAAAATTTCTGTTTTGATACGACGGCTGGTCGTAACTTTCTGTCCACGCCGACCAGGAAGTCACCGCAGACATCAACAACAGTTAACTTAGAATAAGACCCATTTCCACCCATATTTGCCCGCTACTCCAAGAACTATTGCAATGTACTGGCCTATCTGCAGCGCCGTAAGAAGATGCCTACATTTTGCTGGACGGAAGCACAAGGAGTAAAGATTCAACTGTCCCACCTCAATGACTTTGAGGCAGCCATGAAAATCCTACAGAGATTCCTCACTGTTCATTACATCATACTTCCCGGTGGAGAGGACATCAACGTCCCTACGCAGCTGACTGCAGAGAAAATTGACGCCCCTACGCAGCAGACTGTAGCGACTCACAACATGCTTCCAGGTGGAGCGAGAAACAACGCCACTACGCAGACGATCGCAGCGAAGACGCACTCACGCAACCCAGTCCAGTGCTTCAAGTGCCAGAACTTCTGGCACTACGCCAGGGATTGCACCGTATCTGCCAGGTGCGTTCGCTGCGGATTTGGCCATGGACTAGCGACAAGCCAGTCTGCTGCAACTGCGGATATAAGCACGCTGCTTCTTTCTGTGGTTGTAATACATGAAAGCAACAACTAAGCAAGAAATGGTCGCATCGGTGCTATGGGCTACAAACGCAGCGCGCAACAAGTCGCCGAGAGAGCGGGATACGCCCTTCAGCGACCACACAGCCACAGCACACAGCAGCGCCGAATGCTCTATTCCAACAATGAACCAAGACGTAAAGAGAACAGGGCCACGTCAGCGTAGGCAACAAGTTATCAGACAGCCGCATGCAAAAGGAATACGACGGAGACAAAGATGCCCACCACAGAGGAGGACAGCCGAGGTGTCAGAGTACACTGCGGCCACTCCTGCACCCGCCAAGTTGCAGAACAACGGGGAAGACAGGCTAGCTGCACTCATCCCCTATCTCACGAAGCTTGTCAACCATCTGGCATCGAAAGAAGACACGCATCCTTCCTCGAAGAAGCCTTAACTGCACCCCAAATGTGGTGGACTATTTCTGAGATAGAAGGTCACGGTGGCAACCACCCAGTGAAGAATAACATCAACAGCCAAACGACAAGATCAACCGACAGAGAAGTTATGCACAGTCATACTGAATTGGGACTAAATGTCTAACGACAACACACTACACTATACTCTGCTCAACGGAGCAGTAACTAGGATGTGGCTGGTGCTGCCTGCTGGGAACAGCTCATCTGGGCTCTGTGCTGGAAAATTGGTTGTGGGACACTGGAAATACTCAGAAAGGGAAAGTTTACGAAATACACCATAGAATAAAAGATAAAAAAATAAAATAAAAATATGAAAAAATTGCATTCAACCAAGCACGGTTTTCACCAACATCAGATGCGGCAACATTTCAAACAAAGCGCAGGCTTTGCTGGGTCGAGAAACGAACGCATTGTTATGGGGTTGGAGGAAAGGCTCATTCAGTCTAGTTCCAGTCACAGCGACGAAACACGCTGCAATGAGTTTATTCTGATGGTTGTATCTGCAGGAAAATTTTCTATGTGATATAATGTTCGCAAGACCCCTTTTTGACGACTATTGTAACATAACTGTAGAGAACTTTTGTAATGATTTAAATGATTGATGATGAGTGGTTGTGATCATTAATAACACTCGTTTGCCTAACACAGGAACTGTATTTATTTCACAGCTTATTCTATCACAATACACAGTATGTCGGCACCAGACATGATCATTATCGTATTGGACTGTCCACTATCTTCAAGATTGCAGGTTAGCACTTAGAACAACAGTTTCTTCAGCACACATGCTTAACGTTTCTATTCAGTATAGTCCAGAACGTGGGCAGCACATAACTGAATATTTGTACTTCGTGGACATTCTTCTCACGACCTGCCACTCCCGAGTACATGTTCTACCCACCACTCTCACTAGTAGTATGTCGGCGCTCCTTCTACCTCGGCAAATCACAACACTCCTTTTCCTCACGAGATTGTTCTAGCCAACCAGTGTCTTTTCTCTACATCACCTTTCAGCAATATTCCCCTTTATTTTAGATGATGCACTCCTCATCTATTTGGGTGTGCAATGCTATCGTTACACTTTGACCAAGAATGAAACAAAAGTCTACGGGTGAACCCGTGAGTAACCACTAGTTCTTGATAAATAACAAAGAATTACGCTTCTTAGGAAGAAGTTCTTAATATCATTTTTTCTGAGACATAAAGCTCGTCAACATTTTCAGTGAAGACTATATTATGCGCGGTTGTTACAGTTTAACATACAAGGAAAAAGAGCCAACCAGTCATCAAGTATCATTGAAAATCACATATAAGTATGAGTCAGAAAACCGCGATTTGACAAATATCTTCGAGATGAGGATCCTTATATTAACCGTTGTAGCAATTGGCACGACTCTCCTACGATCGCGAGAAGTTACATGTCATTTTTCTGTTCCGTTTTTATTAAATACGATAGCCTCTCTATCGACTTCGTATTTACAGTTTAAAACAGTGTTTGTTAAAACAAATGTCTCCCGTATTACGTATACAGAGTATGTGAGAGAGCAACTGAGACATCGGGTAAGCATGGACACCCGGGCATCCAAATTTGGGTTTTCTATGGTTTCTCCAAATCACTCCAGGCGAATGCCGGGGTGCTTCCTTTAAAGGTCATGGCTGAATTCCTTCCCGTTCTTTGCCCAAAATCCTTCCTCACCTCTAATTACCACGACGTCGACGAGGGGTAAAGCCATAAGCAAAAAAAAAAAAAAGACCAAGGATACAAGTTGTGGGCAACTAACTATATCTTTACTAATCTAAATTTCTGTTAAAAGAAGTGTGGGTCTTAGGAAGGAGACAAATCTTTGAGGAAATATTTACTCCATTAACTGAATAAACAGAACAAACATAAATTTTCAACTTCTAATGGGTAAACAATAGAACAGTAGCTCCAGTTGCTATATTATCTCTTGTTAGTACGACGTTTGAGGACTTCTATGTTTAATTAATTAGCTTCCAATGTTTATCCGAGGGTAAATATGAGTGGAATTGGCATTATTGTCCCAGCGGAGAAATAGACAACTAGTCTCTTTACAAGAAGATATGTCACGTTTTCAGCCAGTCTACTTCGTTTAATACTGCCTTGGTTCTTACTGCATTGTGAAAGTTACTTCTGAAACAGATGTGATCAAAGTTGGTGCATCGCGTAAAATTTTAGGAACATTCAGCAAATGAAAATAAGTTAAATGGTTGTAGACAGCGGCAGCAGCCAGAAACAAAACAAACAAACAACAGCTCTTAAGAGGCTGCGTTTAGGTCCAATTACGTGAGAGCCAGGTACGTGTAAACCATGAATAGGCAGAGAAACTAAAGTGCCAAACATATACTTTTGAGCTAGCGGGATGGACAATTTGTTAATCACGGAATTTCCATAGGATAAGTTACATGTGCCAGTTATACAGCTGTAATTGTCTTTTGTACAAATATAAATGAAGTAATTTAGGGTTTGCTGATGTTACATTATAAATCTTATAAGATTGTTCGTGGTTTAATTAATACGATAATTAAGTAGTCCACAATGTATTTCAGTTTAGACTTGTTTTTATTCTCAAAGAAACTCGACGTGAACGATAATGTTTACATGCGTAGATACAATCCAGAGATTTCATACAACACTCCTTCCACAGATATTATAGCCGGTGAAAAACTCTGCAGAAAAAACTAACTAACTAGCTGTAAACTGTTTCTCTGTCTTGGATGATCGCTTTATATAAACTCCACCGAAATTTCTAGAACACTTCAAAATCTTCCGCCAGATATTACTCGAACATTATCAATTACTTAAACAATTGAAACCTATTAAAAACAATCAGAATTAATACATAGTCATTTAACATCATTACAAAACAGTCAGAAACAGTGGAAATTAAAGATACTTAAACACAAAATTATTCACAGAAATCATTTTAAACTGTAGTAAATTGCCCTTTAGACATCGTAACGTGCATTAATACTTGGAATTGCAAATATTTAAGCAATTCTGTTGCACAATTTTGTTCTTAAACATATTAAATGGTATTTACAATATTTCTTTTCATAAATCAAAGCTTCTTTACATTGATTTACAGAAAATTGCAAAATACAACATACAAGATCATATTCATCTAAACTTTAGCTCACTACAAATAGTTCATAAAATACAATTCTATTTAAAGTTCAAGTATGAGGGCTTTTACATTCTGTTATCGATATCTAAAAGGAAAGTTAACTCTGTTTATTCACTCTTAAATTTAACTATAAAAGGCACCAAAAATTAACCAACAGTAATGAAATAGCCCCTGATAATTCACGTAAGCCATTTCCTGTTACACTTCACTCTATTTTTTTTTATCATCTGTTTTTCTTTCACGTTCACTCAAACTTCAGTATCATATTCAGTTCTATTATTATTACGATGTTATTATTTTACTGTTGTTACCCATTTTTCTTAAAAAAAGCTTTGGTTTATATTGATTAAAATTTATGATTTCCAACAAACAAAGCTATTAAGAAATTGTCAGAGTCTCTAAAAACATTTATCTCAGGCATTATATAATTCGCGCAATCAATCTATATCAAAGCTTGCTGATGAAGGAAAGCCTACTTGGGTTATGATTGAACCATTTAGTATATCATTGCGATTTCTTAATTTTAGCTGTAGCCAACTATATTTGCATTCCATATAGTGGCTAATGACTATACAACCATAGAATGTAAACTTAAAAGATTAACTAAGGACCCCGTAATGAAGTATTAGGACCACCAGTGAACGAGAAACAATTTTATTCCCTAGATGTTATGAATTATAACTCTGAACAAAGCTCCATTGACTAATTAATTTAATTTAATTGCAATGGATCACAGGCTCCGGTGGCAATTTCCCTACACACCCATCTTCCCCCTATCCTGCACTTACCTACATCTGCCCTCCTAAATTTTATTAAAGAATAACAATTCTTCGTAAACACTGAAATGGTACCGAAATTGTTAGTAAGTAACTGGGATACACATTAATAGATGCCTAGATAAATAATACTATGTTTTCTTGAGTGTGTACAACGCATATTGTAACATTCATTGTAGATAAAATTGCTTCATAACAACAAAAGACACAAATTATTATGTAGCTCATTTACTGTAAGTATACTGAAGTGAGTTGAATATTTCACAATTTCTCAGTTAAATTTTGTATTCCAATAATACGTATGAATAAACCAATATAGTTTAAGATGCCGTACTGCTAGGCTAACTTGTAGTCGTACCTATATCCTGACTATAGCCAGTGTAAGGTTTCAGATGCTTCTGATGCCAAATCAAACGCAAGTGTGATGAAACCATGCTTTATTGTTGACGACGAGCGAGCTTGCTTCTGAACAGACACAAAGCATTTTCCAGAAATAGAAGAATGTCTTCGTAAGACCATGGCTTCTAAATCCTTCTTCTTCTAAATATAAAAGGTTCGTTCTACCCGTAGGGAAATTCTCGGAAGTCGTTTTGAGTGGCGACATTCGTGAACACAGTAGTATGTAATTTTCATGTAAAAATATTCCGATTCTTGGTAGCTTATGCAGCAAAAGGTAACACTCCAGAATGTAGCAGAATGTACTGTATAATTTCCTAAGTTCACTCGCTCACCCACCTCGATAGCTATTGGTTGGAAAATGGTGACATCATTGCCATCCTTCGCTTGAAAAATAACAGTGACCATTGATTATTAGCAATTAGAGGTTTTGTGCACAATTTAATAGCTAAGCAACTGCTATGAAATTAGTTGCCAGAATACATTCATTAAGTTTGTTCTTTGTAGCTTTTCATTCTCTGAAAATAATGTGCAAAACTCTACGGCTAAAAAGAATGTAGAACTACGTTTCAGTAACATGTCGCTAATGAAAGCAACATAAGAAAACATAAATTACTTACGGCCTCTGCTGTAACGACGAATGCCAATTCTCATTCTGGCATAGGCTAAATTTCAGTTCAGTCGAAACTTCCCGAATATTTTTGTGCGACCAAAGTTTATACGTTACGGTTTATTTGCTTTTTACGATTTTATATTAATTGTCTTTGCTCGTGTTCATAAACGTGGGTTATTATTTTATTTAAAGTGGACATCAGATAAGTTACCTCAATAAGTGTTATGCAACTTCCTTTCTTTGGAGTTCTTTAACTACTAACTAATGTTCATAATCCTAGATCAGTAGTAATATCTCTGACTGCTACGTACACGATGACCATAGACTACACTGTGAATGTTTAGCTAGGCTCTGTCAAGAACAACGAGATGCTTTCGGGAAAAAAAAAAAAAAAAAAAAAAATGTTGCGATTGATAATCGCATTCTCTTCAAACTAAGTATAAATTATTCAAATTTTGCAGAGTGAACCTTTAGGTTCAAATAAACATCACACTTGTATATAAGCTATTTCAAGTCAAACGACATTTGAATGAATTATACAATAGCAAGGTCTTCTCTGTTCAAGTTAAATTCCTCTTTATTATTTCTAAATCCCTTCAAACTTAAGACATGTCAACACAGCAAAAGAAATAAAGAAATTGATGACTATCGTATATATAAATTTAGAAAAATTACGCCTTGATGCTATTATATTTTCATTTTCTATAGTTTCGATTTATATGTTGTCCAAAACTGCATAAACATTTTACTGTTTTTTGATATTACTTGAGGTTGGTAATTCGTGAAGTCTGGATATCCTTATAGTTTCTAGATAATTTCTGCGTATTCACACTCTTTGAACGAATGGATCATGGTTTAATACTTTTGTGCATGCTACTTGTTTACATTGTTTGTTCTGCTAGACTGCTAGCGTCTAACAATAAATAATGCAGGAAATTTATATTTCGATGAATCGATTATACCGTAGATACTGTTCTTTACGTCGACGTGTAGTTTATATATATACATAAAATTGCAATTGTTTCTATTAGACGTATTATGGATTAAAACGTTTTAGATCTTAAAAACTAAATAAGTTCTGGATTCGTAATACGCAAATTATCATTTTGCTTTGTTGTTTTCGCAGTTTCTGGAATAAATATCCACATAACAACATCGGTCGTTTCTGTGATCTGCATAATATATACTATGATGGTGAGTAAACATCGAACACTGCATAACTTCATTCGCTTGTCTCAAAATGTCTGCAATATTTTTATGATGATTCTTTACTCCTTTTAATTTTAATAATAGATATATGTATGAAATTTCTACAACAGATATAAGACTAGGCTGGGTTAGTAATGACACACAGACATTTTTATGCTTATGATACAGTCACAATCCTAATGTACGTTCGTATTTTTAACCGACTTCAAAAAAGGAGGAGGTTCTCAATTCGACTGAAACTTTGGAACTTTGGAACTTTGGAACTTTGGAAATGTATAGTAAAAAATAAACACAAAAAAACTGTCAACTATTGGTTTGAAAAAAAAAACCGAACCTCTCTCCGCCTATCCACCCCTCAATTTTTGACAATGTTCTTTATACAAAGCTTAAGACGACACCATTTAACTGATCTCCATTAAAGTTGGCACATACATGTAATATTTCATGGAGAAGGTTTCTGACCAAAAAATAAAAAAGCCACCCCATCTCTCCGTTTTCACCCCTTAATTTTATAGAAACCTATATTTCATATCTCATTTTCATTGAACTTTGCCAATGTATACTTTCAAACAAACAGAAAAATCTTGTCAACATTTGGTCTGCCAAAGCTCAACCCCTCTCCCTCTTACCAACCCCTTAATTTTTGTCAATTTTTTAATTTTTTTAATTTTTATAAAAATCTACAGTCGCCACCATTTGACCTATTACCATGAAAGTTGGCGCTTATATGTACTTTTTCACGAGGAAGGTTTCGGACCAAAAAATAAAAAAACCCATGCCCACTCCCCATTAAACCATTTAATTTTTATACAAACCCACAGTTTTTATACAGTTTAGATAGAACTTAGCAAACTTTTACTATAAAACAAAGAGAAAAATAATGTCAGCTTTTGGTTTGTAAAAACTGAACCCCTTTCCCAATTTCCGCCCCTTGACTTTGTCAATTTTCTTCTTGAAAGGCTGCAGTTGACACCATTTGACCAACCTTTATGAAAGTTGGCTCATATATGTATTTTTTCTTTTTATGGAGAAGATTTCTGACCAAAAAATAAAAAAATACTCTAGCTCCCCTTTTACATCCTTTAATGTTTTTACAAACCCCCATTTTAATCCGATTTCGGTGGAACTTCGCATGTGTATACTTTAAAGCAAATAGAAAAACAAACATACTACTCACATTCCCCTTTCTACCCCTTTAATTACTGTCAATGTTCATTATATAAAACTACCGTTTCTATCTGATTTTGAAGGTAGTATGCACATCTATACTTCAAAACAAATAGAAAAATACTGTCTGCATTTGGTTTAGAGAATCTAAACCTCTCTTCTCCTTTCCACCCCTTTAATCTACACAAAGCACAATTTCTATCTGATTCTGAAGAAAATTTGCACACGTATACTTTAAAAAATACATAACAATTGTGTTTAAATTAGGTTGCAGAAGCCCAACCCCTCTTCCCTTCTACCCCCACCCCTCCTAATTTCCAATGTTCTTTATAGATACCTACCGTTTTTATCAGATTTCGATGGAACACTGCAAATGTATACTTAAGAACAAAGAGAAACATTCTGTTTACAAAACCCAACCACTCACTCCCTTACTTTATTTAATTTTTGTAAATGTTCTTTACACAAAGCTACAGTTATTATCTGGTTTCGATGAAACTTTGCACACATATACTTTAAAACAAAGACAAAAATGCTGTCCACAGTACCTTAACAAAAACCAAACTACTCACTACCTCCACACCCCTTAATTATTATTTTTATACCTACCTAAAAATTTTATATGATCTCAATAGAAATTTACAAACGTATACTTTAAATCAATCAGAAAAGACAGTCTACATTTGGTATACAAAAGCCCAATCCCCCTTCTCTTTTACCCCCCCCCCCCGTCGTTTATAATTTCCAATGTTCTTTACAAAGTCCACAGTTTTAACTACCGTCAAAATCAATTAAGATATTTTTAAGTCATTGCAGAATATTAATAAAATGTATGTGTCCTAATGTCTCAACATGTACTTCAGATTTCAACTTGGACTCCGAGCTTTTACGTTGTGAAAACCAATTAAATATCTATATTTTCTGTGTGATGCCGGATCAAACAGATATATTCCAAAGACAGATTTATATATGTGGTATGTATTAATGTCCAGATGTTACATGTTTCGATTATCGAGCAGCAGCTTTAACAGATGTTATGATTAGATCGAAACACAGCCTGGACCAAAATGTAAACTGACATTCCTTAACACAGCATCCAATTCACCCCATCCTGAAAGTTGTTGTAAAGACAGATTTTTTTTTAAAGCATTCGCTTTAACCACTGAGCTAGCAGGAAATTGAGAACTGCTGCGGCATATTTAAATACAAATTAACTATAATACAACTAAAAAATTAAAAATAAAATAATTGTTTAAAAACATAAAAACCGCCTTCAAAAAAGGACACTAAAATTTTTAAAATAACTTTATACATTGCTTAGAAGAAAGTAAATCTAAATGGACAATATTTTTCATTACTGTTATTGAAATTTTTACATTAATTAGTTATTTTTGGAGTCAGCCAAAACAAGAAAAAAAAATAAAAACAATAATACATGAAAAATCATGTTACTACTTACTTTCAATTAATTTTAGAAACATTTTTCATCAAAACTGAAACATATAGATGATTCACCGATATTATACTAAATATAATGTGTTTACTGCATGATGCAGCCTACCAAGTGACACTATAGCGCCAGAGATATGCCTGGATGACCAACCAAGCCACAGATAACATACCGTTAATTTATTTCCCTAAGTTGTCTCCCGCAATAAAACTATCTTTCTCACGACATGCTGTAAAATATTTGGAATTTTTGTTCGTACTCTCGGTTCGCCTCGAACACCAAATAAAGTTCAGTAATTCGATCTGCGCGATCTGACAGCTGGCACCAACTCCAATAATAAATAATTAATGTAAAAATTTCAATAACAGTAATGCAAAATATTGTCCATTTAGATTTACTTTCTTCTAAGCAATGTATAAAGTTATTTTAAAATTTTTAGTGCCCTTTTTTGAAGGCGGTTTTTATGTTTTTTAAACAATTATGAATTATTCGAAAGTCGTTATTTAAGTAATTTTTAAAATTACCGAACCTTTCACGTCTATTTAAATATGATAAGCTAAAAGTAAATAAAAATCATTTTTTAACCAAAAACAAAATACGAGCAGACAAAATGCTCTGGTTGTTATTCCCCATGTGTCACAGTGGCCCTTGTGTATCAACCACAAAATTGGAGCATTAATGATTCTAAGCGAAATGGATTTTCATTAATCTGCTCAAGGATTTGCAACTTGATAATTGACGGTACTCAGTAAACACGTTGCAGTGTGAGCTCTGTAAATTCCGTCCAAATGAAACATCATCATACGTGCACTGACGGCGTAAAATTTTCTTCTCCGCTGTTGACCATAGTCTCCACTGTGCTTTTTCTTCCTGTTGGCAGGGTGGCCTGAAGGCGGTAGTGTGGACGGACGTGCTGCAGAGTGTGGTCGCATTGGCAGCATACATCGCCGTGATTGGTATAGGCCTGTACGTTGTTGGAGGCCCCATTAACATGTGGAACATTGCTGAGGAGGGTGGACGCCTCAGCTTCTTCGAGTAAGTACCTAAACAGTTAGAGACGCAGAGCACTATTTAATTACATTTATAGTACGATCTTGTTAAGATGGACGAGTATTTGTACTACTTTTGTAGTTATGAACAGGTGTGTAGGCTGGGCCAGAAGCCAGCAAAGAAACAGCAGCTCTCCTGAGTCGAGAGATAGCTGCGACCGGACTTACAATTCGTAAATCTCTGTCAGGATGTAAAGACTTGGGATAGTGTATACTGTTATGTTATGATAACACCACAATTACATTATTTGTTTAGTGTGGCTGTATGCAGCAGGTAACAATTATTGTTTGTACCTACGTAAACTGCCAGTAAACACGAATGGCAGGCGGTAAACCACCCCAGCAGCTTCGCAGGTAGAGGCGACACTGGCATTGTTCCCCACATGAAGTGAGCCTAGTCACTGTCAACCGGATAAAGCCCGAGTATGGACATCACCCAACGAATGGGATATTTATGTGCCTCTGGCACTCACCGTGAATAATTGTGCATTAGTGACAATGTAAGGTTTGCGTGGATTTGTGGAGACAGACCGTAGTAAAATAAGACTTGGCTATACAGATATTTACCCGATAATCACTTTCTCACGAACAAGGTCCACAAAAGCCAGAGAAGGTTATTCTACGGAGTGTGAACGTGGAGGGAGGAACTGACAGTCAATATCTGGCCTGCAAATTTGAAAAAACTTCTGTATGCCTGACTAGCGTGAATCCTTAATCAATGAGGAATTTGTTTATAGCATAAGTTACTATTTAAATAATTTTTTCCCCATGTTGGGAGCGAATCTAGAGAGCGGCCAAGGAGATCGAGCTTGGATTGGCGGAGAAGAAACGGAGCCTCGAGGAAGGGAACAAGGATTCTGCGGATGGGAAAAAGAGTTCTTATGTTTGGAACGGTCGAGTAGACTGGTCGACTTGCAGGCTGGGCTTGAGAGAAGCTGCCAAAGTTTAAGTTTGGAATAGTGAAGATCAAACTGTGATATTTCCTTAGACGTTAATGTATATCCTTAGAGAAGTTGAGACGTGGCCGTGTCAGTAAACGGAAGACAGTATAAGGTTCGGTGAAGACTGCTACCGACATCACCACGGTAAAGATTACGTCGAACATTCAGTAAATTGTTTACACTGATACTTGCTTCTCGAATAACCCAAATAACGCCCTGAGTGAAGAAATTCACCCCGATAAGAGTATCCCTGATCAATAACGATCGGAGTTTAGTCGCATGCATTTACCGAACCAAAAATTAAGCTGAAGGCTGAAAATTAATATGAACATTATCAAAGGGTATAACCATTGCGTGTCCTTGCCATTTTCTTAATGTTAGTAATCATGTAAAACCGTGTTCAGATACATTAAAATATTTCCTTATTGTCATAAAATATTTTCTTTCTTAACATAATGACCGCTTATGTAGGACAAGGGTGGTGTTTTGCAAATTTTGACTGTTTATGATGTTTAAAAATAAATACACTTCATGTCTGTTGGTCATGCTGTTTTGTCAATAAAATTGTCAGGTTATGACGCTTTTTAGTTTTATCTAGTTTTGCGAAATTATTTCGGACACCTTATTCATTCACTAATTATTAATTATCCATAATTAAAAATAATACAAGGCATTCCAAGAAACCTGGTACACTACAATACTAGCTTTTTTCTAAATAAATGCCAGCCTCACTTTTTGTCCAGGGCATCCGCTTACCCACTAAGTTTGAAGTGGCCCCTAAGGCGGATGAATCACAAGTGATCAACGACTTGAGGATGCAGAAGGCAACGGGAGACTACAGTTTTAATGACCTAAAGAGTAGCCGAGGCAATTTAATAACTTTCAAATTACATAACAGAATGATGGTTTCTTCCTGGGTAAAATATTCCGGAGGTAAAATAGTCCCCCAATCGTATCGAAGATGGGTGGGGACTGCTTATTGAACATTCATCAGAATGAATAGAAGTATACAACGATTTGAAGCGTTGCATGCAAGAAGTCTGATTACTGCAGGTAGAATAGAGAAGTTAAAAAGGGAGATGGAGTGACTTATGTTAGATGTCGTTCGGATTAGTGAGATTAAAGGATACATTGAATACCTGGTATGTGAAACGCAGAGTAATTAGCAAGGTTGGAATTGTTAACATTCCTGCAGAACAACTGCAATCTCTCGGAGAATAAGAAATCAAATGTGTTTCAAACTGCTATAAAATACACAGACGGAAAAAAAAAATCCCAACACCAAGAAAGACTTGTGTTAGATAAACGAAATTTGGTAGGCGTGTTTATACATCTGAAAGATGACATCGATTCAAATTTCGCGCTTCGCGCATAAGTGTGGCGCTAGTAGCGCTACTCAGAGCTTGCAAATCAGGTTTGCTTTAAATACGCGCTGTAAAGTTTGTGAACGTTATTTACCGCTGAGATTTGACATAGTGAGTTGATGTTAGCCAAGAATGCCTTTAAGAAGATGAAGAAGCCATTATCAACAGCTCACCGAGTTTGAACGAGGTCGTGTAATAGGGCTACGAGAAGGTGGATTTTCTTTTCGCGATATTGCAGAAAGACTTGGCCGGAATGTATCCACTGTGCATGATTGTTGGGTGCAGTGGTCAAGGGATGGTACTGCCTCAAGAAGACCGGGTTCCGGGAGGCCACGTGGCACTACTGAGAGGGAAGACCGCCGTATTCGGCGTACAGCTGTAACGCATCGTACTGCGTCTGCGGCAGAAATTCGAGCTGCAGTTGGTACCACAGTGACACAACGAACTGTTAGAAATCGGTTACTTCAAGGACAGCTCCGAGCCAGGCGCCCTGTAGCGTGCATTCCACTGACTACAAGCCATCGCCGTTTGCGACTCCAGTGGTGTCAAGCCAGAGCTCATTGGAGGACGGAGTGGAGATCTGTTGTGTTTTCTGATGAAAGCAGGTTCTGCCTTGGTGCCAGTGATGGCCGAGTGTTGGTCAGAAGGAGGCCAGGGGAACGCCTGCAACCAAACTGTCTGCGGCCTAGACACACTGGACCTACACCTGGAGTCATGGTCTGGGGAGCAATTTCCTATGACAGCAGGAGCACTCTTGTGGTTATACCAAACACACTGACTGCAAATTTGTACGTCAGTCTGGTAATTCAACCTGTAGTGCTGCCATTCATGAACAGCATTCAAGGGGGAGTTTTTCAACAGGATAACGCTCGCCCTCATACCGCTGTTGTCTCGCAACGTGCTCTACAGAGTGTCGACATGTTACCTTGGCCTGCGAGATCACCAGATCTGTCTCCAATTGAACACGTATGGGATATCATTGGACGACAACTCCAGCATCATCCACAGCCAGCACTGACCGTCCCAGTATTGACAGCACAAGTACAACAAGCATGGAACTCCATACCACAAAGTGACATTCGAAACCTGTATGACACAATGCATTCACGTTTGCAGGCTTGCATTCAAAATTCTGGAGGTTACACCGGCTATTAATTTAACAGTATTTCACATTTGAAATGCATTTTCTTGAGCTTAAATTAACCTGTGATCTTGAAAATTTAATCAATTAAACATGTTAACTTGACAAATGCATTGTCCAAATTTCATTACTCTACAATAATTTTTTCTTGGTGTTGGGATTTTTTTTTTCCGTCTGTGTATTATGAAACAGGGGAGATTTAGAAAAAGCTTTTGATAATGCTGGCTGTGACAAAATGTTCAAAATTTTAAAGAAGTCATTTCTAAAATATTGAGATAGAAGAATATTATGTAATCTATATAAATATCAAGTGGCTTTAATACAAGCAGATAATCATGAAAGCCTGCATCAGCTAGAAAGGGTGCGAGACTATAGTCTTCCTAAATTAATATTTCATTTGCATGTAGAAGAAGCAATAAAGAAAAATCAATGAGGCGTAAGTGTTGGAGGAGAAAATATTGCTATGTTACGACATTATCCTGTTAGCGGAACATACTGAGAATATTGAGACGCTCCTAAATGGCATGAACACAACAATTAAGGAAGATTCTGGACTACATACAAATCAAAGCAAGTAGAAATTGGGCAGAAATAACAACAATAATAATCGATTCAATAAAAATTGGATCAATGCGATAGGAATAGTGAGTTCTGTCATTTAGGAGGTCAAATTAAAACCGATGGCGGAGATAGCAATGATTTTAAAAGCAATATAGCACAAGAGAAGTAAGACGTAATGAAAAGTAAAATCCTTTTGTTTCAAATATTGACCTTGGGCTCAGAATGGACTTCTTATACTATGTCTGGAGCACAGCACTTTATGATAACGTAGAATGGATTTAAGAAACAACAGAAGGAAGGAAAATTGAATCATTTGATACATGGTGCTGTAGAACGATACGTGAATATTAAGTGGACCAATAAAGTACGAAATAAAAGTGATTTGGAAATAATGGGTGAAGACAGAATGTGAGGAAGACACAGAAAGAAGAGGCAGAATATTGGAACACAACTTAAACCGTGCAACAAATTCAATTCATTTAGAGAATTCTGTAATAAAATGACACATTCGGAGATTGCTGTAATTGTAATCACTCGCAAAAATATTTTTTTTTTTTGGAAATGGCTCACCTGGAACTAAAAGAGAACGCGTTGTACTTAAATTTAAATTATGCCCCATGTCATTTAGTACCAGCAACACTTAAAAGCATTAAATTGAAGTATTTATACTCCCATTCAATCAGTTCAATCTCTCATGCTCGAACACAAGGTACATGTATAATACATCAGATGCACTTTTGTTATCTTGGCTGTCCGGGTTGAACCACGTCAATTTATCAAAACCTAACGTTTCGGCCATCATTTTGCGGCATTTTTCAGAGGACTGTCAAAGCTGGGATCGCTGTCGACTATATACAGCTCCCGGAAAGTGAGCTAACCGCGGCCTACGATCAAATATGGTCATGCTTGCTTAGGAAAACGCGGGACGCAGGCCCCCATTGGACAGGCGTAACTCCAAACGGTTAGCGCGCATTCCGGGAGCTATATATAGGCGACAGCGATCCCAGCCTTGACAGTCCTCTGAAGAAGGCCGCAATATGATGGCCGAAACGTTAGGTTTTGATAAATTGACGCGGTTCAACAAGGACAACCAAGATAACAGCAACAACGACCGCAGAATTCTGCGCACCCACAAGATGCACTTTTGTTTTGCATTTATGGTACAAAAATTTTGAGGAGAATGTATCATATTCTTCTCCGAAATGATCATGCCACGTTAGAGACAAACTCTTGCAGGTAACAGCATTATTCCAAAAAACACTGCTGGGCGCTTATTTACCAACAACGGAACTACGAGACACTTATCCAGGTATCGTTAATTTTTCTGGATCGCCAAACAATAGGTAACTAATAAAAACAAGTAAAATATTCTTAATTATACTTGAAATCAAATAGGCAGCAAATGGCTTCGCTGTTGACGCGCCCTAAAGCCACAACAACAACAACAATAGAAACAACTCGAAATCAAATTATAATATTAAATAAAAGTAAAATCAATATTAAACTTTTCAAAACTAATCGGAATATAGTATACAAACATTTAAAATTTCTGAAACGTGGTAGTCAACGCCAAATCAGAAGCTAGCGTCTTTTAATTGAAATATTAGAACAAAATAAATAAATAAATAGAAACCATCACTAGTTTTTACGCATTCATTAAATTAATTTGACAAAATATTAAACAAATTATTAAATTAGTAATCGAATCAAATGTAACAAGAAATATTCTTTATTTCCAAATTCATAATTGATTGAAGGAAGAATATTGAAGAGAAATATTTACAAGATGTTTAAGAGACATTCGATCAGCATAGAGCACACTCAAGACTGAGAAACATGTAATCTTTGGCGTGACGACAAGAAAGGCTACGCAGATTGACGCAATCTCGGCGTGGACATTTAAGATACCGAAACGAATCACCAAATCGTGAATCCATGAAGATACGCAAGATTAAGGTCACGGCATTTTTCAGAGGGCACAGCGGCTGACGACAATCGGGAAAAACATCGTCTGATTTTTTAAAAAAACAGTGTTTCTTCACTCTCCCTACTCAAAATAACTTCTTGAGTAAAGAAATAGTGTTTAATATGAATCTCTGTTTACCTAACCTTAAATCAGAATTATCAATGTGTGTGTGTGTGTGTGTGTATGTGTGCTGAACTTTAAGTGACATATAGCTGTGATCCATCCATAAACATTAATTATCAAGGGAACGATTCATTAAGTATTCATGCTAATTTTAAAAATGTGGTGATTATTTGTAACTTCTTGACAATTTAATCGAATTGCTAATCTGAGTTTCATTTATCATAATTAATTGTACACTTTATCAAACACTGCTTTAGGATGAAGATATTGAGTTTTTTAATTTTGATTGTTTATTAAACTTATCGATAAATTTAACTTAAACAATAATAATAATCAGGTTATGATGTTCTCCGTTTCCTTTACTTATTCCTTTAAACCTCGTCGATGTCAATGTCACTAGAGGCGGGAATGGACAGGAGGTAAGACGCAGGAAGGAATTCGGCCACAGTCTTTTAAATAAGCCATCCAGTCATTCGTCTGGAGTGATTTAGAGAAACCAAAATCTGGATGGCAGGACGGGGAATCAAACACACGTCCTCCAGAATGCGAGGCCAGAGCGTTAACAACTCAACCACCACGCGCGGGCCTAAGTTTACATTGGCTTATGTAAACATTTAAAGCACATTTTTCATTTAGTAATTTGATTAATTAATTAAAATGCTAATTCTAAATCAACAATAATTACCAAAAAATTGGAAACCAAAGAACCTCCTATTTCACTGTCGCCCAACTACTGGCCCCATTATTCAGTACTACCATATCGATGCATAAGACGAATTGAGCATATTTCAATACATACTGAGAATTCATCTCACATCCAGGCATCTGTATCGAAGAAGTCTTTCTTCGTCCATCCCGACGGTAAATAATCGAATCGTTTTTCTAACACCATCAGTCCTCTGATTGGGGGACAAGTTGCTTTAGTCGTATCGTAGAAGAACTCTTAAAGCTAAAATGAAGATTAAATATTTGTATAGTTACAGTTATATTACCGGATTGGATTTACATGACTGTATTGTAAGGTGACACAATAATATGTTCAAAATAACTGGTTTGAGAGGTATGATTTATTATTGTTTTGTATTTACTGCTTACGTCGTTCTGTTGTGTTTCCTGCAGTATGACGCCGAGCCCGTTCGTACGTAGTTCCTTCTGGACAGTGACTCTGGGGGTAACTGCGAGCTGGCTTGCCGGCCGAGCCATCAGCCAGGACATGGTGCAACGCTACATCGCGCTGCCCGACCTGAAAAGTGCCAGGAAGTTAGTGATCGAAACATACGCAATTTATAATAAAATTACAGTTTAAAAAAACATGCTTCTGTTGCAAAGTGAACTAATAGGTTTAAAAAATCTTAAGTATAAATATTTTGTCCAAGAGCGTTAGGATGTTCCGCAATTTATTATAATTTAGTTTTTTAAATAAGCTTAAAATAATAATAAAATCATTTACCAATGATTTAACTCTAACGTAAATAATAATAACCGTGCGTTGCTAGTTATTAAAAGTCTTAATTTTTTTATTCCTAACTATTCGTAGAGTCATTATGAAAAGTAAGTAAGTAAGTATATTCTGGTCAGTAGCTTGATATTTATTTTATGCTTCTTCAGAACATTACGTTATACTGAATTGTAGGACATACTGTAGCTATCGTTATAATTAAATTTTAAATATTCAAAATAGTGTTTCTTTCTTTTTTCCTTTTATCTTTTTAATTCACATTGCTATAAAGGTGCGATTTTTTTAATATTAAAAATATAACTTCTTGTTTGTCTTAAAACAAAATTGAGGATTTGGAGTCCATCCAGTAACTGTACGCCACTGATAGTTACATAAGCTTATCCGGTAGCAAAGGGACTATTATAATGAAAAATAAGCAGACTTCATTTAACATAAGAAGCTATTTGGAATTTTATGTTTCCATTCATGGGAGAGCTGCATCTGAAGAAGTATTTTGGAACCACTCGCTATCCGACATTGCTTAAAACTTTTTACTTCAAGGATGATGCCATTTTATTTAGTAATTAAGAATCGATTTTCGTTTCTGCCAACCGAGAGTAGTGGGTGAGCGGTAACGTTCTGGCCTCACATTCGGGAGGACGCAAGTTCGAATCTCCGTCCGGGCAGCCAGATTTAGGTTTTCCATGGTTTTCCCAAATCACTCCAGATGACTGCCGGGATACTTTCTTCAAAAGGGCACGGACGAATTCTTTCCCGTTCCTTATCCAAGAAAAAAAAAAGCGTTTGTTGCGATCGTTTTATTCTTATCACGATTTATTCTCTAAATCTTTCAGGTCACTATATGGCTTCACCATTGGAATAATCATCACAACCGTCATCAGCGTAGTGACAGGGTTGCTCATTTATTCCATTTACCACGACTGTGATCCTATAAAATCAAAGGTAAGCAAATATCATCGTTGCTTGTGTAATTCTATATTGAAATATTTAAGAAAATTGTTACCTACAAATTGATTGGATTAAAATTTTACCGAGATACCGGCGCAATAAGTCTGGTGGCAATACACTATCTATCGATTTCATGACTGAGGTAAAAGTTTAAAATATACATAATTTAGCACAGTGTAACCGTATATAAATCAATCCTACTTGATCAGAAGAAGCGTTTCACCAAGAACGGAAACGACGCACAGTGGGGCGAAATCTCAAAAAGCTGGCCAAAAGTCGAAAAATAAAGTTTTTATTTAGGGAATTTTAAGTATACAGCTGGGTAGGCTGACTCCCAAAGTGTCTAACTTCAGGGTTAGAATAGGTCCGAGGCTTGACGCAGATGCTGTACATCATTTGAAAGGTGACCGTTCAGCGAGCAACTATTGCAAGATACAAAGGAAGTAAATTAACGGTTACTTTGAACTGGTGAAAAAGTTTTCAGTTTTGAGCAACTTTCATCATTCAAAATGGACAGAGACCGTGATGGTGAGTACAATGTTTACATGTATTACAAATACATAAATAAAATTTAAAGTTATTTATCTAATAAATAATTTTTAAACAAATTTGAACAGTTAATTTGTATTTTTCTTTTTCAAAAATGAAAACAGCAATAAGTTCCACAGAGTCCCACAACGAACCTTATTTTAACTTCATTCTCTACTATTTATCTATTGAAAACTCAAAAAAAATCTGCTATAAACTGTTATTCCACAATTAGTGCAGCTTAATTTATCTGCAGTTTACCGGTATTTGTTTTTGGTCTGTTTCTATTTCATGTGTAAATTGTAAGTTATTGTCATAGTTATTACAAATATTTAAAGTATAATCAATTTTGTTTTTTGGTACTATTATAAATCTATCATCTACATATCTGAAATAACACATCATTTCAAAATCTAGCAGTTTAAAACATTGCTCTTCCAAATCTCGCACAGCTGAGTCCACTAGAGTTGGATACAACCTATTGGTGTGCGAAATTTTTGGTTATAACTTAGTCTGATATTGGCGAAATTAACTTAATTAATACGATATCCTCTTTTTTAAATAATCTTTAATAATACCTGTATGTTGGGGTTACTTTTAAATAGATTTTATGGGATATAAAAGGCTAATACAAGTTATATTTTATTGCTCCAGAATCTGCTGGTCCAACCAACGAGAGCGACGATAATGTTGGCTTCATACGAAAGGATATAGGAATGTATAGTACACCACATTTTTATCCACAAAAATTAATAATTCAAAAATTTTTCAATTTTTGAAACGTATTTAAATTCTAAACCTTTTTATTTTTAATCTGCAATATTGAATCCGCCATTTGTTCTTTTTTGCATTGTTAGCATTGGAATCGGTATCAGCGAGCTTATTAAACACTGTATACAAATTTTTATGACAACTGAAACATTTTTAGACCCTTTTTAATTTTTAATCCGCCATATTGGATCCTCTAGGGTTTTTTTTCCAATTTTGACATTGGAATCGTAATCAGCGTGCTCAAAACCGATTTTGTACAAAGTTTCATTAAACTTGGATAACGTTTCCATATTTTGACCAGCTTTTTGAGATTTCGCCCCGACGTAAAGTCACTAATTGACTTCAGTTCCTGATTGTGAACAGAAATGTACTTCCGCGAAGTTAATGTCAATCCAGAGTCTACATTCCCTACTCTCGGACTGAAGAGAGATTGGATGGAAAAATATACACTTATCATTGTTTATCGAAACATTTAATCGATAAAAATATCCTACAATTTTTGAATGTGGAATGAAAATGGACAAAAAGCAAGGAACACGAATGTATCTACAATAAATGAACTAAATCCAGATTAGTTTATTTTTATTATTCCTTTATTTTTCTGCAATTATAATTTTTTTAATTAATTTTTGTATGCGTCAGTTAAGTATGTTGAAACTTTTCCATATACTTCTCATTCATTAATTGCTAATAGATAGAGTGTAACTCCTATTTTTATAAATTAACAACTGAAGATAGACATATTGTAACGGACGAGCGGAATTAATGTATATTCTGATACTTTGACCTATGGAACGTCGCTAGGCGATGGTGAAATATCATCGCTGAATTTGAGTAAATGGGGACTCGAGGGTGTGAATGAGAACTGTTCGTGTATGTTCGCGCTGATAGCGATGCGTAGTATTGACAATTGTTTACAATCAAGCTGGAGATAAGTTTTGTACGCACATATCGTTGAGAATTGAAAGTTTAACTGTTCTACGAATTAATTTGTAAACTGGCGTGGCTGCTGATGATGTATATGCGATAACCGACTATATTGAAGAAATATTACACGTATGAAATGAACTGGCGTATCTCTGTCGTTTTAGATGACGTATGTCAAGATATTTTGCATTATACCACATTTTTCTACTTCTGCATATATGAAAACTGCCAGAATAATTAATTTAATGGCTGTATCGATTAAAATAAATTGTATGCAAATTTTATTAGTGGCTCTCCAGAGAAACATATTGAATTTTGTAATACTGTATGTTTGGTTTTAGACATTCCATTGTCTTTAAGATTAGACATGATTGGGACAGAGGAAAATAGATTTGGGGGGATGTGATATAATGGTTACAGTAATGGTCTTTTTACTTTTATAGCATTATATAAGACTGGAGATTGACAATGTCGGCAGAGCTTGTGACCGCCGAAACGTCGTGGTTAAACGATGGACTAACTCGGCTAGTTACGCGAGAACATTTTATTCATCTTTTATAGCGTTAGTTAATTCGATGATAGAATTTATAGCACTAGTGGGATTTCATAATAAATGTGCGAAGGAGATAAGATTGCGTACGCTCGTATATGAGTGGTAAAGAGGAACTTGTTCAAGAGAAATTATTAGATTTTTTTTGATCACTCAGAATTTAGGTGTTCCTTGCGGACGTACCTTTTTTTACATAGTTTTTGCTGGCCATACCAGAGAGCGAGAGCATGTTTATTAGCCCATTTTTGCTAGTTTCTGTCTGCAGATGATCAGCAGGCCGGACCAGCTGCTGCCGTACTACGTGATGCAGGCGGCATCGGGAGTGCCCGCCCTTCCAGGACTCTTCATAGCAGGAGTCTTCAGCGCAGCGCTCAGGTGAGCCAAGGAAACAGTAAAATTCTGAATTACTCCATAACTTTGCAGGGCTCTTCTGATATTAGAAAGCTAGGCTTTGCACTGTCCTCAGACAATTAACGCTCTTGATACACCACTCCTTAGCTCTTAATGAACAATTCGTACGACCAAGACAGTCGAGGCAAGCCACGTCGATAGCAGGTCAGGAAGTAAATTTCGTGGCAACAGACAGCCGAAACGTCGGGGATTCGTATGAAGCTAAGGTCATTGGGTTGCAGCTTACTGTCCCACAAAGTCTTTAATAACAAAAAATCTTCACAGGTTTGCAGCCGGATTTTATTATAAGATGACAAGCTTTCGGCCACTATCTCAGTAGCCATCTTCAGGTCGATAACAGTAGCGGCGATCTTGCGTTTACGAAAGCCAAGCGTTTACCATCTAAATGGAATTCACCCAAACATACGTTTCACGATGGAACTGGAAGAGAATGGTAGCTTGCCTTTTTTGGACATTCTTATTCGGCGAAAACCAGATGGGACTCTTTCTCATAGTGTGTATAGAAAACCTACCCATACGGACCGTTACTTACATGCCGGAAGCTTCCACCACCCGGCTCAGAAAAATGCGGTATTGTACACACTGGTGCATAGAGCGAAAGAAATCTCTGATGCTGACAGTCTGCCGACGGAACTGGAACATCTCCGTACTACATTCAGGACAAATAGAAAGGGCACTACAAAAAACGCCAAACAAACAGCCAATTGAACCTAAGGAACGGTATAAAGATCTGGCATATATCCCATTTGCTGGTAACATATCCGGGAAAATAGGCAGGATACTAGATCGACATGGTATTAAGAGCATATTTCGTCCTCCTGCCAAAATACGTGACTTATTACGTTCTGTGAAGGATGACTTGGGGCTGAAGACACCGGGGGTGTATAGTATACACTGTGAATGTGGGAAATCTTACATTGGACAGACAGTACGCACAATCAAGGCCCGTGTGGCGGAACATCAACGCTACATTCGGCTTTTTCAGATGGAAAAATCTGCTGTTGCTCAACATGTTATTGAAAATGGCCACAGAATGGACTTTGACAACGTGAAGGTGTTGACTAAATGTTCGTTTTTTTGGGAGTCCGTGGTTAAAGAAGCTATAGAAATACGGTTACATGACAACCTGGTTAACCGTGACATGGGTTATTTGTTGAGCAACGCTTGGAAACCAGGGTTATCTATACTGTGCGGCCCACGTTCCCTGGTTGCCGGCGATCCGGTGGAGTGTGGACAGCCGGCTAGACTCGGGCAGTTAAGCAATGCTGAGAGTGGTAAGAACTTGGATGGGTGACCGGTACTGCTAAGCTCCGGTAGTTAAGCAATTGTGAGCGTGGTGAGCGCTTGGATGGGTGACCGCCGCCTCGACCAATCACAGCGAAGCAACACTGCTAGCGTCATGAGGTTGCTAGGCGACACCAGTAAACGCTTGGCTTTCGTAAACGCAAGATCGCCGCTACTGTTATCGACCTGAAGATGGCTACTGAGATAGTGGCCGAAAGCTTGTCATCTTATAATAAAATCCGGCTGCAAACCTGTGAAGATTTTTTGTCATTTATTCGCCGGGAAAGTCTGCATTCACATATAAGTCTTTAATAGTTTTAGTGTTAAAGTATCGTTTGTTTGAATTCATCAAATTAGAATTACCGTCTTCAATATTTAGTAATACATTTGTTGTAGCATAGTTTGTAATCTGACCAGAATATCAACTGTTTTAACTGTTATTCTGTGCTAGGACGACAGCCGAAAGTGTCAACTAAAGCTGTAAGCTTTTGCATTTAACATTTGTTCAGGTTTGACTCATTATTAAGGAATAACAACAATGTAACTTCTTTCAACTTTCTTTATTTTGTGACTACCGCAATAAACATTACACTTCATCAACTACAGAGAACAATGAACAGTAACTTTTGCACGACTGATTTCCGTCTCCCGCTCACCCAGAACACCCTCTCTCACCCTCTTTCCCCGCCTCACCACCCGCCGCCGCGTAACGGGAACTCAGCCTCGAGATCTGCACGAAGCCTGTATCCAAATGATTCAAAGCAACTGCTGTCTATTAATCTAGGTGGGCTACAACATATTACCCACTGCAACGGGTCAAGTTCGCAATGAAGTACTCGTGTGTTTGTAATCATACTGCTCAAATTATTTGAGTGCATCACCTTACGTCCGTCAGTCTTCACTGCAAATGAAAGTCAAATATTTGGCAGAATGTCTTTGTGAGTTAGTAGTCAGAGGGTGTTCCGCTTTATGTCTACAGCACGATGTCGAGCTGCATGAACGCGCTGGCGGGCACGGTGTACGAGGACTTCGTGCAGCCGTGGATGCCGCCGCGGCCCTCCGACCGCACCGTCAACCTGGTGATGCAGGCCATCGTGCTGACGGTGGGCGCCATCAGCTGCGCGCTCGTGCTCGTCGTCGAGAAACTCGGCACAGTGCTAGAGGTGAGCGACAAACGCACTGTTACTCAGCACTCGGATTAAAAAGGTGACACCAGCTATAAGTCTATCCATACAAAAGACTACTTTGGTGTTATCATGTTGGTAATCCTGATGTAACTGACCCGGCCTACTTTCCGGACCAATTTCAGCCAAAGATGTTGCTGGAAAATTGAGGTTATGGGCGTTATTTATTAACAACTCTGTTTAGTTATGCAATCATGAAAAAATGAATTGCCAGAACACTGAAGAACTATGTATTACGTTTAAATCGATATACTAATTATTAGTTGCTTTATATTTTTTCATGACCAGTCAATGTAGCAATAGTATCAAAACAACAAAAATGAAAAATCTAGACATTATTAGATGGTTTGTGGTTTAATTAATAAGTGAAGTAACCAGTCCACGATACAGTCCAATTTAAACATGTTTTTATTTTCATAAGCGCGACGTCAAAGATACTTTTTTTTTTAAAAAAAATTGGCATTTGGCTACGAGGCCATACAGCCAGCACTTTGTAATTTTGTAGTTTGCAAGTATGTATTGAATCACTCAATGTATTATAGATTCTCCGTGGTATAGACGACACAAGACAAACACAACACTCAATTAAAAACACCCATGCCCGAGGCCGGACTCGAACCGGCGACCCCTGCAACGCGAGGCCAGCACGCTATCCCCTACGTTGCTGGGGTCGGCATCAAGATACTGGTTGCATACAAACATAAAACTCCAACGATCACATTTTCCAAAGACAATATAGTCCTTAGCCGACGTAAACTAATTTCAAAATACTCTCACTGTAAAACTGTCTCTCTGTTTCGGATGGTTGCTTTATATAAGCTCCATCGAAATTTCTAGAACACTACAATGGATTCTACAGACATTTCTCGAACATTAACAATACTTAAATAATTGAAACATATTACAAACAATAAGAATTAATACATATTCATTTACAATCATTACAAAATGGTCATAAATGGAAATTAAAGATACTTAAACACAAAATTATCCACAGAAATCATTTTAACTGCAGTAAATCATCCATTAAACATCGTGGCTCACCTTAATACTTACAATTACAAACATTTAAGCAATTCTCTAGCACAGTTCTGTTCTTAAACATATTAAATATTATTTACAAAATTTCTTTTCCCAATACAAAGTCTATTTACAATTATTTACAGTAAAATAAAAAAAATCATATTCAGTCACACTCTAGCTTGCTACAGATACTTCAAAAAATACAATTCCCGCCAAAGTTTAGGTTTGAGGGCTGTTACAACATGGTAAGCAAACGCCAATGATCTTCGAATTACAGCCCATGCATTGGTAAATTCCGTTGATCAGTACTGTGTTTCTGCGAATCCACTACGTACTGTACACCAAATTGATTGCGAACATCCAAACAATGAGAATGATGTCTGGGACTGTACGTTTTATGTCAATTAACTGGCTTCAGAAAATGCCCATACATTGAGTGAAACCAAACAAGAATGGAAGATACGTACTAACGAGATTTCATGTCCTATTCGACAAGGCATCAACAACTTACCACCCAGCCGTGTTTGATTCAGAAATTCAATTTTTCTGGATACTAGATTTTCTTATGGTCTTGAAAAGCAATGGAACGATCAGTTAGATAGTGCTAAGGATCTAAAACTTCCATACTCTGCAAAACATTAAGCTATTTCAACATGTAGATGAAGCAAAGGAGAGGTTGTACCCAGATGTCACCCAACAACGCTTATTCCGTGCAGTCATGCTTAGCATCCCCACACCAGAGTTACCACAACAGTGTAATATACTCTCGATACGCATTGCGAGGGTGTTTGAAATTAAATAGGGACTTTTGGTACATAATTAGGTAATAAGGACTTGGGCATCGCCTCAAGTTTTACCTTGCTAGTGAAGCTCCCATTGACGAAAATTTCTTGTACCGTTCAGCCCTGCCAATCTTGCGGCTGACTTCGGTCTCCATCATGCATCGACCTCAGTTAACGTGGCGGGTATCTCGTATATGATAACATCAAAATGAATAGGTGCTGTATTCGAAGCGCTCCTAACTTTTACTTTCTCTGTTTCAGTTGGCCTTTAGTTTGAGTGGCACATTCGACAGTACGCTGCTCGGCATCTACACACTTGGTATGCTGTGTCCATGGGCCAACTCCAAGGTAGTAATTGCATTACCCAATAAAATATTTTACTCATTTTTGTCATAAGAGTCACCCGCGTAGTCAAGTCATCTAAATCACACACATAATCGATCCTCGGTGTTGTCGACTTCAGCCTGTAACAGGTTAATGGTCTCTTTTTACCGGTATATACTTACTCGTTTTTGTGACTTTCACCTTTAGAATTAGATGTTATAAAAAATTGTATTTATTCTCCAATTTCCTATATTGGATCAATACCAGAGGATTTTCATACATCCTCTATACCAATAATGGGTTTATTACCACAGCTGACAATAAATTATCTTTTAAATGAAGTGCGATTACTTTTCAAATACCAACTCAAATAGTTTATTCAACTTTCATTATAACAATTATCACTTAGTATCCTTTTAATACGCATTATTCTAAGTAAACACAAAGGTTACAATTCACTCGTATTATTATCCTTGTTCTCTGCCCTCGAACGTATTTTCTGAAATATCAAATTATAATTTTGTGTTAATCCCGCCAGGATTTACAACTTCTTCGTATTTCTGCATGACGTTCTCTGATCTTAAAATTTAGATACAAAATTTACTGTAAATAATCATTATTAATTAATAAAAATATGTTTATAATAATAATTTCAGCAATTAGTGAAATTCTGTACCTCACAAGCCTATTGGGGAAAATAAAAATAAGTTTTTCGTCATAGTCATAAATTTATACCTGATCTGTAGCAACGTAATTTTCATACAACGATTTTAATTAATTGAATTTATTATTTACTGTATCAGCCGTTGACTGATACAGTCTTCTTCGAGCATAAACCATAATTGGGTGGTTCTACACCTTACTGCTCACCTACCAAACTATATATCAATTACACAATGTAAACATTACTTTTCGTTGCACTATCTATTCAGCTGTTATATAGGACTAGTGGAAGTCCGTGACTTTTTTTCCGTATCTTCACGGGTCTAGAATAGTTCCAGTTTTTACGATGAAAGATTATGACCTGATCTGGCTAAACGTAAGCCTGTGTTTCACCCTTAGGAGAACTTAGAAGCATTAATAGAGGTAGGTTTTAAAAACGGACAGGAACGATCGCGCTATCGTGTAACTATTTCAAAGATCATACATTCGAACTTGCTTAAATACGAACTTGACTTGTATTTGACCCTCAAAGTTCACTCTGCAAAATTAAAAAAAAAAAACTCCTGTTTGCTTCGAAAGTATCACGTCGTTTATTACTGAGACTGGGCAAACACTCATAATGTAAACATTGATCATAGTATCTGTGACGGCCAGAGAACTTAATACACATTCCATATTATGAAACAGTTGAGCAACTTCGCAGAAATAAGTTGCCAGAATAGTCGATTCGGTGACAAATTTTGTCTGATGTCCACTTAAAATAACCTAATAACACAGGTACAGAGATGAATAAAGACCAATAACGAAAGTGGTAAGTAAATTGCCTAAAAAGCAAATAAACCGTAATACATAAATTTTGGTCAAGCAATAACATTAGTGAAAGTTGTTATTAAATGAAAATTTATCCTAAGCCGAAATGACAATTGACATCCGTGGTTACAGCAGATAATATGACTAATATTTTTTTTTTAAAGTTTTATAAGTTGCTTTAATTAGTAACATATTTCTGAAAAGCTGATCCACGTTTTTTCAGCCGAAAAATTTATTATTTTTTTTAACTATGAAACGCTATGAAAAGCATAATTAATGAATGCATTATGCCAATTAATTTGGTATGCTTAGTAATTAAATCGTAGACATAACCACGAATTCCTTATAATGGTAACTCTGGTCGCTGTTTTATGAGCGATGGCTATCACGTGACACCGTTCTCCGGCGAATAGCTATCGAAGTGAGTGGGTGACCTTACGAAATTATATGGTAGATGTCATTTAAGCTATTACTCAGTTGACTATTTGATTTGCGCGTTTTAAAACATCATCCTTCAGTCACTCGCATAATGTTTGTATCTTGGCACTACGCTTACAAAACATAGCTAGTTAGAAAGTATATTCTAAACATTTATTTCCGTTAATTCTACAGCGGTTGCAACAGTGATGTCCTTTTTTACTTCATCCACTTGATGACCTCGGAACTTTGTATTATGCTCTGCTGCTGTATCGTGAGAGCCCTGACGTCATTTCCACGCGTAGTCGTGTGTGATTTTACCTCCTATTCCTACGTCTATGTCTGTTGGGGAATACAGAACATCACGCTCTCTAAAACCATGCAGACTTGTTCAATAGTCCTGACGTAGTATGTTCATTTGTATCCTTTTGCGCGCAAGCCGCCGACACGGCTTGGAAAGGGTGCTCTTTATTCATAGAATCAAGCGTCCCAGCGCCTCATATATTCAATACTGACTCCTTTAAATGAGTGAGTTCGCTGTGTCACTGACGCGGCTTCATGAAAAAAGTTGAAATACTAGTGGTATGAAGTAATCAAAACTTTCATTAATTAAGTCTCACATGCGATATAAAGAAAAATGAGGTTGAAGTTAATGCTTTAATCTTGAACATGAGTGAAATTGGTATAAAACACAAGAGATTCTCAAGAATGGTCATTTACAATTGACCCCAAGTAACGTTATACATGAAAAATATTACTTAAACGATCATCATATAATTTCGCATTTAAATATAAAATTCTGAGAATTGCCTATGCTTGATCAGACATGCCTGCAGAATGCTTGATAGTTTAAGAGTTAATACCAATCAAAGATAGCTCAAATCCAATTAATACTGGTTATGACGAGAGATCTGAGTTCATATAAAATGCCACGGATATATTCCACGAAGGACGCTTCAGGTTTAGAACCGGAAGAGACGTAATGCAATGGCTCTGAAAGTTTATAGTTCTTTGCCATCGCTACTGGATGAAGTTTGTACAGCTACACGAACCCAGTCGTCATCTGACTGAGCAGACAGTTCTAGTTCGACTGAGTCCGCCATTAAAATGCTTTATGCTCATAGTAAACTCAGAACTGAAACATACTAGATACTTTACTCACATCCATGAAATCGCCATGGCTGATCTTCGTTCTTATTCCGGTGGCACCTGGCAACCTGGTTCCTTCTTTCTCTACTCCACCTTCTCTAATGTGTCGTTGCCTCACCTCATTATTGGAGAGAACTTGTTAGGAAAGAATACTGGTACTAGACTTACGTTAGATTCCTTCCGTTTCTAGTTGGTGCATTGAAACTTCTGTACCCGTACTAGCTAAAATGCTCGTCATTGTTTCAGAGCAATTCAAGACAGTGCTGTCTACCAAGAATTCTTCGGATGGTCATTGACCGTATGATGGTTATGCGGTATCCTTCAGATTTCACGAGCTCAGTGTTTTAAAACCAAAACTCTTAGTAAGTAGGGGGCTGAATTAGCCACGATAACGTATACATTCTAGAGTGGTTACCTGTCTAACTACCGCCATCCGTCTCGAAAAATTCCTCGCAACACATGAAATAAGTGTATTTTAGCAAATATGCAATATTGCGCTGCACTGGTATATTTGTTTGTCACCCAAAAATATGATTTATAATGGTGTAACTGCATTCCTCCTTGATTATGAGCAAAAATGTGGATACCTCACACACATCATTGTTTAATCGTAACAAAAATACAATATGTTACAAATAGTCTATCACAATGTGAGTGTCGTTTAGTTTTCAACCTAAAGGACGTGATTTGAGTCACTGCAAAATGTGATGACTTGTCCGAATTCATTTCCTACGAGAAATTAATGAAATTCTTATAGCACATCTGTCAGACGAATGTGCAGTGTCAGGTAAAATATTCTTGGGGGTAAGAAAATACATTTTTCTCGCGCCAATGACTTTCTACATAAGAGTTCATATTTCGTAATTCAGCTTCGTGATATTTCCGTGCAGCTCCCTTAGTTTAAGGGATGATAAGCATTTCTTCAGATGTAACTAATGAAAAATCGGCATTGGAGAATAACAGCACTCTTTGAGGAAAGTTACTGGTTTGCGTTGAGACAAATCCAACAAAATCAAACGGAAAATATTGTATACCACTAGTCAACCCTGACACGTGAATGCATTCCTGCAATATTAAAGGGATTTTCTCTGTTTAAAAGCAGTTACCATAGTGCATATACTGTATAACGTAAGAAGGCGGAGAAGTATTTCGTGCTAACCAAAGAGAGAGTCATTTCCTTGATAGAATCAACTTATTGAGTCATATGACGTTGTTATTCAAAGTAGATGTATACGTCTCAAAAATGTCCTAATTTCTTATCAACGTCATCCTATTGGTTGATCCTAATTTGGGGTTTGGTGGCCAGAAACTTCTAGCTTTTCTTTCAATGTATTAAACTGTCCTGGGCCACTTTATTCAATGAACACAGAACGCTCTTTCCTGTGCAAAATGTTTAAATTTGAATATTGAATGTCTGAATATCTTTTAGATAATCTCTTATTTCCGAGAACAACGCACAGGCCATTTAATTCACAATTCCGCAACGTTAGCTTATTGATGGTAGTCTTTCATTCATCGTACTATTAAGTCACCATAACGTTTATTTTAGTGCGACCATCGTTGAATACAGATATTTCGATGTTTGCAACACAATCTTTTGAATTAACCTCTCACCCACCATCTTCCCAATGTTCGAGAATAACGCACGGAGAGAGAGAAAAAAGACTGATAACATGGTAGCTGTATGAAAAGAGTTCACATCTGTAAAAATGCGTGTACTCCAATTGAACACCTCACAAGTAAACCAGAATCTCTGCGTTATTGACATGAATACCGAACAACGTGACTTGGGACTCAATTTTAAACTTTATTGTTTTCATGGAAAGGAAAATAACATTTAAATTACCAAAAACGTCTGTTGCCTAAAATAGATGTTCATATTGTTTTTCAAAGAAGTTTATAGCATCAAAATATTATTTTTGAAAGTATAACAAACATTTGTTTACGTAACTTGCCATATTTCTGCCAAAAAACACTATAGTCTCAAACAATTTCTCAGAAATATATGAACTGTATTTTTTGTTATATTAAGTTCCATCTTTAGGGTAGGATTCTTATAAAAAAGAATTTAATTTATTAAAAAAGAAGAACGGAAGCTGACAAGAAACGAATGATCATCATTTATTCTTATTTTAGATATAGCATAAGAGTTGATTACTTCTAAAGATTTATACAAATATGTTTTTAAGCAATTACTGATGTATTATTTACTGTGATTATTAAATTCAAGACTCCTTGTGTCTATTAAGTAGATTGTATACAAATTCCGTCTATTTAATCAAGTATTTCATACCGTATGTAAACGCCGCAGTTACAGTTTTTAACAGAGCTCATTTTTAGTAATTAAGATACCTGGTATTGGATGGAGAAATTCTCCAATCGAATACCTACCCGTAACGTAATTTATATATGAATTGAAATTGACCTTCGGAAATCATTGCTTTATTCATGTGACGTGCAACCCCATATCCAGTAGGACCAGATATGTTACGGTAAAAATAACGGTGTTGGATTGTGAGGGAAATTGAAGGTCTGTCCCTTGGTGGCCAATGAATCGCTCTGTATCGCCCTTTTATCAGCTCACGCCAGGCTGCTCTGCGGGCTGCCTGTTTGCAGGGTGCCGCTGTGGGCGCTGTCTCAGGCATGGTGCTGATTGCTGTGATCGTGGTGGGCGCCCAACACGCGTTCGCCACCGGCCGACTGCACTACCCACGGCTGCCAACCTCTGTGGCTGGATGCGCTGACAACGTGACAGAGGCCATCGCCACGACAACCACTATCAGGTCAGGATGCCACCGCTCAGATTCCACAAACTATATATAAGGCGAATTTACGCATAGGGAGACAGGAATCTGAGATGCGCTACAAGTATTTGAGGTGATTTTATATATTTTATGGAAATTAATGTCAATTCGGTAAGATACAGTAGAGGTTTGATTAGGTGACAAGGACGTGGAGTATAGAATACGACCGATTAATGTTCGTCACTCTGGAGATCGCATATTCTCAGTCGCGCCATCCGGAATTCGATTTTGCGTTTCCCGAAATACACCAGGAGAATGCAGGATTAGTTTCTTCACAAAAATTATAGCTATTTCTCTCTCATTCTTTTTCCAGGATCGTCAACTCGATACAGTCTCCTCACTGAAACAAAATTACTTCTCGCAGTCATTATATTTACACCATATTTTTAAATTAATAAATTCAATTTTTTGATATTGATTTGAATAATTAAATATCCTAAAGGTTTTAAAGATTTCACATATAGTTTGCCATAACCATGGCAGTTATTGGGGACCAATGTTGCCAACTACACCATAATTACGGTAAAAACACCGTATTCAGCATAGATCTACCACCTACCGTAGGGTTATAACTACGGTAGCAAAATACACTGTAATGTAAGGTATCGTAATTTTTAGGGAATTGTGATATATTATTGAAATTTCAAGAGTTTATCGATCGATGATAATGTATCCTTAGTTTTATTTGGGTATTTATTTTTTATTCTGTTAACAACACTTTTTTTTATATATGCGTTTAATTTTGAGAATTCCCAATTTGAGCTTCGAGATACTACGCGAACAAGTTTGATAGGTAATTGCCGTATTTGATTGTAGATGAATACTAAGAACTTTTGAATTAAGTTTGTTTGTATTATTAGTTGACATTTTGAATTTGAAAAGATGATGAGTGATAGTGACAGCGTTTCTGGAGAAGAAGATACCATAACACCAACACTAGCAAAGAGAAAGCGTTATAAGCAGAAGTTTCGGGAAGAATGGTTGCTGAACAAAGAATATTGTGACAGCGATGCTTATTTTAAGCACTTGTCGAAATTTATGTTGGCTATTTCAGCTTACCACACTCGAATGCTGGTTGCGAACGATTGTTCAGTAAAGTTAATGACATTAAAACAGAAAAAACGCAATAAACTAATAACAAAATCCCTTAAAGGAAATCTTTTTTCGCAGCAGGCTAAACAGCGACACGGGAAAAACTGATTCAGATTAAAAAGCAGAATTTTTTAAAAAATTTTGGCCTTTACTTTTTGCTGTAGTAACATTTATTTTTTTACCGAAATTTTATCGTATTTTGAATATAAACTACAACATAATTTCGGAAAATCAACTGTAATTTTTGATAAATTCTACCATCAGCTAGATTTCAGGGGTGACAACACTGTTGGGGACAGCAGACGGCAGTGAAAACTATCATAAGCGCAACACGTCATGTTTACAGCTACAGATATATTAAATAATAAACAATAATTCTGTGTGGTTGTAATGAACTATTGAGCGGGTTTCTAGTGGATGCGCATTCCGCCTCTGTCTATAGCCGCCCTACCCTAACCCGGTAGTCTACCAGGGACAGAGGACCATCAGTTTAAAGTGGAATCCAAATTACGGAAGCATTATGGCACACTTCACATTACGCAGGAAGTTATGCCAGATGTGAAGGTCGGGTTAATGCTCTATGATAATCTCCGTCGAGACAGAAATTCGATCAGTGGATCTTTCGTTCACCAGTCAGACAACTTAACTACTGAGCCACTTTTTTTTTTTTTTTTTGTAACTGCTTTACGTCTCTTTTTAACATCGAGGTCTTTAGAGACGGGAAAGGATGGGGGCAAGGAATTGGAAGGAATTCGGCCATGGCCTTTTTGAATGAAGCATCCCGGCATTTGCCTGGAGTGATTTGGGGAAACCATGGAAAACCCAAATCTGGATGCGCGGACGGGGATTCGAACCGCCGTCCTCCCGAATGCGAGGCGAGAACGTACTGAGCCACGAGACCGCAACAAATATACTGTTAACATTAACAAGTCGGTGATGCGAACTCATAACATTTTTCTCATCCAAAATCACTCAACGCGCTTAAGGAAGTTTTCACTTCAAAAACCAAAAATCTAACTTAGTTCACAACCGAACGGTTCGTCGAATCTTACGGAAGTGGATGTACCAAGCTATTGTGTCAGAAGCAAGAAGGCTAATTCCTTTCTCCATGGGACTACCACGGAACGTCCCAGCGTAGCTCAAACAATCAAATACAGATACTAAAAACTGTGGGGTGCTATGAACAATGGTGACAGAAATTAATGTGAGAGGGCAAAGGAGAAGAGGGTTTAGGTTTGTGTAAATCAAAACTCGATAGTGTTTTACCGAGGGTGGTGGTGTAACGAATAGCGTTCTGGCCTCGCATTCGGGAGGACGGCGGTTCGAATCCCCGTCCGGGCATCCACACTTGGGTTTTCCATGGTTTCCCAAATCACTCCAGGAAAATGCCGGGATGCTTCCTTAAAAAGGCCATGGCCGAATTCCTTTCCATTCCTTGTCCCCCATCCTTTCCCGTCTCTAAGGACCTCGTTGGTGAGAGACGTAAAGCAGTTAAAAAAAAGACAGTGTTTTCTATTTGTTTCAAAATATATAATCATATAGGATAAAAACTGTGTGTTTGTATAAAGATCTTGCGAATTCATTGATTTACCCCCTGTCCAAACATCGTGTAAGGCGCCTGTAGAAGTTTTCACTTCAAAGTGGCGATAGTTTTGGAATTAAAGTATACGAAGAAAGTTTCAATTTGAGGAGATGAAATATGATATCAGTGTTATTGATTACTGAAACTGTGGAGTGAAGAGCTATTTTTTCACCAAAACAATGGTATATTTGATATTGCATTGAACTTCCGCTGCCATGAATTGTGATTAAAAACTTATATTTCTGTAACCATAATGACAAACTTCCGTGAACTTTTATTTGACACGTTTCACCAACAGACTAGCGTAAAACTTAGAAAATTTAACATTATCGTACGCCTAAAACAGATCGTCTTTATTGCCCCAGAGATTCCAAACAACTTAAAAAATAATATTATCATTGAAGGTAGCGAGTATTTATCTAAGTCATTGTAACTTTAGCTCACTAGCCTCCAGAAGTTCAAACTTCTGCTGAATCGATATCAGTCTCATTCGACTGTAACACTACGTTAGCATACTGTGCGTGTTTTGTTAGAAACATGTTCAGTGGCAGGTGGAGAATGTGTAGACCAGCTGCTAACTTGGCCATATTTGTCGTACATCACCTTTGACAGGACAAGTATGATTGCGAAGGAGATCAAACTGTAAAGCACACGCAAACATCTGTACTCATTTTTATTTCGTGCCCCGACAACGACTTCCATCCAAGCGAGCCAGAGTTCGCTGAGCGGAATTAAGTCGAAGGTGCTAACCATTGTACGTACAAACACAGGAGGCCAGGCATTAGGCACACTTCTCCCATTCAATATCTATTGTTCAAGAATATTCAATCACATAAGATTCAACGTTGCCAGTCGCTCAGCTGTAACACAAAATACTCTATGGCCAATTTATCTTGATTTAAAAAATAAAATCATGTTTTTCAAAAACTCATCTTACAAACTTCTTGAGAGATTATGTTCTTGTTTTGCAGTAATAAAATCTACTATTGCACATAGAAGTTCTAAGATAAAGTAAACCAGAAAAATTTCTTCGTTTCATTGTGCGAAGGATACCCTTTCTACCTAGATGTTAATTATTGCACACGAAGGTTAAGATTAGCGTATCTTCGGCAGTTTTATTGAATGTTAAAAGTAAATTCGTGATAATAGGTATTATATTTACAGCACTTCCAGCGCATATCGTGGTTGGACTCATAGTTTAACGTGCAGTCCGAATGTTCAAGCATCCTAGCGTAGCCTACTCTATTGAACAATGGAATAAGTCACACGTTGAGTTCTGTGCCCATGAAATAATATTTGTAGCATATGTATGCAAGTAATGTTGTCAGAAACAGAAATTTGTCTGGATACTGTCGCAGGAGGCGTGCGTTGGAGGCCAATGTTTTAACAGATGTAGGACAGCCAGTTCCTTTCCTACTTTGTCTAAGTGTCGTTTGTTTATAATTGACTGTGATGAAATTTTTGAATGTATTGTATTTTTTGGGGAATGTATTGGAGTTGAAAGAAGAGAGAGATTGCATCTTGGTGACGTTAATTGAAGCCTACTCTCCTGAAGAACAAATTATCACTACCAAGTTTTACGCCTGTATCGACATGCGAATTTTTTTCTCACTCCAATGTATTGATTTTCAATCAGACACAATCTTTGGCATTTCTTATTGCACCGGTGCTCGAATAAACTGCCATACTGTTGCCTGCCAGACAACGTCGTGCTTTCTGAGCAACCTCGCCCAGCAAGACAGACGACATAAAATAATATTCTTAGTTAAAAATAATACAATAATTTACTATGAAACTGTATGGCCTTGTTTTTAGATCCGTATTTGATGTTAATGAAACCGTCTAGGATATTAGCCAATGGTTCCAGTGTAAAGCTTACATATCGTCTATCACTATTAGGGAGCGTCCATAAACCACGTAGCTCCATTTTGGCCTACTGTGAACCCCCTCCCCCCACGTAGCCCTACGTGGCTTTTGCATCTACCCCCCCTCCCCCCCCCCAAGTTGCACGTAGCTTTTTTCCCTTTCGATTCCAGAAGACATTTTGTACTGTTTTCTCTTGTCAGACGATTGTAAATTACATTCGGAGATAATTAATTGAGGGAAATAAATATTCACGTGCTGCTGTGAGTTCTGTTTCTCATTTTAACTGTGAAAAACTTTATAAAAGGAAAGCTTCGTGCCAGGCTCGGAACTCCCCCACGTAGTTCAGCGTAGACTTCCAGCCAACCCCCTCCCCCCCTCCCCTGGACCGAGCCACGTAGTTCGTGCGCGTTCCCTTATGAATAGGCGGTGGAATATGGTGGGCTATCCCTATTTTTCAAAACAATTTAACGATCAAATTGCAACAGTTTAGTTCAGGGAAATTTTTAGAAATTAAATTAAAAATCGAGAATTTTTGATTGATGTATATATTGCGTGGAAGCTAATAGACTTCAAGAGAAAAAAAAAAGGATTTTTTCCGAGTTAGTTTTTTGCTAATGCCTACAATATCAAACTAATTTCAAGGCATGTCATGTTGTTGATATAGTGACTAACGCGCTCGCATAACACATTGAAGAAATACGAATTTATAAACCATTTGTGGTGGAGTTAGAGCAGTAAATAACCGTTATTGTTATAAACGATTTTTGTGGCTTTGCGTTTTGTCAGTCTTATAATACATACTCCACCGTCTACACATGTGCTATTTTTTTTCCAACCTGGTTGATGGTTATCAAAAGGAATGTGAGTAGTGTGGGTTTGGGGGAGTGACCTCAAACAAAAGAACAATAGGTGTGAAAATGATTGACAATTCTTTTGTTTGAGCTCACTCCCCCAAACCCACACTACTAATGTGATTTATAACCCAGCGACCAACAAGTAGATACCGGAAAGACTCCGCTTGTGAATAATGATCCAAACTTCATTTTTAAACACTTTTAATGTTGAATCCTATCATGCGTAGTGATATGTTAGTTAGTAGTGCCATATACAGTGTCTTAAATATCAAAGAATGAATTTATGTTTCGTCAACCCGATATCGAAGTTGATAATTTTCTGAAAGAATCATTGGATTATTTTGAATTTCCAGAACAAAACTGGGCAATAGCCCCGAAGAGTCATCACTACATTCAGATTCCTAAAAATATTTAAAATTTTACAAAATGCAAAACAATTTTGACCAGAGATAAAATTTTAAAGCAATTTGTAACGAAAATATCCAGAAGAAAAATGGTAACCTGCTCGAAGAGAGCTGATAGACGCGTTGACTACAAGACTACTGGCGCGGCAAGCGTTGGAGTTAAAATCGAGTTTTTCGAAAACTGTTTAGTTCCTTTACCATACATATATTAGTGACAATTACTCGCTTTTCTGTTTTCTATTGACCCGCTCACTTCTGAAAGATGCTTTACCCAAGTGAGTTATAATGATCCAGAAAAACTATAAAACATTTGATCAAAACGTGTGAGATACGTTTCTGATGCTCTGCTTTCAAGGCGACTTGGCATTGGCAGTATTCTCTGATTACCATATCCAAAAATCTGTCAGTATGGAATTGTGATAAGTGATTGAAGCACCTACTTTATACGCAATACTCCCATACTACCGTTCATTGCTCCGCAATCCGTAAAAATGCTAGTAATTGTTGTCCTTTCAGTAAACTGGCTTCCTTACAGAAAGCTGCCAGGAAAATGTAAAATAAAGACCGTACCAAAAAACAACAGGTGGCCGCCAATTTTGATGTCTCAGACGAACATATCGTCCCTAATTTTGTCATATGGTCTCTTTTGAGATGGTATAGGATTTAACATGTGACTTTGGTGGACAAGCTGGTTACTAGGCATCCAGTCCTCCATCTCTCCTGCCCTGCTGGGTAAGTTTCAAATTATGAATACTTCCTGCACCAGTGGGGATTGAACCAGCTAACTCCATACTGGGCCCCATACGAAGTGTGTTCATAATAAGAATCCATATGCAGTTTATGAGCCAGAAACACTGAAGGCCTTTCGCCATAGTTCACTTTTAGATAAATAACTGTTCTACTTCCAGAACGAGTTTAAACACCGTATCCTCATCATTACACCCTTTTTGTGCTCTTTCAGGAAGTTATTTTTATTGTGTCTCGTGGCAATGAAAGAAACAAAATTAGAGACGTAAAAGCCATTAGCACAATCTTCGAGGGAGACCAAGGATAACTGGCAGCTGCATGATGAGAGTAAGCCTTGTAGAAAAGCAATTTTTTTTTTTTTTTTTTTTTTTTTTTTTTTTTTTTTTTTTTTTTTTTTTTTTTTTTGCGTAAGAAGACATTTCAATGAGTCCTCAGTTACCCTACACCTCTGATTTGTCCCCGTAGAGAGTTTATACGTTTCCAAACCCGAAAACTCACCACAAGAGATGCTCTTTTGGTGTGAGCGCCTTCGAGAAACTATAACGGTCCAACTAAATGTACTGAATGGTCTCCCAATTGTTAATGGGGCTCAATTGTAAACAAAATGTTAATAACGAATTTTACTGAAGCAATCTAATTGATTTTTGGACTGAGCTTTGTGACAACCAGAATCGTGGTTCATATCAAGTAACGTAATCCAAAACAGAAATACTACGCATTTCTGGAAAGAACACGTTTTTTAAGTTAGTCTTATCGAACGTCTTTTTGTGTAACTTACTCCATACTATTTTAATTTCCGTGTCCGAACTGTTTAAAATTGCATCTTTCCAGAAATTAATTCCTTGGATCGCTTTGTATTTGGCTAGGAATAGTTCTTCTACTTGGCACACGAAGCTAATGTCTCTGCACTCGAGGAGATGATCTGGTGTCTAAAAGGAACCGCAATCACACTTGTCGTCGTCCGTATATCTCCAATTTTTAAAAGTTTTCCTGCATCTCGATACGCTTGTTTTGAGCCTATTCATTGCTTTGCCATCCTCATATGGAAGATTCCACCCAGCAGCCATTTCTTGTTCTGGACCCAGTTTGAATAGTTGGAAGCACCTCCTAGCATAAGAATATACTCTTTCTTCTGGTGTTCTGTCGAGGGCCCAACTTCTCTTTAAGAAACTTGTCCTTGAGTGGAGGTGGAGTGGTGCCATGGTTTGGCTGTGCATTGGGAGCCTCGGGTCTTCCGCTTACCGAGCATACTTGGTGAACTGGTAACCTTCTAGCCTACCATTCGGGAGGTCGCAGCTTCTGGGAATCCAGAATTGGGTTTTACATAGTTTTCCCAAATCACTCTAGGCGAAAGTCGAGATGCTTCCTTCAAAATGCCATGGCCGAATTCCTTCCCATTCCTTATTTCAATCCCATCCCACCTCTAATTACCATAACGACGACGAGGAGTAAAGCCATAAGTAAAAAAAAAAGTCTGTCCCTTGTTAGAGCGTCTCCTTCTCTGTTGCCGCTTTCCGTCCTATATCTGGTAGTACTATTACCGCAAGTGTATATATTTTTGTGTGGGAGTTGGTCTCATGCATCGGGTTAGTAACCTGACAGTCTCACTGAGCACCACACCCTCCTATTTGGCGTTAGTGGACGAATCCCATAGGGTTGCGCAATATTCTGCATCCAAAAATCAGAGAGCTGTAGATGTGGATCTTATCTCTTCGGTGCGTTCTTCCCTGGTGGAGCACCTAGCTTTGCAGTATTATATATATGGGAGACATATCGAGTTTAGTTCCTAAGTATTTTTGGCGCCTAGTGTGTACCGGTGTGTTGCCCTTGTATGTTATATTTAGTGTCTTCATGTGTCACGTTCTACTTTGCCTGCAGGCCTAACGGGACGGTGGCGGCCGCGGCAGCGCCGTCGGCGCCGCTGCTGTTCCAGCTGTCGTACCAGTACTACGTGCTGCTGGGCACCCTGGTGGTGCTGACAGTGGGCGCCGCAGTCAGCTACCTGACGGGCGGCTCCCAGGGACGAGGCGTCGACCCCGCGCTGCTGGCGCCGCAGGTGCGCAGGTTCGCCGCCAAGAAGAGCGCTCCACCAGACACAGACCCAGCTGTCGTCGTCGAGCTGCTCGCCAACAAGCCAGCCGACACTCACGACTCCAATAACCTGCTACGGGCTGGCCAATAGCTGCTGCGGACAGTGCAACTACTGGATATATGAATGAACATGGAGGACCATGTGGAAGTGTAAAGGAGACAGCGAATGTTGAACTCATTCAGACACAATACAGCTAAAAACTGCCTCACATTTGTCAAAAATCTCAATTTCATCAGTACCGTAGGAACCTCAAGATGTATCATCAGTAATAAGTGTGAAAATTTAATTGAATTCAATAATATACCCATTCATTAGATCATAATTTTTTGAGCTATGATATCCATTCAAATGTAATGAAGGATGAAATGATAGAAAATGCATGCATTTCAATAGGGGAAATTTCGACGACACACTTTTATTTTGAAACATCGTTAAATCTTTGTGACAAATGAGCTAATTACCAGGTGTGATAGTTAGCGAGGGACGTCACTGATTAGTGTCTCCTATCTCCTCTGCACCATACAGAGACGGGCCCACCTTGAGCCTTCATTAAAACAAGAAACTTTTTATCCATCATTCACTTCTTTTCAACTAGGGCAAGTCATAGACTGAAGATTTATTTCTAGAACATCTTATTTAGCTATTTTTTTGGCCGACACACTCGACAGACACACCTTATATAAAAAAATTCTCTGACTATACCACGTTACATCTCAGTTTCATCACTTTAAGAGGATTTAATGTTTATGCTTGTAAATTGTTTTACAGTGTGGTAGACCGATTAATTTTTTCTACTTTCAAACAGGCCATCACATGAGAAAGGAGATTCATGTGGGTTAAAACCCTACTTGATCAACGTGAGAGGTGGTATTACGTTACTAACAACACTATCTGGATATATACTGTAGTAGGTGCTTGGTTGGGAGGGAGGAAAGGTTGAAAACTTTCTAAATCCTCTTTTTGAAATTAAAAGTGAACACTATGCTGCTGATTTTTTCGTTACTCGTACACGCTAACAGCTTGAGGCTTATTTATTTTTAACATTAATACATGGAATTTCAAGTCTATGATGATGCAAAGCCACGTTTTACAATTGCCAATATTAATAAACAAGCAACAAAATTAAAGCACTACTAATTAAACAATTGCAACAACAAAAAATTATTATTTCGATAACAAACGCTTCACATTTGGCTTTAATGAAATGTTCTCTTCAAAACCAATCTAAACAAAATAAAAGCTATATTAACATGAATTATGTTTAGTACAAAGTTGTCGGGGGGGCACGATAATTTGAAATTATCCGCCAAACGTGGTGATTTTTAAACTCACTGAGCCTGTTTATCCTGCCGAGAAACACATTAAAATTATCTCTTGGCTTTAAAAGACAATAGCTCATTAACTCTCGGAGGCGAGAACTCTCAATCACTCAAAGTTTCCTTTGAAGGGTCATTACAAGGCTGTACTCAATGACTTTAGGCAAGTATCACACTGTATTGTTTGTTGATTAATTACCGTTGTTGCCTCGACAGCGACAATGTTACAGCGGATTAGCTACAGCGGAATGGACAGTACGTACTACAGGCAACGTACAGACTGTGTGCAAAACTACCTCACTGCTGCAATACGTCTTTTAGAACCCTTCGAGGATTCGATGCCAAGTCAGAATACAGGCCAAACTTGGAGGTTTTGGCACGAAGTCAGCAGTTTCAACCTCGGGGTCGGATTCCAAGCACAACCTTCAATTCTTAGGGTTCGACATGAAGTAAGTCCTCCTCAGTTCTGCCACATCCGTCTCTCCGCGGCGTCCGTGGTAACCACTCCGCTTACCAGGACGTATTTAACATGTGGGTAAATTCACAAGAATTAGAAATGCGCGGAGAATTATCCGCTGTTGATTTTCTCCTGCTTGAGGTTCCACCTGATGAAGCTAAACGATTGGCCAAATCTACTACGGGAGACACGCGAGATCTCTAACCCAGTCGGCAAAGTCTGGAACATTGTCCTCCCTACATCGAGTGGCGTATACGTCAACGATAGTCCATTCACCTGAGGCCGGAGAATTCTCCTAAGCCGGCAGTCTTCTGCCTGTGAGAACCCGTTATCTCTACACAAGGGACGCTGTCTGTCCATTGTATGCGACTACCCGACTGTCGCCGCTGTGGCTCGCACGATTTTGGGTGGTCCGCCCTAAGCTACCAAGCCTTTCTTAGAATTATCCTTTGCATATTGTTAATATAAAATTGTACAGAATGGTCCTTTCTCGTCATTCCGCTACAATACACATATACAAATTTATTCCTTGCTTTATATTCCATAACGACTCCCCATTAATACTGTTATTTCTCCCTTTTACTCACATCCAGATAAGTCTTGGGCTTGCGACCAATGCCAAGGGAAACGAGCTTACGGCCTTAAAATACCGATAATCTTTGCGCCATTTCTATCTCGATCGATCCCTACACCTCGATTTTATTCACCTCCCCCTTCTATATCCTATTATATAAAACGCTAACGTGGCGTCTGGATGCGTCGTCTGTAGCTGCTACAGCTATTGGCTAAAGAACGGCCAATCATCAACCACCATCTTGCTTTTCGTTTATTTACAGCTAGACGCAGAAATTCATTTAAGGAGAAGGAGATTCAATATTTACGCTATTTTATCTGTATCAGTTAGACACAGAAATGGAGAAGGAGATTCAATATTTACGCTATTTTATCTGCATCAGTTATAAGGCCTATGTTAAACCATAACCTAAGAATTTTCTTCGCAGACGGTAAAAAGCAATGAAGTTTATTAAAAACTAGGAGAAACGTACGTAATGCGAAATGTATTAGTCAAATAAATAACAGTTATCCATTTTCGAAATTATAGTCCCCTTCATCTAAAGTGAAATGCATTTATTTTAAATTCCTAACCAAATATTGGGATAATCTAACCAGAGTAACGTATTCATATAACGAGAGATATAATTAAAGATGACTTATTCGTTTCTCCTTATAAGCTCTTCCATAATAAATTCCTTCTACCTTTATATATGATACCCTTAGTTTTCGAAACATGTGTTAGCTATTAAATGAGATTTGAGATAACCTTTTTATCAGATCAATTTATAAATGGCAATTCTACAACGATATTCTTGCACCCAAATAGTGGCGAGCAGAGATATTAGAGATTATTTGCACAGTTTAATAAATACGCAACCCCAAGGCCTCTGCTATTGGTAAATTCCAAATCTCATTCCGGCCTTTGTTTAATTTTAATTTAATTAAAACTTACGCTAATGTTGCTGCTTGATTAAAGATTATTTATTACGGTTTATTTCCTTTTTGCATATTTTACTGAACACTTTCGTTAGTGGTATTTGTTCACGTTTATCCATTTTTGATGTTATACTTTCCGTCATTTAATGTAAAATAAAGTAAAGTAAATAAATCGTGATCACTGGAGATCACGATTCCGCCAGGAATTGCTGTGGTAAAACGCAAGACTCCTCTAGAAATACTTTCCGAAATACATTTAACTGTGTTATGACGGTATAGGCTGTAATACAACCTAATTCCTGCTTGAAAATAATGGTACAGGCTGTATTACAACGGAATTACTGCTTGAAAATAATGTCTTGCGACTGACTACAGCAGTTTTTCTACTCTATTACTGAATGTTATTTTGCCGGAATCGCGATCTCCAGGAGACCTGACCGTTATTCATTTTTCCTTACAAGCTTTTCCTGAATAAATTCCTACTACCCATTCATATGAAGGTAATAGAAGCTGTGATTTTCGAATGCAATATTAGTGGAGGTTGTGGTTAAGTTGACCAGAATCGCAACTGACACATTTTGTTACAGCATAATTCACTTTGAAATCAATTTTACAAACCAATTAAACTGCTTACATAAGCGCCATAATATGTACTAAAGGTATTAATTAATGCGGGTGGAAGTAGTTCCATAATTAACGTACTGAGTTGTGCCTGGACCAGGAATAAAACTGATATTACATGGATGGCAAAAGTTTTTGGGATTCCTAATTTGATTTAATTTCATTGGTTCCTTACTTCCGGCGTCACTAATTCAGTAGAAGTTACTACTGTATGGCTATGTTAACTGCAAATGAAATATGTAGAACATTGCAAAATCAAGGCAATAGCATTATGTAATATCAATACTGTATAATTAACCAACTGAAAAAACATGAACTGCAAGAATATTGAGTTCAAACTGTCATTTTTGACGGGCTCGAAGCTAGTACATGCCGGCCTCGGTAGCGTAGGGGCACGTGCCGAAGGTCGCCGGTTCGAATCCGGCCGCGGGCATGGATGTTTAAGTGTTGTGTGTCTGTGTGAATGTCCTGTCCGTCCTGTGGTGTCTATACATAAGAAGCATAAACGCACTGGATAAACTAAAAAATTCACATGAAGAGATCATAAACACATTTAGCTGGCTGAATGGCTTAGTCGCCAAAAGCCATAAAAAAAAAAAAAAAAAAAAAAAAAAAAAAAAAAAAAAAAAAAAACCTAGTACATAATATCCGGGATGATGATAGCTCTATCAAAAGCCGTCCCGATGCTGTGATACGTCTCGGTTACAACGCGCTTTCTCGAAATCGCCGACACACATGACCTATAATATAGTTCAACGCTGTGGTTAGCTTGCGAATTCCCTCCGTCAAAACTGTCACAAATGATCTGGCTTCGTTAATTCCTAGTCTACCACAAGAGTATTTCCGTAAAAGAGTTAACGCTGTATTGTTACTGAGGGGTAATTAACGAAAATCACATAAAAGAATAATAAACACAGCTATTTCTCTGTAAACTGTAGTATAAAGTAAAAAAGATAGATTTCAACGTAAAACAATCGTTATTTGTAAAGTTTAAATCTGTTATTTCACAAGCCAATTACAGGCATACAAGAAACGTTATTTTTTTTATCTGATTTTAAGCTAGCATCGGCAGTCCGCAAAGGAACATGGCTGTCTCAGGATGGGTTGTGAATCAAAATGACGATAGTACGATTTAAGTACCCTTACACTGGACATTGTTAATAGTATATTCTCCATCATTTGTATCTTAAATACGTGGGACAAAACAACTGTGTGTTTTAGCACACGGCTACAACTGTCATGGAGTTTGTATCGTAATACGTGACTTTTTTTTAACATCAGTTTTTATCTCAGACAGTCCATCAATGTTTGATCAGCAAGTCGTAAAGTGTCACGCAGTTGCCAACACAAGCCAAAATAACAGTGTTCACTTATTTGCAACGACGGCAACAGCAAGCAGTTGTATTCTATTTTCACAGCCCCAGATTAAACTCTTCTCCTGAAATCATTGCGAATTAATGTTCACCCGTTACATAAATGAGTTTGGTAAACGATGTTGACGGTGCCTTTCTTCGTTTGTAGCTCACATAGCACCGTTTTAAGTTCAGCTGAGAGTGTATTTACATTAAACGATAGCATCTACCTGAAACTGACGTTTATAATGGCTGACGCTTATCGTGTCAGATGTTGTACGAAACACGCCTTAAATAATTCACAGTACAGCGCACAGCACAGGGACGAACATTTCATCAAAATGAGTGTGCATATTTGGATGGGGACAGCAATAAAATATTTAGCAGAATTGATGGTGCGCCTCCAGAATTTGACAGCGTTGCTTTCAGCTCGCAGAAGTGTTGACGTTAGGCAGACGACACGTGCCCTGTATTATGGACTGTCGACAAGACGGCCATGGCTTAAAAAACAGTAAGTATTTTCTGATTAGAACATGAGAAGAAATTTCTTAACACTAAGAGGCTAATAGTTTGAAATTTTCCTATTTTTTCGGCATGAACTTTTCAAGACGGGGCAACAACAGTGTTTTGGACCGGTCGTGAAGAAAGCATGATCACATACATCAATAAATTAATTCTCTCGCAGTTGAATTACAATGGTTATTCATAAATCACTGTCCTACCTATCATTGGAATGAACGGGGTTCATATCCCGTTCGGTCATCGTCATTACGGTTTTCCCCAGTCCTTAGAGGCAAATGCTGGGATGGTTCCCTTCAAGGCCACGGCAGACCTCCACCCCCCCCCCACCCCCTCACTCCCTGTAAAGTAGTCAGGCTGAAAAGGATATCCGTGATACTATAGCAGCCCACCTCCCAGCCTTCTGGTGGGGGAAAAAAAAAGTTGTATCTGGACTGAATGTGGTTTCTTATTAGACATGAATGAACTATGATGCTCTGTCAATAAAATCTAATTGAGAATGAAACGATACAGAAAACAACGTACCTACGTAGGCATTACAAGAAGGGTAACGGATGATGGATAAAATGTCTTCTATATTTAAATACGAGTGTCGAAATTACAATCGCAACATGCGTTAAAACTTGTTCGGGAAACTCATGTTAAATTTGGAAGTAAACGGTGAAACGTTATATCAGTTTTAGTGACTGAAGGTCATTTAGCTTGATGAGGGCAACCAAACTGCATCTCATTACAAAACTAAGAAATGTATGAAATAAATCATTAAATCGAAAAGTGTGAAATATATAGTAAAGTCAGTAGTCCGTACAAATGGTGGGTGAAAGCTCTAAAGACGAGTTAATTTTCAGATTAATGGAAGACAGAGAAACAATAAAACTAAAAACTGGATCATATTGCAGCTGAGCTGAAAAGGTTTGATTGCAGTAGAAATAATTTAATTGATTGGTTGGAGGAAAAATCAGAAAAACTGAAGATAAAGTAGAAACAACAGAACTGATGTCTTTTATAGTTTAAATAAGCGAAAAATGAAATAATCCTCTATTCAGCTAATAGTCTGAGAGATAGCTGCGTCACAAATAGGTTCATTTGTTATTTCATCGAAATGCAGTTTCAATCGATGATACGGGGGCGTGCATAAACCACGTAGCTCCATTTTGGCCTACTGTGAAAGCCCCCCCCCCCCACTTAGAACGTAGTTTCTTTCCCCTTTTAATTCCAGAAGACATTTTGTACTGTTTTCTCTTGTCAGACTATTGTAAATTACATATGGAGATAATTAAATGACGGAAATAAGTATTCACATGCTGTTGTTAGTTCTGTTCCTCATTTTAACTGTGAAAAATGGTATGAAAGCTACGTGGCCTGGCTCGGGACCCCCTCTCCCCCCACGTAGCTCAGCGTAGCCTTCCAGCCAACCCCCTCTCCCCCCACCCCCCCTGGACCGAGCCACGTGGTGTGTGCACACTCCCTAAGTTATGGTATGACGATTCCGATACTTGGGAATCAGACTGCTAATATATGCGAAGTTGCACCGAGACGGTCGCACCTAGTATCATTTAAATGCTTGAAATCCCAAGTTGTAGCAGCTTAGACAGCAAACATGCCCGAACAACGTTACGGTTTGTCTATCCTCAGCGTGCTTGTCACTGCGTGGGGAATATTCATAGTAGACGAGAAGTAATGGAATATTCTAGTTTATGCTGAAACTAAAGAAAATAAGTTTCTTCTGGTATTCGTAATGAAAGAAAATGTTATATGATGTGCATGTAAAATCGTAAAATGCTTAATTTAATAAAATTCGCGTTCTATCGATCACTGCAGGCAGACATATAAGCCATGATGGATACTTCAGTCTTTGGTTAACGCATATACCACGTATACATATTGTTTTATGCAGAAGAAAGCTGTCATTTTGAGAGTTGGAAACTCCATGCATTATCCTCGTCAACTTATATTCCTTAAGTGGTAATATTATTGTCCTTAGCAACTTACATGGCGGCTTGATTCCAGAGAAAACCTAAAAGATACTATGTATTTATTGCAGGTTATGACGCAGTTTGCTGCAAATATTAATTTTTAAGTTGGTTTGGTCGGTATAGCCACATGATAAAAATTTGGCGGACATTCTTCACTATAGGTTAGAGAATTTCGGATAGTTATGAGAAATAATAAGTGTAGGTAAATCAAAGTGAACAATTGGTTCCCGCGAGACTTAGTTATATCACCCCTCCTCTTGATCTTATACATAGCTGACATACGCACAACAACGTCAAAAAAATGTTGATAGGATTATGTTCATCTGCCTATCGAAATTTATATGACGATGTTGTGTGTATGTCAGCTGTGTACAAGTTCAAGAGTAGGGGTAGCCGGCCTCGGTAGCGTAGGGGCTTTAATGCTAGCTCCGCGTGCCGAAGGCCGCCGGTTCGAATCTGGCCGCGCGCATGGATGTTAAGTGTTGTGTGTCTGTGTGAATGTCCTGTCCGTCTTGTGGCGTCCATACATTGGAAAAATACGATAAATGTACTGGATAACGACTTATACACTGAAAGCAATAATAATTACATTGAGCTGGCTGTATGGCGTCCATTGCCAAATGCCATTTAAAAAAAAAAAAAAAGGAGGAGCGGTGATCGAACTGAGACTCGCGGAAACCCGTTGTTCACTTTGATTTACCTACTCAGCACAGTATTATGGAGGAGATCCGAGTGGTTCTCACAAATGATCAATTAAGCAAGGGAAAATGCTTTCACTGCTGTAGGTTCCAGTCCAATCCAAGTAAGATGAAGGTAACGTGATTACTTACTAATAGGTACCTTCAAGTTCACTTCAAGGAAAAGGGGCTAAACCACTGAAAATCTAAAGACTTTTAGGAAACACTTTGGACAGAATTCGAGCTACAACCGCCACCTAAGAAACTTAGCTGTGTAACCCCTTAGTAGGAACAATAGATGTGTAGTACCACATCTGTTTTGAGACTCGGTTAGCCTGTAGCTGAATAGTGCTGCCATTTGTATCACGCATGCCAGAAAGATTGCTACTCAACTGAACAAAATTTGGGATGATATTTGTAACAAGAAAAATCACCCCTCTCTTCTGGTTGCCAATCATCAATCACGAATCACGTTACTCCCAAGCAAACAAAACCCTTGTTAGGGTATATCTGAAAATCCAAAATAATCAGCAACTCCAGATACATTCATTCTCTGGCTATCTGAACATCGTTTCGGAATGCCTCCTATTCTGATAGTCAAAAACCTAGTTAGAAATCAGTTTGATGTCATTCTGTGCTGGAGAAGAGAATGGGTGGAGTCGTCACCAGCGTGTTGAAGAGATCCTCAATATATCTCTCAAAGGCCACCTGAATTTTATCTCCACAGAAGAACGCGGACTGGCCTAAAAATAAATATATTTAGTACTAGACTCAGGGAGATAGAAGTTTCATCTTCGGAATGAGACTTTAGAGCATAACCACGAACTATTCACAACATAGTTCAAGAATAACTCTTAAGGACGTACCACGGTAGTTCGATGACTTTCAGTGAAATTCGTTATTAATTAATTAATTTTAATTTAATTACGATGGAGCATATGCTCAGGTTTAGTAATTTTAAACTGTATCAATGTTTTTGGTAAATTGTATATCGTTCCAAAGTTATTTATTCCTTAGGTATAAAAGAAAATTTTCATATTCTCTTACGCTTGAAATTAACGCCTAGCATATGGTTATGGTCATACGTCCCCTTTGCTGCACCTGATTATTCGACCAATATTCATCCAAGCATCAGCGACATTATAAGAGACTGTGAACTAGATTACTACTTGTAATATTCAATTTGATTTATTCTCTATAAATTATATTATGTTATACTGAATGGTTATTTCACTAAGTAAATACAAAATTTTCTACTGCTATCTTATTTTCTTTTAATTTCTATATGCCTTTGCCCTGATCTGCTGTTTTCATACCTGTCTTCACGAAGAAATCAATATCTTCATCTTCACATGTCTGTTAAGATCAACAACTTTATGTGTCCGTAGGCAAACTCTAGTTTTAGGTGCTGTAAATTTCTTACACTTACCGCTTCAGAAGTCAAAAACTTATCATCGCTTACAACTCTCTTCTAAATAAAATTGGTTTAACTCTTAACGTAATCTTTAGTCTACACATAACATCACAGAGGCCTTTTAACTTTAAGTACTAATTTTGTATCTTTTTCCGTTTTTATATTTAACTAGCTGACCCGGTCACGCTTTGCTGTGACTTACTAATTATAGTACGTTGGATTAATGTTATTCTAAAATTCCTCAAGTAGTCAAATTAATATTCACTAATAAAGACAAAAACATTGTAGTCGATTTGGAAATTCAAATTTAATTGGTAAAGAGTTACGGAGAGTTTAAATTAAGGACAAATGATCATAAAATTTTTTAATTTACATTTCATTACAAATTACTTAATTGAAATTATATAAAAATTGATATTTATAAAATAAATAAATAAATTATTTTTTATTTATTTATATAAGCTGAAATTTCAGTTATATCTTCAGTCATACTGTTTTTATATTTTTCCCACAAACTCGAAGATTGTGCTGGATAACATGTTGTCAAAATAATTGCAAACAGTTTGACGAATACTATTCGGCGTGGCTGTCAACGCTGCATCAACAAGTGTCAGGTCCCAATAATTGTCGTCTACCAGCAGCTGCAACTCGCGACATGCATCTTGACATGTATTGAACACTCGACATGTATTGAACACTCGACCATTAACTGTTCGTAAACATTCGAAAGAAGCTGGTCCGGGAACATTCACCAATAACAAACGCTGAAAGAAACATTCACGTTGTTTTGGATGCACTGTGTAAAGTCTTTGCTTTGAATATGCCTGCGATCGAAGGATGTGGTTCTCCTTGTTTACGTTGCTACCATTTTTTACCTAATTTGTTCCATGAAAAATAGCTTGGAACATCGGTATACGTATAATAATGTTTTTGCGAATTGGCGGAACACATCAGATTTTTGACACAATGTGAAAAATTCTGTTTGTGATTTGTCGTTTTTGGTGGCTCAAGTATTCTTTGGAAAATATTTTCTTCGGTGAAATATACACGTTGACAATTTTCAAGATGTATTGCAAATGCTGGATGGAAGGGTCTCTTTCATGGATGCGAAAACTAAAAATATGCCAGATAGCTTCGTTGCTGCTGATGTATCTACCTATTTGGTATCGTGTTATTTCGTCATTTTTATTTACATTTTGAACTTCAAATACTGCCAAATCACTGCCTTTATTAACATATTTGCAAAGGTACTTAATGTATTTTACAGAACTGCAAAACTCGACATTAATATCAGCCTTATACGTTTTTGAAAGCAATGGTGAGTATGATACCACCCACTGATTGTCAATTTCAACTTGGTTTCTAGAATTTGACATTCGCATTGTAAATGTTTGGCCACCATTCTCAGCGTTTTTACGGCGATACAACGGATAACCATTGATATCCGTAATAGTATCATTCGTATACTCCTTTGGAAAACGCTTCTTACATTTTCCACCTTCCATGCATGGTGATGTCATGTTAAAAGCACCGCACGGTCCGTGGATCGAGTGACTGGTAACAATATCAAACAATTCTTGATCAATTAATGGGTCCGGAATTTCGGCTGAAATTATTTGATCAATTTCTTCTGGACGGATTTTAACTTCAAGCTAAATCAAAATGTGATAATGAGGCAAACCTCGCTTTTGCCACTCAATCAAATACAGATAGCAACGTGTGATACCTAAAACTGAATGTTTTACGATTAAATCAATCAATGATTTTAATTTTTGTTTGAACACACGTGCCGTGACATCATGACGATGCATTGATTGATGGCCTGGTAATAGCAAAGTTTGTATTTCCTTCCAATTCGGATTACATGTAAATGTAATAAACAAATCTGGACGACCATAATGACGTACGTAAGTCATCGCATCTTGTATATATTCCTGCATGTTCCGTGAACTCCCGATGTAGCTTGAAGGTAAAATAAATGCATTACCGATATCATTGAAGTTTAAATTTTCATAAATATTGCCGATAACAGTATCTCGTAAGAGGATGTATTCCTCCGATCGTAATTCAACCTGGTTGTATCGAATAAATCGCAAATGCTTGTTTTCAACCTTGGCGTACATATCCACGGCGTATTGAAGGCACAGTCGTGAGTCTTGCCTCTCTGCTACACGCATTGTCGAGGTTAGATTCTTTGGCGACATTTCACTGAAAAATATTTGAATTACAACAAAAAGTGCCTTTCTGAAAGCCTTAAAATAAGACATTATAATATAGTGGTGAAACCGGAATTTTTGGGTCCATTGAAAAATACAGTAAAATGGAAGTTAAGAACAAATGAGGAAATATAAAATAGCATTTAAAAAAATAACAGAAAAAGAAGAATGATATTTTTTGATACATTTATAGCATGGATGACACCAGGCTTTCAAGAGGTTTAGAAAGATTTGAAACGAAATAATACCAGTGAACCGTATGGAAATAAAAAATTTCGATAGCAGAGTTTGAATATGGCAGGATTCAAAGGTAGAGAGGAGTGCAATAATGAAGGAGTACTGGGGAGGAAGAAAGAAAAAACAACAGGAGAGGAATTGAAATTGTCACATGGAGTCTAGCTGACCATAACAAAAAGAAGAAGAAAAATGATAAGTTAGCGAGAAATGCTTACACGATTCGAATTTATCGTAACGTTTTCTTCAGTGTTATATTCATGTGTGCAATTATTTTGTCGTTAGGTATAAAGACACACAAACTATGAACAACAATACAGTATAATTATAACACAATACACAGCACAATTAAAATTGAAGAAACTCACACATATGGCGTGGAATAGACCGTAGCATAAATAAATCGAAATACAACGCCATCTACTGAATGGTTCGATAAATTAACACACCGCCATCTGTTAGGAATAAACTGTAGCATAAATAAATTGAAACAGAACGTGATCTACAGGATGATTACCCAAGCTAGCTAACCAAGTGTTGTATAGATAAGTTAACACATCGCCATCTGTTAGAAACTTATGGAACTTTAATAATAATTACGTGTGGTCGTAATGACCTGGTGACATTGTTTCTACTGGCTGGGCATTCTGCCCCTGTCTTAGCCGCCTTTACCTAGCCCACCCATCCTGCCTGTTACAGGGGACCTACATTTTAACATCGAATCCGAACCACAGTACGGTCCTGGCGTATTTCACCTCATACAGCATGCTGCGCCGGGGGTTAATGCCGGGTTAAGTGTCTGTAAAAATCCTCGCCGAGACAGGGACTCGAACCGGGGACCTTTCCATCTCCAGTCAGACGCCCTAACCACTTAGCCAGCAGACCGCTTAACTTTGGTGGCTTACAAATAATTACAAACCATTGTCCTATGACAAACATTAAATGAACATTTATTTCGCAAATAATAAATATTGAGGTCTATAATGAAGATAAAAACTATCCTATCTTTTAAGTTGGACTAAATCACACACATTAAGCCAAATTTCATCTAAATCGGTTATGTAGTTTCGGAGTTCATCCCGGACGAACATCGTGACACGAGATTTTATATATATATATAAAGATATCTTTTAGATAAATCTCTGAATGCTTAATAAGTTACTTAGTTATTTTTTTCAGGTAAGATTTCGATATTTGAGCAGATCTTCATGTTCAGTCTTGTTTGTTATTAGCCCTACTTATTACGCCGAGTGGAATCTCGTGATTTAGGTGGTATTAGTGTCAGGTAAGAAAGCTGGAGAAACAGAGGGAACCCCCGCAGAAAATTAGCGCGATAATTTACGAGACTGGAGCGGGTTTATGGCACACAGGTCTCAACCAATCTGTGACAGAACGGACTCGTTACTAGCGGCGAGAAGGTTACGAGTCTGAAGGGATGTTCAGCTCCGTCAGCCATTTTGTAAGGAATGACAGTTGTGGGTCAATCTTAAAAGTCGCTAAATCGTCAGCTGTCCGTGCAAGCATAGTAGCGAGCGTTTTGAAGTTGCTATAATGGCCTGCTAGTGTGTGAGCCACACTCACGGTTGTTAAACAGAAGTTAATAACAGATCTCAGGAATGAACTTTTGGGTCAAAGGAAAAGTTGTAAAAATAACACACTTTTACTTAAAAACTTGTTGGAATTAGCTTGGAAAGAATCATTAAGCTGTTACTTTAGACCATTTTTCGTATTCCTTTCTTTTCAGTTTCAATCAGTTAGACTATCAAGAATGCTAAACAAATCGGAACGTAATTGATAAGACCCTGTAACGTCTAGTTTGTGACGTTATTAAAATTAGAATAAAATAATGAGATGCATTAATTAAAAAGTTAATTTGCAAAATTAATCCCGGGTAGGCGCCAAGAATGGAAGTGTTCTCTATCCGAGAGAAGCGACATTCCAATTCTGAAATACTTTTAATCAAAGCAAGTGTAATTTTAAAATACCATTAAAAAACACAAATCTTCATCTAATCAAATGATATACTGGTACATTGGAAAGGAAGTTATTGAAAGCAGGGTTTACAACACCTATTATTTTCTTTGAATATAAAATTGATTGGTTTATTGAACAGAACTGAACATTAAAAGTTTCTTTTGAACAATTTAGAGCATGATTCTCATCTCAGAGCGTTGCCTAGGGTTGAATGACGCAAGAGTGTCTATACATCGTCGGCGTTCTTTACCGTTGATCAGCTGGGTGCAGGGTCACTTGGCGAGCTAGCTCCCCGCAGGTAGTGACCTCTCCGGCAATCTCCCGTGGTGCGCCGGTGTGGATCGTTTGCTGGCCAGAAACAGAATGTCGTCACTCCGGCGTGTTCGCTCCGTTGAAAACTTGCAGGCTCCCCAGTTTTAGCAGAGGCGGGAAATTTCAGCGAGTCGCAGCGTTTGGCGGGTCATCCACCATCTCCATTGGCCCTCCTCATGCAACATAAAAAGCTTATGGTTTCTAAAAGTTCGTAACACAGTTTGATTCGCTGGTTCCCAACAGAGGTGTTCCGCAACCTGACTTTTTCTCCGAAGCATCGTTTCTCTAGTCTCAACTTTCTACTGTACCAGGAAATCCTCATTTTGGCACATTCCCTATACTGTACTTTGAATTTCATTGAATGCGTAAAGCTTTTAACTTTACGGCCTGCCATAAATCGTTCGGTCTTTCAGCACAGGTATGAGTCACCTGGCTCTCGCCGATACCAAAGAAACGTGGAATTCACACGCATAAATTTCCCGTCACCAAGGAATATTACAGCACTCATAATCCGTAATGTTAGCAATAGGGGCAATAGATGATCAAAACCTTTTTTTTGGCAAATATACTAAGTTTATATTGTTATTCTTCCGACAGTTGTTACCTGACCTCGGCTTCCAAACATCGACGTTGAATTGCGGGAAAAATTGTAATCGATTTTTTTCCCCCCTTGCTTAGGTTTTCTACCGTACTATCGGTAGTCAGTGTTTCTTTTCATGCGTTCCGCGTAATTTCTGAATTTTTTCCAAACAACAAATGATGTAGGTTTAGTTATTTAGAATTAAACTGTTGAAAAGTAGCTAAAAATCTGTGCTAAGGCCAGAAAAAATATAGCATTGTTTGTTTTACTGAATTTCATAACTAACATTTTTCTTGTAATGTTTGTAGTAGTACTGGGTGTCCAGTATGGACTTTCAATGACGACACGATAAGCTAAAAATTCAGCTGTCCGTGAGACGATTTAGTTCTACCGCAAAAGTGTGAAACAAATAATAACGCCATTCTGCTTCTTAACGTATTTTGCCTATATGTATATTCTTATGCCAAAACATACATTTCTGAGACGAAATACATGACTTCCCCAGAATTCTGCGATACGAGTGGATGAGGTGGCGTAAATCCCATAATCTCGTTGGCTGATACTCCGATGGACGTCTTTCGTCTTTATTCCGGTATGAATGTGTTGCAGGACAGTTCTACGCCGACAGTGTTACTCTGCTTGGCGAGCAGCACATCCTCGTAGAGTGGTGCATTATCTGAGTACCACTTCCTCTGTTCCCCCCGATTCCTTCGTCCTGCCTGAGTTATTTCCTGCAGATCGTAATGGTGGCTATCGTTTCGCTATTTAGCCTCAGTTTTTACGACTCTCCCGCCGTACCAATCTCCAGCGCTTCCGGTCCAGAATTGCAAACCATAGAGAAAGAGCCATTCGTTTCCTTGAAAGCTGTCGGCAGAGCCAATGGCAGACATACGGCTGCCTCCACAATTTCGTCCCAAACAATAGTTCGTTATTCCTGGTTCATTTGGTGTTCTGTAAACTGCTGTTCTCTCTCTTTATTAACGTCACTCCTCGGAGGCAACTGCTGTCCCACATACGCAGAGGAAACACACATTAATTCTACTGAACTGTAACTGTTCTAGTACGCCTGTGGTGTGTTCTTTGTTTCGGCCTGAGATATTAAGTTAGCTGCTTACGATCATGGTGTAGTATCAAGTGTTTATCATTCTGCAACAGAAGCAGTGATGCTAGTCACTATATTGTGCACCGAAGTTGTGAGCAAAAGCCCAACGTCCCAGCATTGCGTATGGGTTGAAGGCGTACTACACTATAGGTCGGATAGGACCTTCAAGCCAGAGAGCTCTTCGGAAGAGTTGGACAGGAGCGACAGCATTGAGTTTCATCTTCTCGCTTTTTCCATCGTCACACACAACACAGTCTGCAATTTAAAACACATCATTTATACGGACACAATAAGGTTAGATGCACAAAGCAAACGCTCAGCGCGTGTTTCTTTTGAATCGTGACCCTTTGTACAATTCCTATAGGAGTTTTGGATATGCTTTAAAGCAAAACTCAATATATAAACAGGTAATCATTCTGATTTACTTTATTGATATCAGCAACCATTTCTTCTTCTTCAAAATGGATTTCCATTACTGATGTACCCATATTCATGAACGTAAATGTAATTTTGTACAAAATACAAACCAAATCAAGATAAAAGTGATGAAATGTAGAAAAAATGATAGTAATGATACTATATTAAATACAAAAATAGGATCGCATGGAATACGTAGGAGAACTAAGTGAATCCTCTTACCTAGGAAGTAAAATTATATCTGATGACCGAAGCAGAAATCACAAGAAAAGTAGCCTTCTTGAAAAGGAGAAATCTTTGAGATTAAAGTATTGATCTAGGGCTCAGAAAGAACTTTTGTAAACTCTGTGTGTGTAACACAGCACTTTATAGTTGCAAAGCATGAAATTTAGGAATACCAAAAAGCAGTAAAACTGAAGCGTTTGAAATATGGTGCTATAGAAGGGGGCAGAAAATTAAGTGGAGAGATAAAGTACGAAATGAACGTGTTCCCGAGATGATGGGTGAGGAAAGAAGTTTGTCGAAGAGTCAAACAAAATGAAGAGACAGGATGGTGTGTTACATTTTAAGACATGCGGTGTTGATTAATTTGTTATTGGAGGGAACAGTCGAAGATAAGAACTGCAAAGGTAGACAAAAATTAGAATATTTGAGGTAAGAAAGTCAGTTTGGTTATGGAGGCGCATCCGTTGAGTGTTAAGTTCTTGTCACCACATGCTAACGAGCCTAATTAACTTCTGCAGGTGGCTGCTTTAAGTAGGCAAAGAACGCTATGACCGTTCTGTAAATAGTTTTCCACAAATAGCGGAACTGTATGTTTCGTAGTAACAAACTTCGAATGTGGACTGTAGCACTTGGCTCACTGACATTTATTCTTTGACCTTAAAAAATGTATATCATAAATGAGATCAGGACTGTTATCTTAAAGAAAATATCAAATTATTCCATTATTATTATTATCATTTGTCCGTTTACAGATGATATTCTATATAAAAATATACCGTAAACGGAATTATACTAATTATATCACAAAATTGACGAATTTAATCCATTTTGTGGCTCCGGTACAACTGGACCTAGCCTACTGGTTGGTCAGTCCATTACATTATGGTTAGTGGTGAAGTAGTCAATACAAACTGTATTATATCTTCCACGTCAGATTTGTAAATCATACATGCACCCATAGCGAATCACAAATTCCATTAGTCCATGAAATGCAATATTCATTCTTAATGCAGTCATTACTAAGGGATAAAACTGATGAATAAATACGGTGTGATAACAAATTTCAATTTATTTCATTCGCTTTAAACCTTTTAACGGCAGTGATGCGTTTAAAATTTATTTTGAATACCTGATTACGATTCCCGTGAAATAATTCAGCTAAATACAATAAGCAGCAAAGTAAATATAGAAGCAACGTCCGGAGTCAAAGTATCCCAAGAAGAGAAATACATTGAAAATATATAAAATTCCGAATAGGTTAGACGAACGTCTTGGAATATCAATTAAGTGAAAATTTAGATGGCTTTTTCAGGTAGTTTAATTATTCGTGATTGTTTCCACAACAGTTAGTTCAAAATATTATCAGTAATACAAAATTATAGGGTTAATTTTGTTGTTGATTTACTAATATGTGTCACTCCGAGTATATTAACAGTTAAATAACACAGGAAAATCAATGTTTCAGGCGTATTTACCTTTAAAAAAAAAAATGAAAAAGTTTTTATTTTTGCACCATTCTGTGAGTTTTTAAATAATATAGAATATTGTTCGCTGATTTTATTGATGTTACTGTCGTGCTCGATTGGAAACATGCATGATACCAGTAAAAAATTGTAGAGGAATTGCTGAATCATAAAAGTTGTTTTAGAGATCTTTTATAGTACACTGCTATACACCATTCTGCATATAGTAGCGCAGGGAAGGAATTATGTAGTAAAACAGATTATTATTTTTTTTTATCGAAGCCGACAACGTTTATCAACGAAATGGAGATATTACTGATTTCTTAGACCTAACCGTCATTTATAACAGAATATTGCCATGACGAGTCAGTTATAATTTACTTATTTTAAAAATGGTTCCTATTTCACACAGTTAGTTAGTATCGGAGTTAAAAAATACTTGTGAAGGAGATGAAGGCGTAACAGGTCCAAGTACAGTGGAGGGACGGTGTGACGACGTGCGTTTTTATACCCGAAGATTGTCGGCATCAACACATCCGCAATCAGCCTGTATAGTGTGATGTTCCCACCGCCGAGATCACGATAGCGTTGGCCTAAGGATAGGCGGAGACAGCTAGAGGCTTAAGGTGCTGTGGCCACTACATTCCAAAGTAAAAGGAATATTAGTACTAATAACTGGATATTGTGGGCCATTTCCTCAATTTCAAGTTAATCAATTTTTTATAAAGGTGAATAACACGCCAATGCAACTAAATTTTGTTTTATTTTGGTGTCGTACGCATTTCGCTCTATTTCAAGAGCATCATCAGCGACATCTGTTAGATATTTATTCATTTGGTTAGATACATTTGGTTTGAAGAACAATAAAAAGTAGGGGTGAAATGAAATTTACTTACATGTTACTTTTTTACATTTTACTCATCATCAGTGTTAGCTTCTCTGTGTAGGTTTTGTAGAAAACTTCTGAATGTATAAATCACTACACTGCACTGACCAAATTTCACATTAATGATGTGAGGATGTATTCACCTAAATCGCGACAGCCTCTACCTGCTGAAGAGGAGGAAGAGGGACTTCGCAGTGGGGAATACCGCGTTTTATGTACAGCGCAACACCCCCACCGGCCGTCAGTCGGTCTTTACGGTAGCAGCAGTAGTTTGGTGTTGCCACCTGCAGGCACGGCTTCAGATGGGACTCGCTGACGAGGCAAATGTCCACATCTTCATTGCGCAGAAATTGTCTAAGCTCGACATGAATACCGTTTGCATTTCACACACAGAAAGTGAGGCTATGAATGTGTGGCCTCCTATTCATGGCTGCGTTGCTGGGTTACGGTGGTTTTGGCAAGCGCCAACGTTACTGCAGCTGTGATATCCGAAGACCAGCCGTGTTAGGAGGCTTACCATCATGCATAGTATATTCTCAAGTATATTGACCTGTCTCCAGAAATTTGTCCCGTTCTTCTCTGCTGCTTCTGGCTGCTGGAGTGGTAGACCCCGTCTTTTCTGACGCTTTGGTGGTACAATCTGCAACCCCATCGGTTGTACGGTCATTGCAGGTGGGACTTGCATCACCGGCTGCGCCGAAGTGTCTTGGCGCTGTGGCTATTTGGAGTGCTAAGTATCAACCACGACTTTGGTTACCTCTGCGAAGAATAAGTCTGGTTGCACTTTGGAAGATGCCAGTTTTTTGCCCTTCTGCTTCTTCTTTTACTTCAGTTTATGGGAATTAGATTTCGTTGAGTCAGAGTTTGATTGTTCACGGATCTCCAACATTTGTTGTTGGTTTGACTGTTGTTGTTGTAGACGCCTCTGAGGAGCCTTTGTCCCCATTCCTCTTTGACGATCGCGGTCTCAATTATAGGCTGGACAGCCTTTCCAACGTGGCAGTTTCCGCAGATTGGTGGATCACGGCCCTTCTGCGTGCGGCAGTCCTTTGCATAGTGTCGTCCCGCACACTTCACTCACACCGGGAGCATTTTGAAATGGCTTCCACAAGGCCAAACAACTGACAGTTAAAACACTGCTGCGTTACAGCTAACGATCGTACTCTGAGGTGGCAGAGCTCGTCAACTTGAAATATTGTGCGATTTCCGGGAAGGTCTGGTAACACTATTAGGAATAGTGGCATTATTTCGTTATTGCCGGGACGACAAGTTGAGCTACGGACTTCACGTCGTAGCCCATATCTGTCAGCTCTTCTTTCAATGTCTCTGTTGGCATAGTTCTAGGTGGGAGTTTCCCTGTCTTCTTCAGCATTATGAAGCCTTCCTGGTCTATCTGGGAACGACACCCTCTGACTCCATTACGCCCAGAGGCCATGCTGCAGAATTGTCAAGGGCTTCCATTGACTTCTTCTTTGGGCCTTAGGTTTCCTTTGTTTCTTTGCTGTGCTAAGTTTCGTCACTGCCAGGCTAACTCCAATAGATTTTAGCGCCTCCTCCTTCCTGTAGTTGATGGCACATAGCTGTTTATTGTATGTCCTCTTTGGTGGAGTAATGAGACGCTTTCTCGGCATTATGTCTTTGCTCACCTAGTATACGTCACCGTGTATACGCTTAATGTTGAACTCAGCGGCTAGTGTAGTGTCCTCATTCATTTCCAAATCCTTTCGTGGTACTTGCTACAAAATCCGCAGGCAAAGCCGAGTCCAGCGGGGCACTCGACGTGCGTGGCGCGTAAGTGCAGCGCGCGCTTTCCTTGTCACCCATCATCATCAAAGCCTAGTAACAGCTCCTTTGAGCTAGTGTGCAGTGGAGTATATTGTCCTAGGACATTGCCTCCAAGTCATTTGGACGAGTCAGGTCTTCACAGTCATTAGATCTTTATGTTGGCTATAGATGTTATCTTCAGTTGATTTATTCTTCACAGGATGGATTGCCGGCGCATCTTCCATCTGTGGTGCACTTAGGGCTGCCGCAGCGTGTTTCCGGTGTCTTCCTTTGCAACCAGGTGGTTGACGAGATTCTTGATTAGATCGATGAGGGCATCAAGTCGGTCTTCTCGCTGTTCTGGAACTTGGCAGGTACAGGAGTGGACGCAGTGTGTTCTGTCGGGTTTCAGTGGCTCCGTCTTCTTATGTCTTGTTGTTTCTGCTGATGTGGCCCTCATGTGATTTCTTCTTTCGCCTTCAGCCTAGTCACAGCTCCTTTTCCTTTTTGAGCTGGTGTCCAATGGAGTATTTGTCCTGGAACATTGCCTACAAGTCATTTGGATGAGTCAGCTCTTCACTTTCGTTAGGTCTTTATATTGGCTAGATGTCTTCAAATGTTTTATTCTTCACAGGATGGGTAGCCGGCGTATCTTCCATCTCAGAAAATGTCCACCAATTTTTGCTGTGGTGCCCTTAGGGCTGTCGCAAAATATTTCGCGTGTCTTCTTTTGTAGCCAGGTGGTTGACGAGATTTTTGAGTAGATCGATGAGGGCATCAAGTCGGTCTTTTCGCTGTCCTGGAACTTGGCAGGTGCAAGAGTTGATGCAGTGTCCTCTGTCGGACTTCGGTGGCTCCGTCTAATTCTGTCTTGCAGTTTCAACTGGTGTGGCCCTGATGTCGTTTCTTCTTGTAGCTGGACTATGAAGATTCATTCGACGCTGCTGTCAGCACAGCACCGTCACTGCCTTATCTTTGTAGGCAGGTGGAGGGGGAGGATATTGTCCGAAGACATTACCTCCAGCAGTAATTAGATGGTTCACGACATTTCTGTAGGTTCGTCATCACGGTGGTGTCAGGTTATTTGCGTAAGTTGTTATGACTTCCGTCAGTAACATTGTTTTTATTGGAGCATCTGCATTATCAAGCCTAAGCTTATGTTTTTGGAGTTCTTGTAATTCGCATGTGGTCGATAGTGGTATGTAGCGGGATGCTTCGCCATCTCGAGTAGATCTGGGCCGGTCGCTGCCGGTCGTCGGCAATTGCTGTAGCCGTTGATGAGCTCCTCTGCATGAGACGTCTTCTGTGTCCGCAACTTCTTGCTTCTGTGGCTGTTGAACGACTGGGTGGGTCTGCTCTCGGTATGGCTGGGTTCAAGATGACGGAGACTATTTCTCTGCTGAAGACTGCTGGTGACAGTTACATGGTGGCTAGTGGTCTCCGTCGGCAAGGCCCTGGAGTCTTGTGTGCTTGTAGTGATCTTGCGGCGCTGCTGGGGATGCCTCTTACGTTGTAGCTTCCATGATCTACAACCTCTGTAAGAAGCAGCGTGCCCAGACCCGCAGTTGCAGCAAGTAGGTTCAACGCGTGGTTTCTTGCAGGTGGCGAGTTCGTGGCCGCCTCCACAGCGAACACATCTGACTGGTTCAGTGTATTCACTGGCATGGTGCCAGAAGTTTTGGCACTTGAAACACTGGACCAGTTTTCGTGAGATCGACTTCGCTGCAGTCGTAGGTTTGTCTACTGTCTGATTGGTGGCATCTGACTTCTTCTTCACACGACCAGGAGTCATGATTCAAATGATATGTGGTTTTGTTGAAGGATCTGTATTACTTCCGCGAAGTCGTCAGGGCAGGAGGGAAGAATCTTCATCCCTTGATGGTCTGGCCAGCAGAACATGGGCAGCTTCATGTAACGCTGCAGCAGAGCCAGTAACTCGCAGAGATTCCCTGCGTAGTTGACTGCGATAGGTGTTACTGGGCCTTCCCTTAAGGCAGGGGAGTCTACTGGTGATAACTCAGGTGAGGCAGGGGAATCTGCTGGTGATGACTCAGGTGAGGGCGGTGAAGGGGATGGGGTTTCCCTTATCGGCGTCACCTTGAAGTTTCGGCCGGTCGCTGGATCAAAGGCGTGGGTCTTGAATCTTCTTTTGATGTGATCGACGTAATCCTCCCAGTTGAAGTCACTGGCCAGCGGGGTCGGAAACACAAGTGCCTCCGGCCACGCCGCGACTCCCACAGGGGGGAGCTTCTTGGCGCGATGTTGGTGCTCGCGGCTAGTCAGGGCCTGCTCGAAAGCAGCGGCGTCACTTGTTGGTATATCCCAGCTGAACTGAAGTTCATCTAGGTGGACTGTGATGGCGAATTTCCACTGCAAGGGATTTCCGCGATCGAGTCGTTTTCTCCACACCTGCATGGACCAATCTTCTGGTCTGACGCCTTCCACGACTCGTTCGGTAGATCTAGGAGGAAGGTGCGAGACCTCCTCCCAGATGCCAACTTCCCGTGGGAAGGCGCCAGCAGCAATGCACTTCTTCCTCAATTTCACCTTCTTGTTCTAGGTAGTCTGCACTGACGTCTCGGGGGTGCAAGTAACTCCTGCTGTGTCTACCTTGCCGCTGACAGATGTACACGTACATGGAGATTTGGTTGTGCCGGTCTGCACAGGCGTCGTGTCGGTGACGCTGCTGTGACGGACACTAAATCATCTGGGACAGCTTTTCGCCCAGAGTGTGGGGAAGTTCTTGCAACGTTGGTCGCATCTCCTTCCAGATCAATGTGAGGATGTCTTTGCTTTATATGGCATTTTCGGGCGTGTCGTTCCCGATTGGTTGGCATAATTCGTTATGACTTCTGTCAGTAACGTGGTCTGCTGTTGTAGTAGCTGCATGATGACGCTTAAACTTAAGCGTTCGGTGTGAATGCAGTCCGCTTGACGTCGATGATGGTGGGTGGCGGACTGCTTTGCCGTCGCGGTTCGCTTTGGATCGGTCTTTGTTGGCCGTCGACCGGGGTTACCGCCGCTGTTGTTGTTCTCCCCAGCGTAGGACTTCTTCGTCTTGCTTCTCTGCGACGTGACCCTGCTCTCGGTGCGACTGGTAGCGGGCTGGATCATGCCGCCACGGTGAGTGGCCTCGTCTTGTGAACTTGCAGCGGGCTGCGTATGGAGCCTTGGACTTCGTTTCTGCTTCAGTGTCTTGGTGCGGCGTTGCTGTTTCCAAGCCTTGCAGCTGCGGTAGGAAGCAGCGTGCTTAAGTCCGCAGTTGCAGCAGTCAGGATCTTCTCTGTGTTTTTCGCAGTCGGCGACTCCATGATTGCCTCCGCAGCGAACACACCTGGCTGGTTCCGTGCAGTCTCTGGCATAATGCCAGAAATTCTGACACATGAAGCATTAGATCAGCTTGCTTGAATGTGATTTCGCTGCGGGTTGCTGCGAGGGGACGTTGGTTTTCTCTCCGTCGTTGCTGTCTTCTTTCCTATGTGAGTGGACGGAGGTTTCTTCTTCGTTGGGGAGATTGATGTCGGTCGCTGCAGTCTGGGTAGAAAGATCAGCTTTCTTTGTGGCCTTCTGCGAGGGGGTGGCAGTTTCTTCACTGCCAGGGGGTAAGATGTAGTGCTTGATACGGAAGCTCTGGAAGATCTTGATGGCTTCCGTAAGGTCGCTGGGGGAACCCAGCAGTATCTTCATTCCTTTAGGAACCGGCCAGCAGAAGAAAGGCAGCTTCATGTGACGCTGCAGGTGAGCTTGTAGCCCATAGTATCCATGGCCGTAGTAGACTTGGATTGGCGGCACTGGGCCCAGCTCTGGAGGGGCTGAGTTTTCTGGGTTCCAGATTGGCGGTACTTGGAAGTTACGACCAGTTACCGGGTCGTAGCAGGAGGCCATAAATCTTCTTCTCGTTAGGTCGATATATTTCTCCCAGTCGAATTCGCTGGCAAGTGGGGTCGGGAACACGAGTGCCTCCGGCCACTTAGCGACCCCTTCTGGGAAAATCTTCTCAGCGAGGTGGCTATGGTCTCGGCTAGTTAGGACCAGCTCAAAGGTAGTCGCGTCATTGGTAGGGACTTCCCAGCTAAACTGAAGGTCGTTTAGAAGAACGGTGATAAAGAACTTCCATTTCTTCGGGTTGCCTCTTTCGAGGCGCCGTCTCCATATTTTCATGGACCATTCTTCAGGATTGATAGCATGCACCACACGTTCAGTAGCACCGTGTGGAAGCAAAGAGGCTTCTGCGTACAAGCCGACTTCCCGCGGAAACGCGAGAGATTTGTGGCTCATCTTCTTCTTCGACTTGGCCTTGTTGCTGTTCGGCGATGTCGTGGGAGAACTAGTGGTATCAGCCATGTTCTTCGCGTCAGACGACTACGACTATCATTACCCAGGTGGCTGTTCTCCTGGAGAGTGGGGAAGTTCTTACACATGGTGCATCTCCTTCCAGATTTTTGCTTTGTTTGGCTTCATCGGTGTGGCGTATTAGGATTGTTATCTCCGGTTTGGATTACTGTATGAGGTGGACTGGCCACCTGATATTGTCATTGAAGTGAAGTGTGTTGCCTAGTTGGGCAATAAGTGGGTTTGTTGAATTGGTGCAGTTTGCATAGAACTTAGCAGCCAATTTTTTGATCCTGACATTTAATTTTTCCAGACCACTGACTTCATGTAGCACAGTAGACGGGGTATCTTTAGGCAGTTTATACGCATAGCGTATTGCTCTGTTTTGAATTGTCTGAAGCTTCTGGATGTGTGAAGTCGCAGCATTTCCCCACACAACCGCTGTATATTCTAGAACCGGGCGTACCAGAGCAGTATACAGTCTTATGGCCTGATCAGGTTTTAGTTTAGACGTCGGGTTGAGAATGGGATAAAGAGTCCTCATTCTGCCTTCTGCCTTTGCTCTGACTTTCCTAATGTGCTGTTTCCAGGTGAGGCGCTTATCAAGGGTTACACCAAGGTAGATTGCGGTTTGGGTCCATGGTATCGGCTCGCCAAATAGTTTGATGGGTTGTAGATTCTGTGTAACTACTCGCCTGGTGATAAATGTGGCCTGACTTTTCCCTGCGTTGAAGGCAAGTCGCCATCTTTTGGCCCAGCCTTCAATGTTTGTGCAGGCTCTCTGAAGCGAATTCCTTGCATGTTGTGCTTTAATGCTCTTTGTGAACTGCGCTGTGTCGTCAGCATATAGACCAGTATGCACACGATCAGTTTTTGGCAAGTCGTCAGTATAAAGATTGTAGAGGACTAGCCCGATAACTGAACCTTGCGGGACGCCAGCTTCAATACTTTTAATAGATGACACTGCCTCGTCTAAGATTACCCTGAAGGTTCTGCCGGTCAGATAGTTCTTCAGTAGCCTCACGTGTGACAAAGGGATGCCTAGTACAAGGAGTTTTTATAGCAGTCCTTGGTGCCAAACAGAATCAAAGGCTTTCGAGACGTCCAGGAGAACTGTCGCGAAATACTCTTTCTTCTCGACTACACTTAGCGCATGTTCTACAAGTCTAAGTAGCTGTTGGGATGTGGAATGATGCTCTCTGAATCCAAATTGTTCCTCCGGGAGTAGATGCTCTTGATCAATGTGATGTCGCAGCCTCCTTAGGTAAAGCTTTTCGAATATCTTCGACATGGTTGGTAGTAGGCTTATGGGCCTATAGGATTTCGGGGATCTTCTTTCTTTCCCTGGTTTGGGAATGGCCACAATATCTGCGTGCTTCCAGGTCTCAGGGTAGTCGCCGGTTTTAATAATATGGTTGAAAATGGCTGTAATGTAATTTATAGCTTGTCTTGGTAGCTGTTTTAGTAGTGAAGCCCCTATGCCGTCATGACCCGGTGCTTTATTGGGATTTGCATGTTGTAACATGCCGATGACCTCATCCTCCGTGATTGGATCGATTGAGTCCTCTTCGGGAATGTTGGTATTTAGAAATCTTTGCAGTCGCTCTTCTACCATCTGAATGTGTTGCACGTCAAGAAGGTCCTGCACTGGACGGAAGTTGGCTTCAAAGACTGCTGCTATTGCCTCAGCTTTTTCTTCCGGTTCGCTGACGAATCTGTTGCCTACCAAGAGAGGCGGTAACTTTCCTCTTATTCGCAGCATTCGCCTGGTTAGTCTCCAAGCCGAGCAGTCTTCTGTACTTATAGTGTTGAGTAGGCCTTCCCATTCTTTATTTTTGTGTTGCTGCACTTCCAACCTGATTTCGTGCCGCATACGATTGATGTGTTGTTTGGTGACTGGGTCAGCGCGTGATCTGCCATTCCCTGGTGAGTCGGTTTTTGGTGGTTATGGCTTCTCTGATATTGGGCGGAAGAGGGTTTGAATAATTTTGCGGTAGTGGGTTTTTGCTGTGGGGAAGCAGCATCTGCTGCTTCGTTGATCCACTGAGTGAGGGCGTGGGTAGCAGCGTTGGACCCTATGATATCAGGTGGCGCAGCATTTTGAAGTCTTTGGGTGAGCTGCTGTTTGTATAAGTCCCAGTTTATGTTTTTGATGTTTCTGTGGCGGCTAGGATTTTTCAATCTTGCACCCTCAGCTAACATAAAAAATGACTGGTATGTGATCAGAAGAGAGTGCGTTTTTTGTGGCTATTGCAATTGTATGATTGAGTCCTTTAGGTTATTGCGATGTCAAGGACATCTGGCATAAATCTTCTTTGAAAGATGGTGGGTTCGGTGGGCCCCCATACCATACCATCATTTGCCTGTACAGCACGCAGTAACTGCTTGCCGGCTGTGTTTGTAAGTCTGGAATTCCAGTTACAGTGTTTCGCATTGAAATCCCCTGCTATGAAGACGTTCCCAGCGATGTTTAGTAGCTTGGCGATTTCTTCCTCGCTGACTTTGTTGGCAGGTCGTCGGTAAGCGGAGATAAGGATCATCCTGCCACTGGACGTGTCGGCAGCGATACCAGTTGCTTCTATTGTCAGTTAGTTCTGGCAGAGCTACTTCATGGTGCCTTATGGTGGAGCGGATGTAGATTGCGGTACCACCACCCGCCGTCAATCTGTCATTTCTATAGCATGAGTAGTTAGCAACTGCAGCCTTTACACTTGGTTTTAGGTGTGTTTCTGTGACTAAGCAGATATCTATTTGCTCATCACGTAGGAACTCGCTAAATTCGCCCATATGGTTCCATATGCCGTTGGCATTCCAGGTAGCATATTGTCAAGTTTTGAATCCGATTAGTCATGTTGCTGGTTGCTGGGTATACCTCTTGGTACGGCCTGCACCGCTGCCTTTACTGCGGCTTCAACTTGCCGCGGGATTTCTGCAATCATGGACATTAGTGTTTGTAATAAGGTTTGGATCATGTTTAGCAGGACTGAATTCGTGCTGTCATCAATAGACTTGTTCTGCTGATGTAGATTTTGATCCGTGGTTGTCCTATCACTTCCATGTGGCTGCTGTTTTCTTTGGTTAGTTTCCCATCTTCTCCTGTTGGTGGGTTTGTTGGAGTTGTCCTTAAACTCGTTATTTGTCTGTGTTGCGGGTTGGTTGTTGCTCGATCCCTGCTGGTTTTCATTTCCATGTCCCGGCAGGGGCGGAAAGGCATCAGGATCCTGCAGGGAGGCTTCTTGATTGTTTAACTGTTGTTGCAGTTGTTTCTTTTGTTGCTGTTGGCGTTGTTTTCTCATAGCTTCAGCGTGTGCAGCATTGTTCATCTTTTGCTTCTCATTGAATCTAGAGAACGCTGGGCATTTTCTGTAGCTGGCGACGTGGTCGCCAGCACAGTTTGCACACTTTGGTGGGGCTTGTCCTTTGGTTATGGTGCAGTCCCTCGTCGCATGATCTCCTGCGCACTTTACGCATTTATCTGGCATTACACAATGCCTTGAGACATGACCTATCCCTTGACATTTGTAGCATTGTGGTGGGCCTCTTGATGCTACGTAACTTTTCCAATGACACTTTCACTGAACATAGGGAAGTCATTTGGAAGATGGATCTGTTCTCTACAGAGTCATTTAATACCTACTAGAAAGAGTGGTGTTTCTTGTTGCGTTTTGGGCGAGCGCAATTTAACCACTGTTCTGGCTGCGTAGTTCATCTCCTCTAATTCTTCTTTAACATGTTCGGTGGTCATGTTGAAAGGAAGTCCTCTAATGACTACCTTCAGTAGTTTTTCTGGCACTGTGGGGTAGGTATAGAAATGACCAGCCCTTGTCAGTAATGTGTTTTGCTACCGCTAGGTAGTCAGTAGTTGTCTTGGTTTGAATTTTATATAATTCGCGACCAGCCGGTTTTACAACGAAGGCACTATTACATAGTCGCTTGAGGGTGTTGTAAAGAGTCATATATTCTTCTTTATAGGTCAGCACAATCGGCGCTGGCCTGCGTTCATTTGATGGAGCAACAGGTGTTGGATCATTTGATGAAGCAGGTGTTGTTTCTTCTGCTGGCAGTTGTTCATACCGGTTGAACTGTAGATACCTCACTGCTGGCGGTGGCGGTGGACATAACCGCTGCAGGGGCTGTGCGTTTTGGGTTGACAAAACCTTCATTATCCACATGTTGTTCTCCTAGTCTTCTTCAGTGGAGCTTTTTTTGTGGGGTTGTAGGCTGGTGTCAGCGAAACTTTCTTGGTAGTGTTGTGTGCGGGCGTCTTGAGACGCTTTTTGTTCACATTCATAACTTCTGTAGGAGAGCCAAGGATTCTCTTCCTAGGAGCCTGCGCAACTTCCATTGCTTCTGGAAGATTTTGGTTGATGGGGGTCTGTGAGACCTCCATATCTTCGTCCGGATGTTGGTTTGAGTGTGAATCTTCGTGTAGGCTGCCGCCGCCCACTGTAGATTCCCCTGGAATATGCTCTTCTGAGCCTGACATCGTCCTACCAACGGGAGCGCCTAATGGAAGGGAGTGTTGTTCCGACCCTTCGTTGTCACCGTAGGGTATCCAGGTCGGAGACAACCCTACGCTCGCGCTCGGGGGTTCCACTCCCGCAGGAGTGGGCCGTGGAGCGGTAATCCCTAACACCTCGGGCTGGGAGGGCAAGGCAGTCCCCAAAGAAGAAGGAGCAAGTCGCTCACTATAATCTCCGCTTCGCAAGCGAGACGGAATTCGCATCAACAAGTAAGAATACTGGTGTACACGAATACCATACAGCGAGCGAGCGGACGGATGATGCAGCCCCTGTTCACTTCCCGACTTGGTGCGGGCTTCGTATGGAGCCTAGGACTCCGGTGCTGCCGAGTCTTGCATAGTTGCTGCTTCCACTTGTCGCAACCGCGGAAAGAAGCTGCATGCTTGGATCCGCAGTTGCATCAGACTGGCTCGTCACAGTTTTTTTTTTTTTTTTTTTTTTTTTTTTTTTTTTTTTTTTTTTTTTTTTTTTTTTTTTTTGCAGTCTGCAAGGTTGTGTCCCCTCCTCCGCAACGGACACACCTGGCAGGTTCAGTGGAGTCCCTGGCATAGTGCCGAAATTTGTGGAACCTGAAGCACCGGACCGGGCTGCGTGAGGGCGGCTTCTCTGCGATGGTCTGAGTTGTGGCATTGCTTGGGGGCGGTTTCTCTGCGATGGTCGGCGTTGTAACGCTGGTACTTGCTCCATCAGGGAGCATGTTGTTGTGGCCCTCTGGGATCTGCTGCTCGGGGGCTTCATCTTTCTCTGCAGTGATTCCTCTCCGTCGTGAAAAATGATGTGATGGGCGGTGGAGCGGCGCTGTAGGATATCTATTACTGCCTCGAAGTCGTTGAGGCAGGCCGGCAGTATCTTTACCACTTGGTGATCTGGCCAGCAGAATAGGGGCAGCTTCGTGCGGCGATGCAGATAGGCCAGCATGCCGGTGTAATTTCTCCTATATATGAGTGGAACTGGGCCCTGCTCCGCGTAGAATGATGATTTCTGCGGTGTCCGCCTGATAGGAGTGATCAGGAAGTTATGGCCGGTCGTCTAATCAAAACAGAACGTTTTTAGTCTTCTCCTTATGAGGTCTGCGTATTTCTCCCAGTCAAGGTCACTGGCTAGAGGGGTCGGAAACACAAATGCTTCCGACCACTCAGCGACTCCAGCTGGGAGAATCTTCTCAGCAAGGTGACTGTGCTTGCGACTTGAAAGAACCAACTCGAAGGTGGCAGCATCAATGGTTGGAAGTTCCCAGCTGAATTGCAGGTCGTCCAGTAGGATTGTGATGAAGAACTTCCACTTCTTGGGGTTTCCTCAGTAGAGGCGACGTCTCCATGGCTTCATTGACCACTCTTCAGGTCTGACGCTTTCCACAACGCGTTCAGAGGCTCCTGCTGGTAGGAAGGAGGCTTCAGTACAGAAGCCGACTTCTCCTGGGAACGAGAACTTGTTGTACCTCTTCTTCTTCGATATGGTTTTCTTGAGGGCGTCAGTCGATGTACCGGAGTCAGCCATGGCGAGTTGTAATTGACCATCCGAACCCGCTAGGCAGGTACCGCGGTGACAGCTTAATTCGCTGCCAGCAATCGCGAATCAGTACCGAATTATTCAACTTCGACACGTGTAACATGGAATTGCTTCGGGCACTTTTGTCTACAATATCTATCTATAACAATTACACCCACACGACTCTACTAATCTAAACCAGCGGTTCCCAATTTTTTTTGCCACGGAACCCCAATTTATAATACATTTTTGACGGGTCCCCATATTTATTAGCGTAGCTGAAAACCAGTGTCGCATCGGTAAGTCGTCACAAATAGAAGCATTACCATGATAGCCTTCTCGCGGCGCGGTTATGACTCTTTTCAACGAACATTTTATTTAATTCTTGGAAGGAACACGAGACACTCATAACCCTTCCACGGAACCCCAGGGCTCCATGGACCGCCATTTGGGAATCACTAATCTAAACAATTATTTATACACGTGCACTCTTAATGCATCTCATTGAACACCCAAAAAATTTTGAACCACAACTTGACTACTACTAATTTAACAAAAGCAGCCTCCCAAAAATCTTATTCCTTAATAAATACTATCCTGTTATGACTTATTATTATATGGTAGACCGTCAATAATTCGCCTGCGAGAACAAACTTACCCTTCTGTTTCGATGAATGCAAATCACCCAAAAACTATTTACCGGTGGTGTTGTGCCACTGCAGTTGCAAAACATGGTGGTCATGAAGGGGTCTGCAACCAGTTTACGATACTTATTGGCCATAATGGTGCCTTGCACAAGATTCACTGGTCCCATGGATGCCCAAGTGAATGTTCCCCAGAGCATAACTGAGCTGCCACCAGCTTGTCTCCGTCCCGCATTACAGGTGCCAAGAAGCTGTTCCCCTGGAAAACGACGGATTAGCACCCTCCCATCAGCTTGACGGGGAAGGTATCAGGATTCAGCAGACCATGCAGCGCTTTACCACAGTACCAACGTCCAGTGACGGTGGTCACGTGCCCATTTCATTCGTAGTTGCTTATGTCGTGGTGTTAACATTGGCACATGCATGGGTCGTCGGCTGCGGAGGCCCATCGTTAGAAGTATTCGCTGCACTGTGTGCTCAGAAGCACTTGTACTCTGCCCATCATTAAAGTTTGATGTAAGTTCCGTCACAGTTCGCCGCCTGTCCCGTTTTACCAGTCTGCCCAGCCTACGAGTCCTGCATCTGTAATGAGTGCACGTGGTTTCACAAGCATATTCAAATTCAGCTTTGTTTATTTTCTTTTAAGACATCAGACTCCAAAGATACTAGGTGCAAACATACAGAAATGTTCCAGCGATAATAATTAAATACAACATAAATTGAATACAACTCCATGAATAAGTTTTAAGTTCATTAGGACTTCAAACTCGTCTCTGCTGATCGCTTACATAAGTTTTCACAGAAAATTTCGGAATAGACTTCCGAGTCCGACCGACGTTTCTGTAATTGTAACAATACATTAACAATTAATATCACATTAAAAACAATCAAAATTAATACAAAATCATTCAAAATCGTTATGAAGTGCACAGAAATGACAGTTAAAGATATTTACACACAAATTTATCCACATGAATCAATCCAAACCGTCGCAAATTGTCCTCTAAACATCGTAGCTCATCTAAATACATGAAATTACAAACTTTTAACAAATGCTCCCTGCATAGTACTCTCCTTGAACGTATTACATAGTATTTACATAGTTTCTTTCCATAAAACAATGTTCATTACCACAGACTCACCATTAATTTAAAGAAAAATGTACAAAAACATATTCAACTCAACTTCCAGGTTGCTATAAATAATTCTTTAAATACATTATACACTTATATATGGTATATGAAAAATTGAAGAGATTTCGAGTACTGTGTAAAATTCGATTAACACAATTTCACAGTAAGGTGCCGTATTACCAAAGGCGTACGACTTTTCTTGTAGACTTATTTGTGCACGGAACTGCACATTTTAACTGATATGGAATATGATGTTTTGACACAATGAAGAGGCAAGATTTTAGTCGAAATTATTATTACTTGTTTCCATTTACTTCCAAAAGCTACTAATTGGGACGTGATTATTCAAATTTGCTACACATTCCTCGCGGATAGACGGTGGTGTTTGAATCACGGAGACCGCCTCAGGCAAACAGATCTAATTAGCAAGGCCTGCCGCGATCGGTCTTCCAAAAGAAGGAGACCACAGCTAATTATCACGCCCTGTGCGACTTCTCCGCTCATTAGTGGTAAATTCCCTTTGGCAGACCACCTTCACCAGGAACACTGCATCACGTACTGCGGCTGTGATATGGTGTGACTAAATACTTCTAAATATCTCCCATCGCAAAAACACAATGCTTCAATTAAGCTGTTCCTTATTTGTTTTCACTACGGTAAAAAATGACGATAGTAAAAAATTTGATATCCATCCTCAGGAAATCATAAAGGAAATAAGAAAGCTGAAAAAACATAAAGGGGCTGGTGAAGATAATATTACATACAGATATCTTAAAGATAGCCGGATGTGACATTGTACCTTATCTTGAAATATTATTTAAATTGAGTCTAGACACTTGCTGCTTACCACAGGACTGGAAAAGTGCAATAGTAGTACCGGTACATAAGGGAGGGGTCAGAAATACAGTTGAGAATTACAGGCCAATCAGTTTGACATCAGTGGTAGGTAAATTAATGGAAAGATTGATATGCAACCACATCAGAAATATATGTGAGGAACGTAATTGGTTTTCAAGCAGGCAACATGGTTTCAGGCAAGTATATTCATGCGAATCTCAGTTGGTGGGATATATGCAAGATATTTCAGATGAAATGGATAAGGGAGGCCAAATTGATAGTGTAGCATTAGATCTGTCTAATGCGTTTGACAGAGTAAGCCATAAAATGGTAGTAAATAAGGTAAAAACCATTGGAGTGAATAAGAAAGTCATTTGCTGGGTAGAAGAATTTTTAAAAGGTAGAAAACAGAAAGTTGGGATAGGTAATGTGGTATCAAAAGAAGTGGAAGTGAAAATGGGTGTGCCACAGGGTAGCGTATTGGGACCATTGCTATTCATTATTCTAATGAATAATTGTGTTGATTGTTTACTATCTGAAATTAGATTGTTTGCAGATGACATAATGCTGTATAAAAGAATCAAAACGATAGAGGATTGTAAACAGTTGCAGGGTGATCTGGACAGGATATCTAATTGGGTTGGTAAACATGGAATGAAGAATAGTCAGCTTATTAGATACACAAATAAAAAACAAAAGGTTAATTATGAATATAAGGTGGGGAAAGAATTGCTTGCTGAAGACTTGAAATGCAAATATCTTGGAATTACTTTTGATAACAAACTTAACTGGGCAGGACACATAGGACAGGTGGTAGGAAAAGGTTTCAAAGTTCTGCACTTGTTGGAGAGAGTTATGAGGGGATGTACGAGAGAAGTCAAGGAATTGGGTTACAAAACTTTGGTCAGACCATTGCTCGAATATGGTAGTGTAGTGTGGGACCCTCATTTTACGTATCAAATACAGGAGTTGGAGAGGGTGCAAAGAAGGGCTGCTAGATTTGTTTCTGGAAATTATCGCAGAATGCAACCAGTGACGGATATGATAAAGGAGCTGGAGTGGGATTCATTGCAAGACAGGAGGAGGATGAGGAGGGTCATGGGAGTGTACAGGGCATATACTGGTGATGAGGCATGGAAAGATATTGCAATAGGTATGAAAAGTAGTGCATGGAAGGGAAAAGATGACCATGACCACAAGCTGGCACTCGATTTCAGGCACAAGGGTGTGGGAAGATTCTCTTTTTTAGGTAAGGGTGTCAGGGATTGGAAAGAGTTACCAAGAGAAATGATGAATAATTTACCGAAAACTTTGAAGGAATTTAAAGATAAAATTTGTAGAGGGCAAATGTAGGTGGGTGCAGGATAGGGGGAAGATGGGTGTGTAGGGAAATTGCCACCGGAGCCTGTGCTCCATTGCAATTAAATTAAATTAAATTAAAAAAAAAGTGTAATATTACGAGAAACGGTTTTGAACGGTCCATGGAATAATTAAGTTACTCTTTATCTCCAGTGATACCTGACGAGTGTAAACTAGGAATATATTTGGAGGATACATAAAATTTGGATTAGATTAATATTTAGTTCGTTGTTCCAGTTCATTTAACGAAGAAGAATATTTTTATGCGTTAGTGACTAATACATCGTCTCGAAAATTGGTGACACGTTTCATACAATGGATTCAGTGACGTCACTGCAAAATCAAAGACGTGCAACAAACGGACAAACTTGGCGGCTATTATATACATTATGTGCTGAATCAACCATGATACCACAAACAAAAAATCCTTTAATATAACATTCCTCCCTCATCTATGGGTTTGGAATTTGGTGAATTAGGAAAAAAAATTATTATTGACTTTTTCTGAACATTTTAGTGTAAACTTTTAATCGGATCTTGCTCAACCATATATTTAAATTCTTATGATTAATGCAAGTTGAATATAAATTGTGATCCAGAAGAACTTACGAAGAGATGTTTATACCAATGCCGAAGTTTTATTTTTTTAACACATAAAGGAAATAATTTCTCCTGCTTTTCTACATCTACATCTATACTCTGCAATTCACAAATGCTGTACTTTTACTTCATGTTTCAACTACTTATGGTTCCACTGTAGAATTCACAATAAAAAATGTCAAAAATGTACAATAAGCACTACCAAAATTACTAACTTTGTAGTTTATTATGCGTAGTACTAATGGAGTTACACTTCTCGTCTCAGGTATATTTCTTTTTGGTAATAGTATTAGATCATAAAATATCATTCAAAATGTTTTGCTATGAGTGAATTTGTATTCGTAAAGGATAAATTCTTTTAATGACATCATTGCCTACCAGTTTTTAAGCCATAACATAAACATTAAGCTTTCCTTGGAGGTAACGAGTTGATAATGAAATTTTTTTTTTTGCTTCGGCTTTACGCCTCGTCGACAGCGAGGTGGGATGGGACTGGGGAAAGGAACGGGAAGGAATTCGGCTATGGCCTGTTTTAAGGAAGCATCCCGGCATTCACCTGGAGTGATTTGGGGAAACCATGGAAAACCCAACTCTGGATGCCTGGACGGGGATTCGAACCCTCGTCCTCCCGAATGCGAGGCCAGAACGTTAACCACTCACCCACCACGCTCGGTAATGAAATATTAGCTCACCCTTCTATGGTGATGTCTCTTTCCAGACAAAGAAAGGTTAGAATAGTAACTAAATTCCAGCTCTGCAATTCAGTTTGCACTCCAATCTTCTCCTGAGAAACACATACCAAATTTTCTTCCCATCCTTTCAAAATCTTCTCACGTCCTTTAGCAACTTCAACAATCTCTGCACTACCGATATCAAAGAACCATACCAAAAATAGTACATGGTCATCCTACAACGTGAACAGACTTTCAATACATTCGTAAGAAGCGGAATAACTACTTTAAGAATCCGTTGTGTCGATACAATCGGATGTTGTTTAGACGAATAAAATCTTGATACAGTAAGCAGGTGAAACGTAATCTAAGTGTGGACTGAATGTCACGTATCATTCTTGGCGAGAAAAACTGGGAGATTCAAGCAGGTAGAAATTGATCACCTTCGACACCGAGGTGATTTTCAAGATCCGTGCCAAAAGGAGTCACTTCAACGGTGATCTTTTGGCGAATATTCTCAGATATAATGAGAGAGCTTACCTCTTGTAAACATTTGCCAATATAATAGTGGAATCACATCCGATGACAAGAGGGGCTGCATCTCAGTCTTAATCTCTATTTGAGTGAGTGTTCGAGGTATTCAACCAAAACTGTGGTGTAAGATATTAAATTCCACCAGTCTTGTGTGGTTTACTTAACACTTCCTTTTGGAGCGCTGTTTAATGCTTGGTTATGTAACGTCTGCCTATATAGAGAGTATTTGTTGACATTACAATCATATTATCATTTGCTAGACATTTCTAGATGTAAGAGGTAATGAGGTAAGGTGCAATACAGAAAGTATTAAAATTTGGATTTGACTGATAGGTTTATTTTGAAATCTGCAAAGGGGTTTGACGGTTTTCAACGATGCTTGTCAGTATATGGCAGATTTAATTTGCCACTACCTAAGCGCTTTATGTAAAATTTCATGCAATAGTTTTTCACTATCTATGTGATTAGAATTTGATTTTACACTGTCACTTTGAAACATTTCATTAATCTCCATTTAATCAAAGTGCTATTCTATGAAACAACAGCTTACGTTTAGAAGATAACCAATGAGACTGGCAGTGATCAAGTATTAACAGACTTTTAAGTTAGTGATAACAATGTGAAAAATGAAAGAAATGAAAGCTGCCATGTTTGAAGCCAGCTAAGGGGAAGGTATTCCTATGAACGGATCACAATAAAATGTTGTCGGGATTTTTACAGCGTTAATTTGGAACTCTTATTGTAAAGTGAGAGGTACTCTCACACACCGAGTGTTTCATAGAAAAGGCTGTCCATGAAGCTGTTCACTAAAAATTGTGAATATATATATATAAAAAAACACACACATCAATAACGTATCATTTTTTAATAGATTTCATTACATGTTCTGCGAAATTGTCTTACAAATTGTAGAAATAAATCAACCACAAGAAAATTGTTTCCGATAAATTATTGGGAGTTTCAGAAAATGTTTGCGACTTGTTTATTATCCGATTCACTTAATTCTTCATTGAATGGTACATGTGATTTTCTATTGGAAAACGTTGTCTCCTGGAGTATAAAATTTGTTAAAGTAACTCATTCAATTCTTTTTTGGAACCCATATACTCCAGAACGATCTCCATAGTTTTGTGATGATCCCGAGTACTAACTTTCCCTGCTACTACTCCCTTGGAAAGGTTCCTAGTGCGGCTAACGATACGTGTGGTCATCGTGAGTTGTATCTCCCTTAGGAATGACACAAGTCCTTCGCACAAGATCTGTACATTTATTTACAGACTTACGTACAACGAAGCGGATGCTTCTATTCCTAATTACCATTTCGCATTTTCCCTGAGGTAGCCATCCCACAGCTGGCTGAGACTAATGAGGTTCAGAGCGCGAACAGCAAGTACTCCACACCCCGCTCTCATGCTAGCGTGACCAAAACTCGTCCATCATAATCAGCCGGTATGCCCTCCCATCTGTCTATACTGGCCGAAGTGCCCGGCTTGGTTCACGAACATCTCTAGCAGGGGCACGCTTTGGCGAATGTGTTTTCCCCTTTCGTCGCTCCGATCAGAAGGCAGAAAAACGTCCCACCGCCCCCTCACCGTCCAAATAGACAATGAGCCAATGCATCCAAGAGTTGGGATGGGCGCTAGAAACATTCGCTTGAGGTGTCGGAGCACACGCAGCTCTAGTATCCTAGACTAGATTCCGGCAGACCGCATGGCATCTACCTCCAAACTCATTGACGAGCTACCCAATTTATTCCAACTATTGGGCAGTGGATGCTAGCTACCCCGGGACCACACGCTTGGCACTTGCCACAAACTCCAAAACTCTACAAACTCTTGGTTAATTATGGGGAGCCAAACATCGTCATCCACAAACTTGCTAGTGCGCTAACATGTTTTGGAGAAGCAAGCATGACGGACGTCGAGGTTGTGTCGGCAATAACTTTTGGTCTAACACAAACACACACACACATATATATATATATATATATATATATATATATATATATATATATATAATTTTAAAAAACGAGAAAGACGGCAAAGAAGATCGTGGATGTGAAAAATCCATAGAAACAGTACCAGATAATTATTATAATTTAATTCATTATATATTATTACTATGTAGCTTAGTGTATGTACGTACTTGATTTAATATAAGTAGTACCTGGTTGACCGATCTTCACTAGATTTATGTTGAATAATGGTCAATATGCAAGATTTTGAGTAAAGTTTGATTAAAATAATTAAAGGTTTTTTGAAGGATTCCTAGTCATTTTTAAGTACACAATTCCCTGCAAAGAGAAGCTTAACTAACATCAGTGGGCTTATTGGTACCTGAATCGTCCGAGATGAGGTTAGAGTCATTTCATAGATACCAAATTCCAAGGTTTTTTTTGTTTTTTTTTTTTGTTTGTAAAAGCTTATTTCCGAAATCGTCTGGTTTACCATTTCATAAATTGCTTTTAAATAAAAATGCTATTATCTTAAACCGAAATATTAATGTTAGTCAGAGATTAATTAATGGTGCAAGATTAGTGGTAATTCTCTTAGACAAGTACATCATCAGTGCTAAATTAATTCACTCCGATAAAACTACACTCTTGCCTCGCATTAACCTCACACCACCAACCCTGCCTTTCTAAATGATAAGAAAACAATTTGGACATTAATAAAGCACAAGGTCAGACGCTTCAAAAGGCAGGATTATACATATTTATAAGAACCTGTTTTTTCGTGTGGATACACGTATGTGGATTTTTCACGAATTTGGAGATTCATTAATATTTATTTCTGTGTTAGATACGATCATAAAATCAACGATGATCACATTGCAACTGCTAATATTATTTTCAGAGAATTTATGTAAAGTAAAGAAGATTGAAAAAAATGACTTCTGACAAAGCCAATATTTTTAAAAAAATATTTACTTTTGAAATGTTTTACAATTAAATATGTACATTTAATGTTAACGACTATTTACAGTGAAATTGATATTCTTTACAACTCTTCAAAATAATATACCTTTCATTAATAAATACTTGCATTTAATTATTTCCTCATTATTATATCACCATTCGGTGATTGATCAAGATACTGTCGAAATATTCGTATGGGTCAGTTAGCATACGTGAATTGTTTGTTTACAGATATGAGTTCCTTGTTGAATCCAAAGAGAAACTTTTTTTTCTTTTTTCTTTTCTTGGCTGTTAGCCTTGGGCTAATTACGTCATAAACATAGGGTTGTTATTGTTAGGGTTTATGTTTATTTGACTTATATACAAATTTTGGTATTATCTACATATTTGCATATGGTATTTACAACTTTGGTGCAAGGAGTTGCTAAGTTGATCATTAGAGATATTATATCAGTAATTTTTAGCTGTTTTTCAATTAGCTCCTTTCTCATGTCTCTGTAAGTTTTGCATCTAAGTAAGACGTGATATATATCTTCCAGTTCACCACATCTATCACAATTTGGCGACTCTACAATGTTCATGATATGCTTCTTATCCTTTAAAAGGGAGTGTCCTGTACGTAACCTGTTGAATAATGTAATCTTCCTTCTGCTCAGTTCTTTGGTCTCGTACCATGGCGTTCTTTCGATTCTGTTGCAAATGGCCCGATGCCACAATCCCTTGGAATCCTTGTTGATTTGCCATTTCATTTCCCATTCTTTCAGTGTTATGGTCCACGCAGTGTGTCTAAGGTCAGTGAACGGTATTGCGACGTCCTCCTTTTGTGCTGCAACTAATTGTTCTTTGGCTGCCTTATCGGCTCTTTCATTTCCCTGTATACCAACGTGGCTTGGTACCCATTGTAATTGTAGGTCTATCCCTTTAGCTATTGTCTTCGTTATTTCTCTAGCCACTTAATAGGCATGTAGTTTTCTCCATTGCCTTTAGGGATTGCTAAGATTGCCTGCAAGGCGCTTCTCGAGTCTGAACAGATTACTGCTTTCTTTTTCTCTGTACTTTGAACATATTGTATTCCTTTGAGAATGGCGAAAAGTTCTGCAGAAAAGGTCGAGAATTGGTTCGGCAGTCGAAATGCTTCTACGACGTCGCTTCTAGGTTCCACATATGCTGCTGCACATGCCTCTTCCCCCGCCTTGGATCCGTCCGTGAAGATTTGACACCAGTCTTTCCACTTTGTATTGATTGTTTCAATCGTCCTTTGTTTCGCTTCTTCCTGATTCCAGTATTTTCTTTCGAGCTGCTCTGATGAGATGTACAGGTACACATGTGAAGATAAATCCACTTTTTGCCAAGGTTGTTTTTCCGAGTAAAGGTCGTTGTTTTCTGCCGTATGGATATTCCACTTACTAGTTAGCTGTCTGTATGTTACTAGTCTTGGCATTCTGTGAGGGTCTGGAGGTTTGCTTCGAATCTCGTGGGCTAATATCTGTACTTTCCTCAACAGTGGGTATTCTTTTTTGGAGCTTACCCTTAACCAGAAGTTCATCCCTATTTTCTTTCTGCGTATATGTAGCGGCGGGGTTATTGTCTCTGCTTCCATTGCCGCTATTGGAGTGGTCTTAATGAAGCCTCCTATTATCCTCAGTACCGCTGCCTGCAGTGAATCAATTTTCGCCTGTAGGGTTTTGCAAGCATTATCGTACAGAAAGCTTCCATAGTCCAGTCTGCTTCTAACTACGCTGTAGTACACATTGCGCAATGGGCGAGGATCCGCTCCCCAGTTCATTGAAGCAACTACTTTCATTATATTGATCCGCGTTAGAGATGACGCTCTCAGATCCATTATGTGTTTTCTCCACGTAAGCTTTGAGTCTAGCCACATTCCAAGAAATTTGAATTCCTTCACCAACTCCATCCCAATACCGTTTAGAGTTATTTTAAGCTCATTTTCTTGATAATGTCTATGAGTAAATATACATATTTTACTTTTTTGTATTGTCATGTCTAATCCTTTCTCTCTCAGATTTTCAAGGATTGCTGTAACTGCGGCTTGTAGTATTACTCTTGCCTTTTCTTTGTCTGGATGGGAGACATATATCACAAAGTCGTCCGCATACTGAAGGAAGGTCACCATTCCTGGTAGCTCGGTGAACAGCTTAGCCGAGTATATATTGAAGAGGGTCGGACTCATTGGGTCACCCCGTGGAATTCCCTGGTAGACGTGTCGTTCAAATCTCTTTCCTTCTGCTGTGTGTATTATATTCACTCTGTGACCCAGGTAATTGCAACACCAAGATATGAGTTTATTATGTAGCTTCATCTCTTCCATGGCTTCCTGTAATATATTGATCTGTATGTTATTGTATGCGTCTTTATGTCCAGGAACGCAGCTAGGAAATAGTTGTTTCTGACAAAATTTAATTGGATGTCCGTAACTAGTGTGCTAATGACATCCATTGTGCTGCACCCCTTCCGAAATCCCATGGTGCGGTGATCGAGGTTTCTATGGTGTTCTACATGCCATTCCATCCTGTTGTTTATCATTGTGCTCATTAATTTGGCCATGCACGGGATTAGTGATATAGGCCGATATGCCGATGCATCATTCTTGTCCCTATTGGGTTTCGGCACTGGGACAATTACTACATTTCTCCACTGTTCCGGCACGTAAGATCTGTTTATCATTTCGTTGAATAGGTTCAGAATTTTATGTTTGGCAATTTGTGGCATGTTGTCTATCATTGAATAAGTGATACTATCCATTCATGGAGCTGCATCCGTCTTTTTAATGGCACTTTCAAACTCAGACATGCTGAAGAATTCGTTATTTGAGATGTTGTAGTTTTCTTTAGGGTGCTGCTAAGCATTCCGTATCGTATTCCCAGGAACAAATGCAGGTGCCGTTAATTCTAGAAATTGTTCCGCCAGCTTGTCGTCTGTGTAGATGATGTTTTGGGAAGGTCTCTTGCCGTTGAACCATCGTAGCTTCTTCCACATTTCTTGCGTCGAAGTACCATATTTGATGCTGGAGCAGAAGGTTTTCCATCCTTCTCTTTTGGTTTTCTGATAGTGTTTCTGGCCTCTGCTGTTGTTTGTCTAAGTATCCTAAAATTCTGGAATGTCGAGTCTTTTCTATACATTTTGGTTGCAAGGCGTCGTCTCGCTACTGCTCTAGCGCATTCACTGGTCCACCAGGGTTTTCTATTAATCTTGCTTTCCTCGTTTACTTTATATTCCGGGATGCATTCTTCTGCCGTTTTAATTATTATCTCTTCCAATTCATTGTATCGTTGTTGAAGGTTGCCTGTGTTTGAGCTTAAGTGTTCTATTCTTGTACTGATTCTTTCTTGGTATAAGTTCCAGTTAGCTCTACTGCAGTTCCAGCGCCTCTTTGATGTGCTTAACTTCGTTTTTGCCACGGAATCCAACGTGATTTTCAGTATCAGATGATCGCTACCTAATGAGTCCTGTAGCATCTCCCATTTAGTCCTGGTCCTCAGGCATGCCGCAATTAGTGAGATGTCGGGTGACGAGTTCCTTTCGAATGGCGTCCCTAGTCGCGTTCCGTGCTTGTTGTTCAGCACGGTAAGTGAGGACGAGGTTATCGCCGACGCCAGTTCTTCACCTTGCTGATCCCGCTGTCTTTCCTGCCACATCGGGTGGTGCGCATTAAAATCCCCTCCCACGAAGGTTTTGGGTGGTATCTGATCAAATAGAGCTTCCCAGTCCTCATCCTTCATGTTAACTTGAGGAGGTTTGTAAACAACAGTAACATTTTCTATCGGATCTTTGTGTTTCAGGTCGACGGATAGCACTTCTAAATTAGCAGACGGCTCTACTATGTCTCTGATGTTGCTATTCACATCATTTCTGACTAGTATGGCTACTCCTCCAAATCCGTCACCCCTATCTTTCCTATTGATGTTTTAGTTTTTATGCTTTATGTTAATATTATCATTTAGCCAAGTTTCGGTGATCAATAGGGCATGAGGAGCATGTTCCTCAATAACTCTCTGTAATTCATTCCATTTGGGTATCAGGCTTCTGGCATTCCATTGTAGAATTATAAGTTTAGCCCTTTTATCCATTATTATCTGCAGCATCACCTATCTCCATTGTGTTTTCACTGTCTCCCATTTGCTTTATTTCTTGCATGACCATCTTAGTGGATTCTTCATGAATTTTTTGTATCACTTCCTTGGGGATGTTTCCATTTAATTGTTGCATAATGACTTTGGTCATAATTTTCACAATGATGCTAATGCTTTCGACATTCGTTTCCTTGTTTTCATGCTCCGCCATCTGATCTGTACTTGTTTCTCTTCTTACCGCAGGTAATCTTCTTTCATGTATCTCCTTATATTGGTTGGTCTTTTCTCCCATTGCAGCTGCACTAAAGGTTTTGGACTGTATGGGGGGAAATTCTTTTGGGTTGTGTTCATATCCTGCCCTGGCTGGTGTTTTACTGCCAAGTGCCTGTGTCTGCTTTCGCTCCTCTTCTCGTTTCCTTATTGGACATGCTCTGTCGTTTGCTTTGTGGTCTCCACCACAATTCGCGCACTTACTTCTTCCTTGTTACAGCAAGTTGCATTGTGCTCCTCTCCGCATTTAGTGCACCTTTCTTTCCCTCTACAGTTGGAGGAGATGTGACCAAATCTTTGGCATTTAAAGCACTGCGTCACTGGATACACGTATGGAGTAACCTTGAATCTGAGATAGTAGATTTCTACTTCTTCCGGAAGAAACTGGCTTTCAAACGTGAGTAGAACCGTTTGTAATGGTTTTCTTTCTATTTTTCCGTCCAAATGTATACTTTTCATGAATCTTCTTACGCCTACTATGGGAGCGGAAGCTTTAACGTTTCTTATCAGCTCTTCCTCATTCAAGTCTGTAGGGACGTACTTGATTACACCTTTGCACTCTACCCTGCTTGCAGGGATATAAGCCTTTAGTCTTAGTGACTGTAAGAAGACATCATTTCCAACGAAGTTGTTTTCCGCCTCAGCTTTAGTAAATTCCAGCATCATCCGATTTTTTCCCTGTTGGTTGATCCGCTGAAGACCATTAATCTTGTTATAGAGTATTTTGCCTAGTTGTATAGGGTGAGGCAGTTGGCTGTTCATCTCTGGTTCGATTGATACTAGATATGGTCCCTGTGAGTGCCGGTTATACAGTCTGAAACGTTTCAGTGGTGCTGTGTTATTTTCCTTTTGTCCTTCTTGACTTGATCGTGTTGGGTTCAGTTGGACATTTGTTGATCTGCTCGCAGTCTCTGTGACGTGATATGTCAGCTGCTGCGAGGGTGTTGTCTGCTTTATAGTTTGATCCTTGTTCAACTTAGGCACTATTTCTGTTGTATCGAAATCTTCTTTGTTGCTTATAGGTATACTTCTTCCCCTGTAGCTCTTCTTTTCTTTCTAAGATTATATTTAACTTCTTCTTCACTGTCCCCATTGTATTCTTCTATTTTCTTTTTTGTTGTCTCTGACATGTCTTGTTCTGCTTGATAATGAATGGTTCATTCCTCTCCTCTGCTGCTTTGGCAGTAGCACCGCCACTCGCTTCCGCCATCCTGCCTCCTTCACGATCTTTAAAGTTTCGGATAGATTGATGTGTATCCGAGTTACACTCGCTTCCTTCGAATTAATTTAGCAGATATTTAGCAGATATTCTAGTGCTATGTTCACTACGTCTGGTTTTCACTAATATACACACTCGGCGCAAATGCCGCACACTGTTGTAGTCCCGCTTCACTAACAACCACACACGTAAACAGGAAAGGCTCACTCCCGGCTGTACACTAGTTCCGCATGCGCTCGTAGCTGAAGCTAAACTGCAAAGAGAACCTAAATATTAGTAAGCTTCCTAGAACCTGAAACGTCTACGAGATGGCGTTAGAACCGTATCCGAGATACAAAACACAGAAATTGTTCGTTTTATTTAAATATGTAAATTAGCGTTTTTGCAGGGAAGAAAAGTATTTAGATAAACTTAAAAAACAAAACGTTAGCTAAATATAAAGTTTCATTCAAATCTTTAAAGTCGTTTCCGAGATCCAAAATATATATATACCAGAATCACTCACTTAAAGATATAAGATATTGTTTTATAATTATAATTGTATTAAAATTCTTATTTTAACGGCATTATAATTCCTGTATCAAATATTTCTTGATTACATAAAACTTGTGGAAGAAACATTTAATGAGCTTCTATTTTAGCCATCTGGGCAGTTTGATAACTTCTGCCGGATGAGCTATGCTGATTCTGAATATTCGTTGAATGAAGTTCCCCCTATGTTTTCTAAAGAAAAAACAAACTTTAGAGATAAGCTATACCAGCTGAATTAATAAATTTATATATGAGCCAGAGCGAATAGAATCTTGTTCTTTCTTTAAATATTAAATGTGGCAATAAGAATTTCTATCTTCTTTTTAAAAAAAAATCTCCATGACAGGATTATTTAAATCTACACTAAGATGACTCCAAATATTACCTACTTTTTTTCTTTATGGTCTTTATTCTTCTGGTCTTAAACGTAGGGTTCTACTTGGAAGCATTCGGTGAATTTTAAAACATTCTTGCTGGGCCGTTTATTTATTTTTCCTGCCGCACTTTTAGCACTACAAACAAGAACGCATGTCTGTCCGTCGTCAGTGCACAACCGATACTACGTCAGCACAAACATATAGACGCTCGCAAGCGCTTGCCGCAAACTTCCTTTGATTTGTGCCAAAAAACTGAGACTCGATCTGATCAGCCACAAGTGCTAGCAACCCTGCACAAACCAAGCCAAACGTCCAATCCACACGTTTCAATATGTGACGACTCGACGAGGTTTGGCTAGCGTGTGGTCCCGGCTCTAGCATGCTTTAGATGAGCGTTAGGGAATCACGCCTAAGTGACCCCGGCGGTGAATCTTCAAACGCCAACAATAGAACACAAGTTATCTTGTTATTGCGGTATTGCTTTGGGAAGCGTTAAACCATTTGGGCCATCCTACAGGGTATTCACGCAGGGCAGTTGCTTGAGGTGTCGGGACTTGACGGGCGTGCCGATTCCTTGAATACGAGACAACAAGCCCTCTGCAGACCACACGCTGCTTCCCCTTAAAGCTGCTGATGGACTTTCTAATCCCATAATGTGTGTAACGGGAGTTACAGCAGCATGAGAAGTGAGGTAAGAATTTACTCATGTGGCCCTGAGGGAACTCCGCAGACATTGCCAGTGAAGTCTTGGAAACAAGAGTGCCGGTGTCTCCTCTAGGCACTGCCTCTATAGTGGCAGATAGTTCTTTAGGTGGTGGACTACTCAAGGTGAGAGGTAGGAGGATTAGTAAGCCAGGTACCACCTATGAATAACCTACTGTCTATCAAAATGTTTTTAGCGCCGTAATTGTGTTAAGCTTTGCGTTTAGTTAGTTTGTGAAACTATTTCTGTAACACCCTGTTTGAGACCGGTCAGTGAATGTGCTGCAGATAATTCAGGGCAAAGAGAGAAAGCCAGCGATGAAACGAAATTGGAGAGCCTGTCACTGAAGTTTCAAGTGTGCCACTGACGGCTTTCCGAGAAGTTAAATTTAATTACGAAGTACCATCCAAGTTCGCACATCAAGGAATAAGTGAATGACAGCTAGCGAGGCTAACGCGTACTTAGTGGCAAATGTCATTCCTCATCAGCTTCGTCTACTGGACTATACCTGACGGTGTTTCGATCACGTAATTGGATTTATAATCCGCCACAAAATTTAATCAGCTTATAAAGGCGGAAAATAAAACTACGCTCTTCTACAACATCGTGTCAATTTAGACGTGATTGCAGAGCAGTGCTAGGATATATACAAAAAATACAGCGATTGGTTTTCAAAATTATTTGATTGTCATGAACTCAAACCGATGTATGGTACCACAATACTCTGATCAATGGATTTCTTTTAGTGTTGCCATATCACTATTGCAGTTTTAAACAGTTCACTATTAGTCCATAAAGAAAACTAAACTCGTTACACTTGGCAGTTTTACTTACCAGACTCACCATAGCCTAGGAAACTTTATTCATGTGCTGGAATTGATATCTCTTCTTTGGGTTTAACTGGAAATGAAATAACTATGAGCTAAAGATCCTTCTCGTAGCGTAGGCTCTTGAGTCTAATATCTGGTTGACCCCACGTTTGATCTTTAGAATCCCTATGATGGCAAACTTTCTATTATGTGGTATAACGAAGCAGAGGTGACAGAACTCAATTCTTAACCATGACGTCGAGTACCAAAGGCATTTTGTTAAATCCTAATCTACTCCAAAGATAGTGTTACATCACTATTGGTGTTGAACCGTCTATCGGATGGTGATGCGAAGACTGTCCTATTCGTTTATTTTTAAGAATAGATATGAAGGGCTTATAAATTACAATGAAGTCTTTACGGTGTACCGCCGCTTTTTTTGTTTTCACAATTCGACAATATAGCCGTGAAGACTTCATTGTAATCGTACACCGGGAAAGTCTCCGTTCTTACATCAGGTTTATAAACAGTATCTCAAATTCCTACTTTTTTCCTTGCTTGTGCCACGCACCAATACACTGCCTACAAACGCACAGTATCTTACATAATGTAAAAACAAAGCTGAAAGAACTGTTAACATCATATCCTTCTGTATCACTGGTTTAGTACGACTCGTATCCTATCATAAGGCAAAACACATCTTTTTTAATACATATATAATAAAGAAAATAGCTGAACCCCTTCACCTTCTCATTGGTCGGATCAAATTAATTGGGTAAGGACTGTAATTAATTAGCTGAAAGGATATTTTCTATGACCTTTGCGAAACAACCTTTACGGTATTGCCTGGCGTGAGATCGTAAAACCATGTAGATCATAAATCTGCATGGTGGATTAGAAACAAAATTAGAATCACGATTCTATTCAATGGCAAGGCTAAGTAAGTTTGACCAAAAATAACGTTCAAGACTTTGCGAAAATCAAGTATCACAAGCAGTTAACAGTAAGACAGACATTGCTTTCTATCATAACCGACACACGGTTGTATATGAATTTTGTTTTAAGATTTTCAAACTGAAATACGTTTCAGGTTTTCTTAAATAAATGTGGAAGGCCGAGTTGCTGCACTTCTCCGGGAAAAAGAAGATATCGTTCGATATTATCAGGTATCACAGAAGTTTTAACACTTCATTAAATGCGAACGTGACAAGACGACGTGTAGTTAATTTAGACAGCTGAATCCAGGTATTCGGGTAAGTAATTTTCTGGTCTGAGAGACAAAACAGCTTTTAGAAGAGGAAGTGTTGTGCGTGCTATAAATATCGAAAAGGGGATGTGAGAGTGAGTGTACGGGACGTTTTTAAGGTAAGGGTGGCTGAGATCAAACTTCACGGTTGCAGTGAACTTTTTGATTGGAAAAGTTTTTTTTTTTTTTCCTAGGAAGTGTAAACTACTTACCAAAACGAATATGCTGTACGTTAATCGCAAGACAGTATTGACACGCAACAAACTTATATCATCATGTGATCAATGGTGAGCAAGCCTACAATTGGTCGAATAACTACCTAACCACAGTAAGTACTGAAGTGGGACATTTTTGAATCATCACGAAGCTGAGAGATTAGTTCGGCCACCAGGAAGAACCAACGCTCCTTCTGTAGAGTCAGCCTGTTATCTACACCCAGCTGCTGTGACGTCATTACTACTCCAGCTTCCGCAGCTTCAGAGTTAAACTACATGCTGTCAAAATTGTAGCACGTCAAATGCCACTGGTACACAAGAAATAATGTTTATATGTAAAACTAATCATTGACTGATTACTTCTAAGCGTCATTAATGCATCGCACTTATAAATTAACTAGCCTCGTACCCGCGACTTCGTACGCGTGGATTAAGATTTTTTTTTTGCCAGAATTAAATATAGAAAGTTGCCAACGAAGGATTGGTCCCAAACAATATCGAGTAGGAATAATATGACAGGAAAGCTATCACTATATCATTGTACCGTCGAACCTGTCTCTTGAAGAGAATCAATTTCCAACATATTTCTGTCACCATTCGATAAGGTCTCAAATTTTCGTGACTACAACTGTTAATCATACTGGAAAAAATATCCTGTGCCCTTCATACAGCTTTCCTTATAAAATTCCATCACAACGATATAGCCATATAGTCGCCAAAACGTAACAAAAAGACAGAGTATTACTGTGGTTCACATACACTGACTGCGAACAACACCTGAAGGATCGTTATAACGTAAAAAAGTGTAGACCTACAAAATTGCAAGACTGCCTACGATTTTCCTCGCATTACACCCCTAACTTTATAATATCTACAGTTTAAAATTCAATCCGAATAACCTTCGGCCCAGACCTGACTCTTACGATGAAAAACAATTTTTTAAAATCTTAGCCTCCACGGAGATTTGAACCGGAGACCACGACGTTCGTAAGGAAGCTCTTTAGCTACTGAGCTGCCAGTTCACTACACGGAAGCAGGGTCTGGAGACGTCCACATCCAACGTGTCTGTCTATCGCCGTATTTCGAAGTTATGAGACAACATGTGTTATTTATACAGATAATTTTTCAACCAAATGTAGACAGTATTTTTCTCCTTGTTTCAAAGGATAATTGTACAAAGTTTCATCGAGATCGGATGAAAACTGTGGATTTGTATGAAGAACAAACAAACAAACATACATTCATCTTTATATATAAAGATTTCGAAGTTATGAGACAACATGTGTTATTTATACAGATAATTTTTCAACCAAATGTAGACAGTATTTTTCTCCTTGTTTCAAAGGATAAGTGTGCAAAGTTTCATCGAGATCGGATGAAAACTGTGGATTTGTATGAAGAACAGACAAACCAACAAACAAACAAACAAACATACATTCATCTTTATATATAAAGATTAATAAACTAAAACCAGTAAATAAGTATACTGATTCAATCTGTAAACGACCTCCAGCTAGTGGTTCATTACAATATCAGTGAAATTTTGTGACCTGCAAAAGCATTTTTGTTCCAATGTCCGAACAAAAAAATCTTTTTTGATCTTCATTGGAAATGACAATAAATTTCTGTGAGATGTTAATTGATTGTATGTGGGCATAACATATATCTCAACCATATTCATCTCGCTGTCCCTAAATATTGATCGTACCAATATCAATGACAATAATTACAAACAATCATTGTAATAGTAACAAACAAATAGACTCATAAGAATCAACACACTGTAATAATAATAATGGATATAAAAGTGGCGTGATAAAACTAAATTTTCTACGGGATCAAGCAATTGGTGTCATTTTCGACAGTAATCCTCCGCTAGTTCGCCACTGAGCAAGTCATGCTATAACTTCTGGTAAAATCTGTCTGCAATTCTTCGGAACTGCTTCTCTGTCTTTGATTTGGGAATATTCATCAACTCTTGATGGTCGGTTTTCAAAACCGAGGGCAACAGTTGTGCTTTGGATAGAAGAGTTTAATACATTCTTATTGGAGTCGTCAGTGAAACCATATTTTAAAAAGCGAAGGATAAATTCGAATTTGGTTTGAAGAGGCTTATATATTTGATTCCTTGCTATATTTGTTGAAAGCGTGTTTGGTAAAGAATATTATTTCCTGTTGGTATATTCTCTTTGGTAATGATTTGTGAAGGACGCTATAATTTTCTATATGAGAAAAAAATATGGAACTCAGTGCATAAACTTAATCAATAGAAAAATCACCAATGGTGTGCCATAACATAACTTTCTTTAGTTTTAAGTGAAGCTAACCAGCATAAGATTTAAAAGCAGAGTTATCACTAGTGTGAATCATTCCTACAACGCGAACCAGCATACTTATTTTCTGGTTTTAGTTTATAAGTGCGAAGCATTAATGGTGCTTAGAAATAATTAATCAATGACTGGGAGTGTATATATAAACGACGGAGAAGAAAATTTATTTATGTAATAAAAATGTTTGTGTCATGAATTATGCAAAATAAATTTGGGTTATGTGACGAACATTATTTCATATCTGCAAGTGTTAGCAGTGTCTGTGGGCTACATTGCTTGATCATTGTCTGTTAATATCAAGCGGAATCACAAGGCGCAGGTCTCGTATTATCTGACGCCAGCTGTGAGAGATGCACCCTCGCACTTGTGCCACCTGACGAGACGTCAGGCGTGCATTTCCACTAGGCGATTTTTTACAGAAAACCATAGTCACTGGTTAGCTCGATAACAGATAAAATTTAGCGGTTTTACTCCTAACACATCCATTAAATTGTTAAGGTCGTGGCAGAATCTATCCCTGTTACGTACACCACGAGATTTGAAGGAGATGTCACCAGTACTCGCGACTCAAGGAATTGTTCTTTTCACTTGTTTTAAAAAAATGGCATTTGGCTTCTCTCAGGCCATACAGCGAGCTCAAGTGTGATTTCGTATCATCCCGTGTTTTCAGTTTCTTCATTGTGTATTACTTTTCAAGTAATCTGGACACCACAGGACGCTTGAGAAAAGTTACAGTATTAAGAAAAAGTGACATTCAATATGAAATCTTTTAAAAAAAAAAAAAAAAAAAAAAAAAAAAAAAAAAAAAAAAAAAAAAAAAAAAAAGAAGAAGGGGAAAAAAATGGAATTCGGCCTAACAGCCAAAATTGTTTTTTCTATTCCTCCATTGTGTATGTAGAACCTTCTAGTGTCATTCATGAGCACAAGTGGAAGGAGCATACAGGACGGACACTTAATTAAAATCACGCATGCCCTAGGCCGAACTCGAACTGGTGACCCCTGCAATGCGCTGCCGTGGCCGGCGTTGTCCTTTTTGTTTGATACTCTACTACAATTTCTCCCCCCTGTTAGTTTCAATGTCAGTATTGTATTTTAATTAAAACTGTGGGCCTCTAGCAATGCTATTTAAGGAATAATATAAAACAGAAAGCTTTTAATTGTTTTACTGATGTAGGAAATATAAGGCCCGGTGCACACGAGCGTCATTTAACGTCGCGTGCACGCCGTGTGCACGCGTAGCAGGCGTCAGTAGGCGTCCCACTGACAACGATGGACATGTATAATAAGAAGCGGGTAATTTTTTGCGTATTTTATCTTTAAAAATCATTTATTAAGGACACAGGATAGACGTTACTGGTAGTATAGAACTATTCCAAAGAACTTATTTTTATAAGAAGCTTGAAAACAATTAAATAAATATTCGGAGAGGACAACCTCTGCCGGAACTGCAGGTCCAAAAATGCCCTTCTATTTTATTGGTGATGAAGCATTTTCCCTTTCACCAAATATATGAGGCCTTACAGTGGTAAAGTTTTATCAGAAAAAAAACAAGGATTTTCAGCTACAGATTGTCACGCGCCAGGAGAAATGTAGAAAGTACATTTGGCATTCTGTACAATAAATGGAAAATTTTTCATAAAACAATGTAAATTTGGATTTATCTATACTATTGATAAAGACGTGTTGTTCACTTCACAATTTTTTAAGAACGAGAGATGGGTACAACATTCAAGACGAAATGAGTATAGAAGGTTTTCTCGATATCGGAAAGGACGCCTCAGTTCCAACAAGAGGAACTGTTTCAGTATATCCAAGTAAGGAACATGATAGCAACATATTTTGTCTCTGATGTTGCCACCTTACCCCGGTAAAGGAATTTTATTTAAGAACTTTTGTTTTTGCAACAGCAATTTACTATAAATTTTATAGGTATGATACATAAAATCTAGATTGTAAATACTCTACGTAAACCTGGAATTATAATAAACACGAAATATTTTGCTAAAATATTTAATTTTCGCCCTTGTCGTCTTTCTCTTCGAGTACCTCAATGAATATCCGACATATACTGGTCCAAGCTCTCCTCTTGATTCGATCATGATAATTTTTTGACGGCTGTCCCAAATTTCTGGATAAGTCTTAATTACACCAATAAAATGTTCGATGTCAATATTTTCTAAAACTAATAACTTGTCTGCCATGCTTGCCGCGTTAGCGTGTTCTGCCGCCCGTGTGCACCGCTACACAATGTACTAGGAGACCGCACTAGCGTGCGCGGCGACACTGCGGCGTGGTGGACGAGAACAGGGAAAAACGACCGCTGGGTCACCGCGGCGTGACCGCGGCGTTACCGCTTATGCGTGTGCACTACCGTATCTGTTCCTGTGTACTCCTAGCCGCTAGCGCGGCATCTCGGCGTGCACGCGACGTGAAATGACGCCACGGTGCACCGGGCCTAAAGGTATTGAAATTTAACTACGTGAAAATGTGAGTGTGCGCCGATTAGGAACTAAGTTTTATGTTCGTCCGATCGAAATATTCGAGTTATGGCTTTCAGATAAATCTTTTTCGGACATCGCGTAAACACAAATAATTTACTAGTACCCTTTTCATTTGTTTAATCAACTTTTAAATAACTTTTTTCCTGCCGAATATCCACAGTGTTGTTTGGAATGAATTCAGAATGAATTTACTGGCTAGATGTTGAATGTATCATAACGAGATTGTAGTCATCTAACATTTAGTATTTGTACTAACAGTTGTAATGGTGCTACGTTCATCCGTCATTCTACTGTTTTATTTACACTACGTAGTGGGCTAATACTGGGTGGTCGGGACAGCCGTAGTGATTTAATACATTTGCTTGATGTTCCTGGCCTAAATTTATGCTAATGATTTTAAATCCTTTCTTCTAATGTTCTTAATTTAATTATTACAGATTCAATTAATTACTTGAAAGTTTTGATTGTTATTAAGGTTATCAACTATTTGGGAATCTTGAATATGAAATCCTTCTATATAATTTGTCCACGTTACCACTGTCCTCACCAAATATTGGAGAACAGTGAATATACGCATACTCTGGAATGACAGCTCAGATTTTTCCGCTGCGTTAAATTACTTTTGGTAAACATGATTATTTTTTTTACTGAAAATAATCAGATCTTGTGAGACGCTTTTAGGGGATGCATTGCTTATGTACATAAATGACAACATATTCGTTAGAAAAAGCAATTAAATTTATTCTTTATTTTCATTTGAGCTAAATTGCCTCGCGTTTTTAGCTAATGTCTTATGATTTGTTGATGATATTACTATGTGACTATCTGAATAAGAAATTAGACCACTGATGGAGGCAAATTAGTTTTAGCATCTGATGGCAGCCAATCACTGAAAGCAAGAGCCAGCAGGATTGTCGACAGCGCAAAGTCGTCCCGTTGGTTCAGGTTGTTGTGGCTCTGTGATGGTGTCCGCCGCTTGTCCCACTCTTACCTGGTTCAGTCTGCCAGAATGTTTCGCCATTGGGACTTACCAGGCAGGTCAGGACAGGTGATGGTACACAAATACAAATATCTAGGTTTTATACCAAATACCAACGGTTAAATGTCTCCTAGTGAGTATCGAATGAGGGGCGTACGACACTGTTCATGGTGCTTGTCAGTCGGATAACCACGTTAAACCCGGCTATCTACTTAGTGTCTTACAGAAATGTAGGCCTCAATAGGATTTGCTCTATCCGCTGTTTAGTCTACATACGTACACATACACACACAACAAAACAGAACAACACGTAGCAACATCATTGGAATTATCAACACAGTACAAAATAATTTATTGATAATTTATTGTTAAATGAAAGGGGTACAGTGCAGTTAAACCGGTTGCGTGCTAGGGAGCGTCCATAAACCACGTAGCTCCAGTTTGGCCTCCTGTGAACACCCCCTTCCTCCACGTAGCTCGACATGGCTTTTGCGTCTTCTTCCCCCTCCCCCTTCCATGTAGCTTTTTTCCTTTTTGATTCCAGAATAATTTGGACTGTTTTGTCTTGTCAGACTATTGTAAATTACTTAAGGAGATGATTAAATGAAGGACATAAATATCCACATATTGTGTGCTCTGTACCAAATTTTAACTGTGATAAGTAATATGAATGGAAAGCTGCGTAGTCTGCCCCCGCCCCCCCTCTCACGTAGCACAGCGTAGCTTTCCAGCAAACCCCTCCCCTTCCCCCAAGACCGAGCAACGTAGTTTATGGGTCCATCCCCAAGGCGCTAGTGTGACACCAGTTTGAATATTGGTATCCTGCATGGGGACCCTTCAGAAAGCATTAGTTGAGGCATTGGGGAAGATCCAAGACGAGCCCCCCGAGTCGAGACATGTGTATACAGCGGCGGGAGAGACAACGTAAAAGTGATGATGAGGGAATTGGGTAAGGAAGACCACTAATCATTGCTCTAGTTGGAATCTAAGTACGATGTTCATTACAGATTTATTTCAGGACAACAGTAAAACTTTTTTACTATCAGCAACATTCATATTCAGGAACGACCGACAAAATAAAGTAAGAGAAATTAAGGCTAGAACCAATTCTATACTTCAATTAGTTTTCCACAAGCTATAAAAAAGCCGAATTGCAAGTTTTTTTTTAATGCAAGTCGGCCATATAACTATTCATCGAGCACTCGTCAATTCATTTTTAAATGATCGTCATAAGTATTAATACGTCTTCCAGTTTTTACCTGAATATTCAGGTACAGGACAACGCACGACACTCATAACACAGCAATTACACTAAACACCCATGCCATCGGCCGAACTCGAACCGGCGACCCTCGGCACTTGGAGGACTGGAACGCTTTACTGAGCGAGAAACTGAAAAGACAACAAGAATACGTGTCGAGAGACATGTCGGGCTATCCTGATCTGGGATCTCTTTCGCGAAATTTCACATGTAACTTGGGAAAAACACTACTGAAAATTATATTTTATTACAAGAAGTGTGTGGCAGTGAATTTTATCACGTGAGCAAGTATTTTAGTGGGTTAAGCAATTCCAAGATGGCCGAGAAGATGAGTCAAGTCCCAGTCATCCTTCCACGTCAATTTTTTTTAACTGCTTAACGTCTCCTATAACAACTAGGTCTTTAGAGACGGGAAAGGATGGGGGGCAAGGAATGGGAAGGAATTCGGCTATGGCCTTTTGAAGGAAGCATCCCGGCATTCACCTGGAGTGATTTGGGGAAACCATGGAAAACCCAAATCTGGATGCCCGGACGGGGATTCGAACCGCCGTCCTCCCGAATGCGAGGCCAGAAACGTCAAAAAAGGATGAAAATATTGAAAAGTTCTGTAATCCGATTCGCTCTGACCGTCAGTTAACTAACCTTGTGGTTCTTGCTCAAATCCGTGAAAAAAATAAGAAAAAACAATCCAAATTGTGAAAGAACAAGTCATGGGTTCTGCGTCAAGACAACGCGCCGGCTCATTCTGCAGTGTCTGTGATGGCGTTTCAAGTAAAGTACAACATGTCTGTCTTAGACCATCCACCTTATTCGCCTGACCTTGCACCATGTGACTTTTATCCGTTTCCAAGGACAAATGTTCTATAAAAGAAAAAGATTTCAGTTCACTGAAGCTGTGATAGTTATTGAGGAGCTCACAGAAGAAGACATACAGCACTGTATGACACAATGGAAAATTCTTATGGAACGTTGTAGGGATAGAGGAGGAGTTTATATTGAAGGTATAACTGGATATGAATAAATTCAAAACAATTTTTTTTTTTTTTTTACAGCGATAGTCTCGATATGTTATAGCCACACATCGAATGTAGTAGTTGCATGTAGTGAGTCCAAAGGAGAAAACGTGATGAACCTCGGCATAGTGGTTTGGCAACTAATGCGGAGAAGGAGATTAATCAATACACTTGGTACCTTGACATTCAAATGTCTTCACTGCACACACAAAATGATTATATTCATTGCAATGCAAACTGAGCACTATTCGCACGCATCTTCTGTGGTTAGTTACCCGGAGGAAAGTTAAAACCCGGACCCACCGCGGGAGCAGTCTCGCCGATAATTCGTTTTTCGCCGTGAAGAAATTGCGCCGACAGCGAGCTAGTGCTTCTGGGAGTAACACCAACAGTTTATTATTAGTGCTGGAGGGTGGGCAAGACGCCGACAGAAGACAACGGCGCGGTACGGGGCGGAGCCAAGATAATGCACAGGCAGCCCGCGCTGTGATGTATAATGTATCCCGGCTGTCCCGCTGGGAAATTCATAACGCAGCGCCGCCGCTTTCACGGGAACCGAATTTTCAGTTTCCTTTCATTATCCGCAGCCTGGGTCCATTGTGAGTAGGCGAGCAGCCTGCAGATGTCTCTAGTGGCGCCCGCCCGTGGTAATTACGTGGCGCCGCTGCTACGAGTTGACAAATGCGCACATCAAAGGTTTTCACGCACGGAGCGTTCACAGGGATAATGCTTGTATTGCGCACTCCAGACAAACTTTCTCGCCCTATCGTGTGACATTGTCCGCAGTGTTGATATATTTTTCGTTATGCCTATACCACAACGGATGGACTCATGATTAATAGACACAGCTTCATACTAAAATGTACTCACTTTGCCTCATTACATGTTTATTCTACAATCTTACATATTTCATTCATTTTTATTAAACGTAAACCATGTTTTTCTTAATTTCCTCCCTTGGATCCTTATGACTCAATGAGATTTTCTCAATAAATTTAATGACTTTATGGCACATTTCGGGCAGAGAAACGTTTAGAGTTTTGCAAATAAGTATATTGATACATTTACAAAAGATCTAAAATATTAGAACTTGGATTGAACTTCTTAATTAATTTTTCTTAAAGTTGTAGATTAAATTCTCTTCTGAACACATTTCTCTTAATATTACTGTTCTGAGATGTGTACCATTTTATTAAAGTACACTTTAGAAACAATAACAGATTACTGCGAAAACCAAGGCTTTTTCTGGGTTTACATTTTAAAATGATGTCCGCATTTAAAAAATAAGAAACGAAGAAATCTTTGGTGTCGTTGAATATCTCGATAGGAGGTGACATTTTTCTTCTGCGTATACAATGTTTTGAAGCAAATTGTTAATAATTCAAAATTGTGTTTAATATAAACACTCAGGCCTACAATGGCTTATAAACTAAAATACACAGTCCAGTCACATTAATGTGACCACCTCTCAAAAACCAGAATAACCACCTCTGGTAGAGTGGACCACTGCGAGGCGTGCAGGAAGAGAGTCCATTAGGTTTCTGAAGGTGTTCACTGGGATGTTGAGCCATGCCGACTCCAGTGCCGTGGCCAGCTGCGCTAGATTACGCGGTTGAGGATCCATGGCGCGAACAACCCGATCGAGGTGGTCCCACAGATTCTCGATTGGGTTTAAATCCGGTGGGTTTGTTGGGCAGGGGAGTAAGGTAAACTCATCCTGGTGCTCTTCGAACCACGCACATACACTGCGAGCTATATGACACCTCGCATTGTCCTGCTGGTAGATGCCATCATTCTTAGGAAAAATTATTCGCATGTAGGGGTGGACATGGTCCGCAAGGACAGATACGTACTTGTGCTGATCCATCGTGCCTTCCACACTGACGAGTTTTCACCCAGTGAATGCCAGGAAAACATTCCCCAAACCATAATGCTCCCTCCTCCACCCTGGATCCTTCCGACAATTGTTGCAGGGTGTTTGCTTTCAGACGTTTCACGCCGTACGCGCCAACGTCCATCTGTCCGATGGAGCATAAAACGTGATTCATCGGAAAAATCCACCTGTCGCCACTCTGTGGACGTCCAGTTGCGGAACTGGCGTGCAAATTCCAGCCTTCGTCGCCGATGAACAGCAGTCAACATGGGTGCATTAACCAGGCGTCTGCTGTGGAGGCCCATGCGCAGCAACGTTCGCTGAACCGTTGTTGAGGCTACACTCTTGGTAGCCCTTGGTTCATCTGGGCGGTCAGTTAATCAACAGTTGCACATCTATTTACCCGAACGCATATCCGTAGCCTTCGTTCGCCTGTCATCTATAGCCCGTGGTGCACCACATGTTACACGCCGCTGGTTTAGAATAGTGCCATTTTGCCATGCACGGCATACTTTCACCACGGCGGCACGTGAACAGTTCACAAAATTAGCCGTTTCCGAAATGCATCCACCCTTGGCTCGAAAGCCAATAATCATGCCCTTCTGGACGTCGGATAAATCGCTACGTTTCTGCATTACGCCAACGATTGAAATGCTTTCCGATGCCCTAGGACATCCTTTATATACACTCCACTGTAATGTGCAGCCACCTGCCTTCTGTGATTGGTTATTTACGTTGACGTCGAAAGTAGGTGGTTGTCACATTAATGTGACTGGACTGTGTATATTTAGTGGAATTACATTTCTCGTCTTCGTTTTTTTATTACAATCGACAATGGAACTATCTGCTTTTTTATACTTTCGTTATTAATATTTTAATATTTATTTTCTTTAGCACTCTTTATATTTCAGTGAACTAAGAACAACAACTCTTATTCCAGCCTATTTACATTCCGTATTCATTAAAAGTTATTTTATTGCTATCCCTATTTCCTTGGCGGGATACAGGAGGCAAATATTCAAATATTTTCATTTCGGAATGTTTGTACTTCACCATAAAATTTGAATTTAAACTATACAAATCATTCTCATTCACCGAATAGATCAATTTAATGTTGTTGCTGTCTAGACTATTGTGGTGGGTATGGTGAGATGACGGTGGGAAATCCCGGTTTCACTTCCATGACTGACATTAGAGTGTACTGAACATAATGTGTTGATCAGTCAGGTCCGATGGCTCAAATACTAAGGAAACTCACCACATAGTAGTAAGCATAATGCACATAATCATTTAATTAGTAGTCAGTTGCTCTGGTTCCTAGACCGAGTGAACACCTGAAGGCATGTATAGCACAGGATGTGATATTCTTGACAAACTGTTTTCCATAGGACGATGGAACCCACTGTTTAGGTAGACACTGTTCACTACACAACGACTCAATTTTGTGAGGAAATTAAATTCTTTATTTTTCTGTCTACACTCCTGATTGTTTGAAAGAACTTGTGAGGTACATAACCTCACCGAGTGAGCAAATATATGTTTTTTTTATTTATTTTTAAGTTTTGTATGCAAGAAACTGTTTTAAGTTTAAAGGACAAAGATCTTCAAGACAGATAAAAATGAGACTCTATGGCGCTGGTCCAAACAAAAGAGGCACTCTTGGTTAATGAATGATTAAACAGAAGCAGATCTGATGGAGCGAGTAAAGTTCTATTTTATATTAATAATAAAAGCCTGAACGCGTAAAAGTCCTTTACAGTGGAAGTCATATCGTGTTGATTTTATGGAGATTAATAAATATTTGGAGTTATTACAAAGATAAATATTAGTGATTTTAATTGAAGTGTGGAACGTGTAATAATTTCGACAATTATTAATAAACAAAAATTGGACTTTTGATAGGGAATTACTACAAAGTGATTGAAAAATAATGTATTTAGTGGAAGAATAATATGCTGTGAAGTAAGTGTACAATTCAAAGGGGTTTGCACAGCAAGCAGAAAACTGGGAGTTCATCCCATATCAAGATCTCGGTAGTGCTAAAATCGGGCAGAAGGAACAAATTCAAGGAAATAAATATTTTTATGACTCCTAGCGCAATCTAAAATAGCCGGATAGTGACATGCGGAAACCCGGAGTTAGGCATTATAAACTAAATAAACCTGCCCATAAATCGTATCTAATATTTGCTTGAAGTTTGTAATATTGGCGTTATTGTTTGCAGCTACAACCTTTTATCTTGTCTGTCACAAATCGCGAAGAAGCTTTATCCCCCGAAGTTAATACTTTGTTCGAATCACCGATGTTTTTCTCTTCTGAATGGACTTTCTCCAAGTTCACATTTTCAATCAGCCGCGCTCCACGGGAGGCTCGAAAGAGAGAAAAATATTTTTCAAGGAGTTCCTGAAAATATGGAAAGCTGTCGTTGAGGAGAGAAGGTCGTTTGATGGATTTCTGAAAGTGTTTACAGACCATAAGAAACGTGGGTAAAGAAATGAATGGCTCAACATTCCCGCTATATCGTGAACAAGATTAATCGGTACTAACTTCAACCGATTTGATATTGCAGACCATCTCTTTCCTTTACCTCTCTCAATTCGAAGTTTCAACTGAAAAATAACATATTGCATGCCCTTGCTGATATTGCAACATGTGTAGCCAAACTTCAAACTCACGCGATCTCAAATCTTATATATGTTTTATGACCATGTAAGATAATTGCAGGATAGCTCCTTATTCCTGTCTGCCTTATGCTCTCTAGCGGTAAAGAATTAGTCGAACTGATTCTCTAAATTTTAGTTACCATTGTTATCATCTGCATAAATCAGCCACTTAAATACAGGAGACGGAAAATCGTGTATTGTGAATATGAAGTCACATTTTAGAATTTCTGATACGAATACATACAATTAGTCGCTTAGTTGATGCAGTCGTCAATCCTTTACAATCCTCCGCTGTTCTATTCAACTAAGCAATAACCGTTACAACCAATATCCTGAGATACCTTTTCAATAATTTCTCTTCCCCTACAGTTTTATCTTAGATTTTAGTCTCAAAATTAACCATTTCTATACGTCATGAAACGTAATCCATTATTCCGTCACTTATTTTTGTGGTAGTCTTCCGTTAAGTTCTTACGTAATTCATCATTTCAAAACCATCCTGATTTTAAAAATTAACTGTCTTTTCTCAAATGCTTCATTTACCCCCCCCCCCCCTTTTCTGGCATTCCTAAATTCTAAGCTTCACTTCTACAACGTGCTGCATTCGATAAATACTGTTTGAGATACTGCGTAGTTGGTCAGTGAGGAAACTAAAAAGTTTTGATGAAAAGGACTTTTCGTTAGACATATGTTACTTTCGATATCGTTCGGTGTTTACTACAACGGAATTCTTCCACTTCTTTGGAATATGATCAAGTTTATATATTTAGTTTCCTGCTATTCTGGCCGTTTCTACAAATATTCTGTCATGCGTTTTTATGTTTAATCGAAACCGTCATCTAAAAATTTTGTTCGTGCTATTCAATTTTTTTTTTTTTTTTTTGATGTCCTAGCTAATATTTCTATTAGTACAACATTATCATTACATTACAACCTTGATTCACATGCTTCTTAAGAGATACTTTCTTCAATTGATTAATTTTACTAAAGACATCGGACGTTTTTATTTAGATTTTGAATTGTTCATTTATCTCCATATATTTAACTTTAAAACAATTAAAGGCTCACACTACGGAAAGATTTTCAAAAAAATACCAACAAAACCATGATTTTACATGTGAAATATTAACAGACGTCTAACCACCACGATCTCCAGAGCACATTTCCACCACGGGAATTTCCCAAGCCTCTTTCAAAGGATAGGGATTCGAGAATCTCCTCTTTGCGATTGCTAAGATCTAACTATTGGAGACATAAACCACATCATATTCTCATGCAAAAAATTTAAACCACCCTAGGACAAAATGATAAGAGATCTTGCGAGATTGGAAATCCCCCTACCCACAAACTTAATCCTACACCTGGCCAGTTGCAGAAAACAGGGCCGGAGTTAGGGGAGGGTAAGCGGGTCAAATGTACCCCGGCCTGCGCGGCTGAGGGGGAGCCCGATCACTGGCTGTAGGGGCCCCCCGCCCGACTAGTTGTAAAGCTAAAAAAAAGGTCGCCTATTTGGTCTGGTGGGCGGGCCCTAACTGATGAAAACGCCAAGGGCCCCCAACTGGTTACCCCGGGCCCCAAAATCATAGCGCCGGCTCTGGCAGAAAAGGTGTATATGGATGTTGAATACATATTTTAAAAAACGGGGTTTTGAAGAGATACTATGCCAATTCGGCTGCTGTAGAAATTCTAGACCCAACAGAAGAAATACATCACAAAGACTTGAAAGACATTTCTCGGCTTAGGTATCGGAAAAGGACTCAACTCCATTGAAAGTGAAGATAGTAAGTCCTCTCTGTGAATGACGTGTAAACATTTTATTATTAAAGCTTGTGTAGGCATCTTTTGAAGATACTCTGTTAATGATAAGATTATGACAGAAATAGAAAACATGATATAGAGAGAGTAATTTCCAACGACAAGGAAGAGTCGGTTTTAACTTTATTTAATCTTATGCCAAGAATCGCGCCAAATTCATTGCGACATCAACAAGAACTCGATGATGAGTGGTGAAAGTTGCCCTTTTACTTCAATGATTTGAACTCTAGTCAACATCCTGACAGGTTTTTTCACCCGGTTAATTTTCAAATAACCATAAAGTGTTAATATTGCTAAGAAAGTAATTGTTTCAACAGTTTTATAATGTACATTCTCTATGTTTTCGAATAGCGCAACTACGCGATCAATATGGAGATAGCGATGCATATTTTAAGCACTCGTCGAAATTCATGTTGACTATTTTTAGCTTACCATACTCGAATACTGTGTGCGAACGAGTGTTCAGTAAAGTTAAAGACATTAAAACAGCGCAATAAGCTCATAACGAAATTCATTAAAGGAAACCTTTTTTCGCAGCAGACTATACAGCGACACGGGAAAAACCGCATCGATTTTAAATCTACTACCGCTATGAGCCTATGATACAAAAACATAATATAGATATGTATAAAAATTATGATATTACAATCATGCTATCTGGTTCAAATTAAAAAATAGAAATTGTTTCAAATTCTGGGATTTACTTTTTTGCTGGAGTAAACATTTAATTTTTTAACGTATTTTAAATGTAAATTACAACATAATTTCGGAAAACCTACCACAATTTTTGTTTAATTCTACCGTCAGCTATATTTCAGTGCTGGAAACATTAGATTGAAGGGTTCTTAGAAATTTGAGGTGCGCAGTTCTTTGCTCTTTTTTTTTTGTTGTAAAATCGTGTTAAGCAAAACGTTATCTACGTATGAAATTTCATCCAAATCGCTTGAGCCATTTCCGAGATCGTCTGGTTTATTACCTCATAAATTTCTTTTTAAGAAAAATGCTATTATTATGTTAAATACAAATCTTAATGCTAAGCAGGGATTAATTAGTGGTGCAAGATTTGTGGTAATTGACTTGGACGAGAACATCATCAGTTCTAAATTCATTCACTCCGATAAAACTAAGCTCATACCTTCCAGTAACCTCACATCTCCTGATCAATCGTGCTTTTTCAAATGATAGGAAAACAATTCCCCAAAACAGTAACCTTGGTTATGAAGATTAATAAAGCACAAGTTCAGTCACTTCAAACGGGAGGATTGTATTTATCAAAACCTGTTTTTCGTATGCGGCTTTTTCACGAGTTCGTAGATTCATTAATATTTATTTTTGTGTTAAAGACACATGCTGTCAAAAATTCAACGATGATCACATTATAACTGCTAACATTATTTTCAAAAACGATTTGTAAAGTTAAGAAGATTGAAAAAAGGGAATCTGAAAAGCCAATATTTTTTAAAAATCTACATTTTAAATGTTTTAAATTAAACATGTAGTATTTAATGATAACGATTTTTTACAGTAAAAGTGATATTTATTACTGCTCTTCAAAATAAAATACCTTTCATTAATACTTGCGGTTACCTATATCCACATTGTTACATTACCATTCGGTAACTGACCACGATACTACTCGCACGGGTCAGCTAATGAACAAAAATTATTCTTTCAAATTCATAAGAGTTCCCTGCTGTAATCAAAGTGAAGTTAAATAATTTCAGATCCAGCTTACCGGTACCTTAAACGTCTACAAGATGGCGTTAGCACCGTTTCCGAGGTATCAAATACAAGAATTTCTATTTATTTGTAAAATCGCGTTTTTGTAGGGAAGACACATATTTAGGTAAACTTAAAAAACAAAACGTGATCTAAATATGAAATTTCATCCAAATCGTTAGAGCCGTTTCCGTGATCCAATATATACGAGGGCTATCCAGAAAGTAACAGACGTTTTGATCTGGTGCGGCAATGGGAGGGGCTAGCGCCACCATCTTGAAGTCAGAGTGTCCCTACACTCAGTACGCAACCAGCCGTGGTAGTTTGTGCATCGTGCCTGTCGTACTTTGTATACAGTGGAATTTTAAAATGAGCGCTTCAATAGAAAATCCCGCCAGTTGTTAAGTGCGAGCTGTGATAAGGTTTTTGTTGGCAAAAAAATCACAAACCAATTGAAATTTATCGCCAGATTTGTGATGTGTACGGCCACGGAATAATGAGTGGAAGCCGAGTGAGGCAGTGGTGCATTGATTTTAAAAATGGCCGAACCAATGTACACGACGAGGATCGCAGTGGTAGGACTAGTCTTCTGAGTGATGAATTGGTGCCGAAAATCAACGAAAAAATCCGTGAAAATCGCCGTTTCATGATTACGGAACTCTCAGAACAATTCCCCCAAATTTCACGGAGTTTAGTTCATGAAATTGTGGTTGGTTACGACAATCAACTCAGAGACGCGCGATACAAAACAAGCATCGGGGAAAACTCTGCCAGAAAGTTTTGTTTCTCCACGACAACGCTCGTCCACACACAGCCATCCGTACCCAAGAGCTGTTGGATGGTTTTTGGATGGGAAGTTTTCAATCAGCCGCCGTACAGCCCGGATTTGGCACCGAGCGACTACCACCAGTTCCCAGTGATGAAGACGTGGCTCGCGTCGCAACGCTTTGCCACTGACGCTGAACTGCATGCCGGTGTAAACCAGTGGTTGAGCTCGCAGGCGGCAGATTTCTACAGAGCGGGTATTGAAAAGTTTGTACCACGTTATGATAAATGCCTTAAATTAAATGGCGATTATGTAGAAAAATAGCCTAATAGTTTACCTCCAAAATGTATATAATAAAAATTGTTTTTTTTCCACTTTGTTTATTTTTTATTTCAAAACGTCTGTTACTTTCTGGATAGCTCATTTAAAGATATAAGATGAACGTAATATCAATATGAAAACTCGAAGTAGTAAATTCGCTGTTTTCAAAAGTTATTATTTCTCCCGTGTAACATGTCAGGTTTGATAATATTACATGATCTAATATTAATTTCAACCAGTAATTAACTAAGCAACTGCGGATAAATGGCCTGCAACAACATTGCATTAATATAAACAGTGTTAAATGGAGCGTAAAGTAGGGTTCAGGGTATTTTCGCAAGAACAAGTTCTGCCGTGTTCGGCTGCAGTTGTCCTTCTGAATGTAGGTTCCCACGGCGCGTGGTTTTGGAGGTCACACCACATTAGCCAAAGAGTACGCGCCACAGGTTAGCCCTCGCCGCCTCCCTACCTCGTTTCCCAGTGTCGTTTCACCTACCCGGGCCTTTGATCTCTACCGACTGGATGACGTTTAGCGGCGCGTCGTCTCTGCAAGCACAAGTAGTTGAGTAGGCTGCGCTGCAGTTACCTGTTTTCACCGTGACTTAGAATGAAGGTCGGAAAGGTCACCTGTCGAGGGGCAAAAAGGTAGATTTATCTGCTGGACCAATCACAGAGACCGGAGGTGCGTACCCACTCCACAAGTCGAGACAGTATGCGTATTGGAAATTGTGTCACAGGTAAATAGTAGACTTGGGCATAATAGTTCGCGAAGGAGAGTGCTCAGTTTAGTTCGCAGCTCCCTCGCGAACTAGTTCGCTCGTTTAGTTCGTTAGTTCGGGTCTCGAATTCAGAGAAACAGATCGTTCGCTCGCCTTGATACCGCTACTGCACGCGCTATTTTGTTTGTTTTGTCAGTTTTATTAGGACATAATCAGATTTTTGTCGTTTCTAAATGAATTTAACATGACTTTCTTAACAAAAGTTATTGCTTAATAATAGCCCTTTCAAATTACATTAGCATGATCAGTTGCCGCCGATAAACCAAAGTGTTCATTGTCCTTTACACAAATGGGTAAATTGAATAACTGTGCTGTTTTAACTATTTACTTTACATGCATTCGTAGAATATTAATTTTTTAAATGGATTTATTTATTAGTTCATGGAAGAAACATTACTTATAAAAGGCGTTAATGACCCTGCCGTCGACGCTCCCTTAAACCCCAACAACAACACAAATAATATATTATAAATGCGTTTATTTTGATGAGTTAAAATACCCGTTTATAACAAATCGGCTTTTTTATTTAAATAAAGTTTTGGAAATCATGAACAAAATATAATTCTACTATTGGCTACAAGTTAAGTACTATATGACAAAAACAATATTACCTATATTATTAAGAAAAGTGACATGAATACTTCCAATGTGATACCTAACAATTAGACATATAAAAATAACAATGACCCTTGAATGAGAAAGTGGTAGCAATAACGAAAGTGCGTAAATTTCCAGTGAATTGGAAGTCATTGAGCTATTATTTTATTAGTCAAGGGGAGTGATAATCCAACACACATTCACAATTTTTAGGCGATGAATGAAACTGATGAAGACACAAAAGTTAAAATCTTTTTGAATTTCGCAAGTCATTTCTTTACATAACTTTCACAAAGCTGTTAACCAACTGACGGAGATAAGTATTATATTATGTCAGCTTTAAAATCAGCGCTAGAAAACTGTAAAAGATACTGTTTCTTTGGTTAAGAAAACAAGAAAAAGCCTTTAGAAGCCAAATTCTTCACAGAAAGTGATAAGATAAAAAATAATGCTCTAGTATTCGTTGATAAATGTCTGGAGTATCATAGTAAATAGTTAGATTTTAATGAATGCAATTGGCTATACAAAATCCAAAAATTAAATTCAAAACACAGGGTTTCATTTGATGACTGTGAGACTATATCAGAGGTTATAAATTTACGAGAAAAAATGAGTATCAAAGTGAACAAACTTTACTCTGAAATAACAATATTATATGAAATCCAGGTAAAAGTAAGAGAAGTATTTCATGAATAAAAAATGAGCTTTTGCTCGAAATTAATTTGACAACTGAAAGCGATAAAGCAAATGACAATTTTACTGTAGACAAAAAAGATTACATATGCAAGAAGTGCAAAAAATGTAGCTTAAAAAATGAAACAGTAAAAACATACCTTTTATCCTTTTCTACTCTTTCGTAAAATATTATATTTTTGAAGTGTACTATATTTTTATAGGTTATTTTTTTAAAAAAATACTACCATCAACCGAAAAAAGCGGCGAATGGTGCTAATTCGTGGCCGGGAGTGCTCAATTTACTTCGCGAACGGTACCGTTCTGTTTAGTTCGCGACCGACAGCGCTCAGTTTAGTTCGCGACCGGTGGTGCTCTGTTTAGTTCGAGACCGGAAGCGCTCATTTTAGTTCGCGAACTAGGTTGCTCCCCTCTCGAATTCCAGAAAGACAGCTCGCTCGCTCGCTTTGCTAGCGCTACTGCACGCGCTCTCTTCTTTGTTATGGTAGTTGTGGTTATCGATTGTTGTCTTTTAATTGTTAATTGAATCAAAGTGTATTTTATTTTCATATTCCATGTTAAATTTCCGTTTGTGACTCCTGCAATAATTATTAATGTTGAACAGTTTTTTTCTTTTCTTTTTATATCTGTGTCTTCAGTGAAATGTGTCCACAGGGAACTGTGTTTCATTTTAGATAATAAACTAAAACAAAAGTCGGTCTTCGGGAAAGGACGTAACGAACTAAGGAGCGAGAGATCTGGGAACTAGTTCGCATAGTTCGCCTGTGGGAGCGCTCTTCCGAACTAGTTCGTTCGCGAACTACACAAGACTAGTAAGTAGCTTGGTATAATTAGGAGAGTCGACGGAAAGACTCGCGGTAAGGAGACGGGGTTTTCTAGGGCAAAACCACGAGCGTTTGTTGGCTCGGTGATTGGCTGTACTGGTCAGAATGGCGGGAGAGAATTTCTCCTAGCAAGCGAAAATAGTGTGGGAATTTTGGTGTTAGCTTCCCAAGTTAGAGGTCTCGATTTCTGAGAAGCATTTTGGCGAGATCGTATGAAGTTATACATGTCGCTTACGCAATCCTTTTTTTAAAACTGGGACAGCTGCAGATAAGGATTTATGTGGTTATGCTGGGATTCATATAGTGGTTTCCATCCCATCAGTTATTCCTAAAGCTACGTTTAAATTTGACAGAAATTCAGAACGTTTATCGGGGTTTGTATTAGAACTTGTATCTGCACATTTATCGATACTTGTCTGAGCCTTCATTGACTTGTATGAGTATGAACCTTGCGTTTAGATCAATATACATAAGTATCAAAATCTGCTTGATACTCGTGGACATCGAGGTCATTAGGGGCGGGATGGGACTAAGAACAAGGAACAGGAAGGAATTCTGCAATGGTCTTTTAAAGGAAGCATCACGGCATTTGCCTGAAGTGATTTGGGGAAAACATGAAAAGCCCAAATCTTGATGACTACACGCGGATTCGAACCGAATGCGAGGCTAGAACGTTAACCGCTCACCCAGCATGCTCGGTTTGAATTATTAAAGCATTAAAAACGTCACCTGATGAGGGAGATTGTTTTTGTCTGCGATTACATGAAACTGAAATACGAAAAGAAACGTAGATGGCGGTAAAAATAAATAAATAAAAGATACAACTCCTTTCTAAACGTGAAATACAAGGTGCTTATGCGATGTTAATGATAGAACTAATGGCATAAACAGAGAAAACAAACAATCGAAGCCTTCTTACCCCAAATTTTCGCGTTTGGGATTTTGGTTATGTTAATTTTAGCTATTGCGCATGCTCGAGTATGAAACACAAGTCAAATGTGAAATGAGCATATAAAAAAATATGAAAAACCTGTATGAGGTACTCTGATATTTGCCAAATATATGAGCAGTTTGTGTGAGGTTAAGTACCACGACTTTTCAAATTTAGAAATCCCGATACAAGTACCGGCGCAAGTATCCAAGAGTGAACGTAGCTTAAAATTTTCATTTAAGTGTTTTATCACAATATTTAAAGTTCTTTAGATTGAGTGCACCATCTCCGAGACCTTGATTGTTTACTTCAATGTTTTAATAAGCTTTCAAATTCTTGCTTTTATATTGTTTGTTTAAAGTTATTGGGTGAATTAAGAGGAAATAAATTATTTTCAGTTTCTGACCACACATTTTGAGAATATTTCAGGCAAGTAAGTTTGTTTAGGCTCAGAAATTATTCTGTTTCTCCAGAATAATCAAGTTGTTTGCAACAAGAAGTTTGGTTGAATCGTACACCACGAAGCATATTAGACCTCGGGCGGGAATAGGAGCGTCATTTCGATTCCACCGTGTGTTGCTGAAAGGGTGTATAGGACAATAATGAATATTGTTAAGTTTAATATGTGGTTTTGTGTTGTATGTATGAAGGTGAGCAAAAGGAGAAGCGCCACTCAAGCCTTCTTTACCTAAGGAATCTTAGGAAGTCACATAATTCTAGTTTCCTATCCAACGGACGATCTTTATCAACAGTATTGTGTACCTTCACTCTGTATGTACTGCGGTGAGGTATAGGACTGAACCCAGGTTTTCGGTACACAATTTCGAGATTAAGAATTTTGCATCACCACCCCGCCACCTCTCAACTCTACTGGCCAAGTCACGAACGCTGAATATATCTCGCCTACCTGGGATCTTTATGTCAGGCGACGCATACCATTGTCTCAGCAACTATAATCGGTGAGACGAGTTTCCACTACAGCACAAAGTTAAGGTATTATTTACGTACATGTCACTTTTAAATCACTTAAGAACGAACAGTTTTGCATCGCCAAAAAAGGAATAGTTCTATGCCTCATTTATGTGTTTAGATTATTTGTCTAATCCTAGATGATTTGTATGTATATTAGTTTTGCCAACTACTACCAAATTAAACGTTGCTTTGGATGTGTACACATGTGTGTTACAACTATGGTAGTTAGCCCTATAGAGGACCTACAGTTTAACTTGCAATCAGAACCACGGAAGCGATCTGGAGTATTACAAATTAAAAGCAAGCTGCACTAGAGGTGACGGTCGGGTTGAAGAGTTATGAAAATCCCTGCTAAGACCGGAAATGTGAACCGGGTACCTACCGATCTCCAGTCAGAAGCTTTAACTTCTGAACCCCCAGACTACTATCCAAGACGATATATCTGTGAATTAATTGATTTTAGAGTTATTTTCTATACAAAATATATGGTTTTTATTTTTTTCTGTTTTGGAAAATTAGAAAAATAAGTGTTTTGATTCTCTAATATTCTTTAGCGTATTATTAAAGAGCATACGCAATAGTTTAATTATTTTTACATTTAAGGTTTATATTATATCTTTACATTGTGTAGACATAAACAATTCTTGTTAAATATAGTGCTTTTGTTGGCCGTAGTACCGTAACAATGACAAAGAAAATTTATAAGTTACGGTCAGAATATTTTCTAAAACTTATTTCTTTACGGACTGAAATCTATGTAATGAAAGTGTTCAAATGGACTAGTGAGTGACAAAATTCTCACGCACCTGTTGCATTAAAATATTTTTGTATTTTTTTTTTTTTTTTTTTGTATTTTACTTTTGTTATTTACACGACAGCAAACACGATGGCCCTCTGGTATCGGTCTTAATTGGTAACTCTTGCAGTTTGGCTTTGTGGTTTGTGTCTACCACAAGATCCTGTTATCTCCTGCATCTCGAATGCTACATTAGCAGCTCATTAGTCAGACATCCATACACATGATTCCCTTTCCCATTAAAATTACAAGACTGACTAAATACGTTTTGCATGAAATTTGCCTAGTAACCCCTCTGGAAATATGGAACAGTGAGTAAAACCATTAAATGTTTATGCGAAGGTAAGATATAGTTTCGTAAGTAATCTGAAGTGCTGAGGGATATTGTTAAATATTTCAATAGAATTTTAATAGAACTTCAATATGTTACCAGCATCCAGGTATGCCACAAGATTTGATAAAATCTATTAAAAAGTTCTTCTTCCACCAGTGGGAGTGCGTTAGAAACATTTGTGAGCAATAAATTTAAGTACTTTGGCTTCAAATGAAAAACAGAAGAATCTTGTGCCTTAGCCATAAGATTACTGAGTGACACAATCGAGAAGCCTTGGTCTCCAATGACTGTATCTTCTCCCTATCCCTTCTCACCCCAACTTTTACTTCTACATGCATGTAAACCATGTCTGTTATTATACTTTGATCTGCAGATTCATGTGACCAAGAACTGCATAACCCGGTCATTAAATGCACACAAAATGTTCTTGGTATAATTACATGGAGATAAAATATTCAAGCCACACTAATAGATTTTTTGTGGACGTGTATCTGCAGCAATTAAAAAAGTCAAGTGTCTATCGAGAACCGGCAGTCACTATCAAAAAAAAAAAAAAAGGGTCAACAACAACATTAGAGTCTGATTTTATTTATCATTATCAGAATGTAAAAGTGCTCTGTTTGTATATTTAAGACCGTTTTGGGAAAAAATGATTGGGGTAAGTTATTTAAGTAATCAAAATCATTTCTTCTGATCTCGTTGTCTTACTGTATCAGCATCAATCAAAAACTATTTATTTCATTTTGGCGCCAGAGCAGATGGATTAAAACCTTAATTCAACATTAAACTTAAAAAAAATAACACCATGTTATTTCATATTTTCTACCGAACGTATTTTAATGGTATTTTCACAGCATAAAAGCTGAGGGTATGACAAAAAAATGTGAGGTACATCTCGTCACGCTCCCATGGGAGGAAAACAGGAAATTTAAGCTTATAATTACATTAACAGAGACATTCAAGTGACGCTATCCTAATGCATCCATTGTTTTATCAAAAAATATGGGACCTTTGAACTTGATACATGACGTTAGTGCATTAACATGGAAGCTGTCGACTGACTCAAGGGAGTTAGGTATGAAATAAGAGGAAAATAAAGGAAAAAATTTCAAATATTTTATGTGTGAATAAAATAATAGCTCACACGAAACTGTGAAGCCAATATGCAGGATAAAAAAATTGTATTTTGTTGATCATAACCCAACTTTGTCGTTATGCTTCCGGCAAGCGTATACTCATATGCTACCTGTTGTACAGATGTTGTATAAATAAACTCAGTGTTTTCTTATACTTAGTTTTAGTAATTAAACGATAGGTGTATGGCACTTCCTAGTTTATATATAGGTATAGTTTACTTGAACCTGAATTTCCTTAAATAAATTTAAAATATATTTGTACTGCTGGCAGAAACAACCAGATTGTTTTCAAATTCTTAATTATACTTCCTTAGGTTCATGAATAGACCTGGTATCGCTTCACGAAATCTCAGGCAAGATATAGTTTAGCTACAGATTTCTTATTCACTGCTGGGGACAAGATGAAAAAGAAAACAATTTAAATCAAAACTGAATGTCTCTGTAACACAACAGTATTGAAAGAAATAATAAAAAAAATATTTTGGTTTTAATAGTAAATGATTGTAGTACTAGCATAACTTAACAACAGAATGAACTAACAACTAGTGATGTTACAGACAATGTTTTTATTTGCGATATTAGCATGTGGTTACATTTCAGAAACGTAGATGGTGAAATTCTAGCTCCATACAGGAAAATGTTGGGGCATGAATATAACCTAACGTCCACAAATATTACACAAGGACAAAGGGTCTAAGAATCAAAACTGAAGGCCACGTTAAGCGTATGTGGCAGCCCGCTGAATATTAGTGTGTCGAGGACAAAAGCTGACTGCATTCCAATATTGTTTGATGCGCTGCCAAGTGGTATTTTTTTTTTTTCGTTGGTAAATCTGATGTTAATTTTGATTGTGGGATTTGACAACTTTGAGCTATCTAGTTATGTATTTCCTTTTTCAGAAGGAAGTTTTTAAATCCGGAAACGCACTGCTGTTTCTGTAATCGTTCAGCTGTTTTAAAGGATAAACGTTAATAACGCAATACACCACAAACCATTAAGTTAAACGATCAATGTTTTGAGACTGTTACAAGTAGTAAAATATATGCACTAATTTTCCAGAGGTCTGTAGGTAGTTTTCTTTTTTTCGGATTAAGTTCGTTGGATTTCGTTTAAATGGTACGGCTTGGTTCCACGAGGTGTTTTTGTCCATAGAATTTCGTAGAAGCCTTACTAATCTTGAATGTGTTGACATTTTGGAAAACTGGGTAAGTTACGAAATTCTTTTATTATTTTCCATCGTTTGACTTTTACAATTTCCTTGACTCTTTCATTTCTTCCTTCATACAATTCACCTTTACTTATTGTAATATGTCAGTTCATAGTTCTGTATTAAACACCAGCCACATTTTTATTTCACACATATTTGATACAGATTAAGACGGAAATAAATTAGAGTAACAGTTCACCAAAGGCAGCAAGATTAAAAATAGAACAAAATATTAATGTAAAGGCTACGACTATTCGACTTTTTTTAATTTCTGAAGAAAACCCATCGTCTATATATTTATTTCATAAGCTCTTTTTTTGGAGTCAACTTTAGTAACTAAAATGGGATATCATACATAAAAGGTAGTGAAAAACTCTTTGAAGCGATAGTAGAGCACAAGTTATTTAACGTTTACATAATCATTTGATTATACATGAGTTGCTATTTTGCTACGAAATTTACGTGAGAATAAGATAACGTTATTACCTATGGTAAGAATGTCCCAAGCTTCCAGCAGTGGGCTAGTGTTTGGCCCTTGCGACTTGTTGTATCCTTATTGTGAGAAAACTTGCTGCCTTAGGACTATCGAGGGCTCGACTGGATCGGGGAAGAAATCGGGTCAGCGAGGAGCAAACAGACAGCTGAGGAGCTGACAGCGCCAGCAAATATTCGGGACGTTGTGCAAACAACTCTAGCACGAAGTATTGCTTGTCGATCGGAGTGTTTCGGTGTTGCCCTCTGAAGTCACGACAGGGATGCGCAGGGAGAGAATATGATGTACAGATTACGGGAGGATGAGGGAAGCAAATAAAAACCGCGAATCAACAAAAATACTGCTAAATTTTAACATTCATTTTAATTATGAGACTTAAAATTTTCTAACATTCTTAAAGTTTTCGTCTAAATTATAGATTTAAAGAAACTATAAAGAAACAAGCTGTTGCCGACGACTTGGAACGTGCTTGTGAAGAATTTCAAGTGTTTGTATGTTTATGCACTGCACCTTAAGTATTTTCAGGATAATAATGTTACTCGCTAGCAGATCAGCAACCTGCCAGTGAAACTTCCGTCTAAATCCGTTACACAGTAAATATGTTGCATATAAATTATTTATATTTGTTAATAACCGAAAAATCTGAAAATGTGTCATGCTCTAAAACATAATTCAAGCGCATTCTAGAATACTTTAGTACATTCAAGAAAATTCTAAAAAATTCGAAAGATCTTTTTAGACATTTTGGTGGAAATATGAAAATACCCTAGGTCGACCAATTTCAAGTAAGATATCTCTCACACCGCCACAAATGCGGACATACAACCATCATAGTGCACGATGGGAGACTCGAGGCTATTACCACACACAAACACCAGTTGTATACGTGTTTGTGGCCGCAAACTGAAATATAGGAACACGCTGTCCGTCGACGTGTGGATTGGTTACCACCTGGGGTAGTTTTGTCATTACTCTCACGAATTAACATGGCTTGTGATTAAGTTATTTGTGCAATGTTACCACTGGGAAGTTAGAACCACGGATTGTCAGTTCCTGGCGCAGATATGGCAGCCTCGTCTTGGGTTTTGATTCACCCCACATCAAGGATAGTTCTTCCACTTTCTTCGCCGTAGGGATTCATAATCCTCATCGACCGTTGAAGCTGTTGACCATTCTGATTGGTTGACCGTCCCGCCGAAGGGGCTGGATTCCACAACCTTGGGACGAGTTGGACTTAACAACTGAGGGGTGAGGGTCAGGTTCATAGAGGACCATTAGCATCCATATGATATATGGAAGGTCCCAGGAGGCACGACTAGGACGTGGGCTTGACTTATCCCCCAGATTATTTAGCCAGATTACCAGATGATGAGACCATAGCAATTACACAAATAGAAATTCTTAAAGAATGCGCTGAAAGGGCAAGCTTAATAATATCTTTAAAAAAAAAACAAGTTCATCTGCTCAAAATTCCATACTCAAAATCTTATCACAAAATATGGACAAATTGAGAGAGTCCCATACTTCAATTATTTGGGAGAAATTGTGGAACCCACAGAAGGAGGGAAAATAGCACAGAAAGTTCGCATGTAAAAACTTAGCGGAGCGTAGAGTAGAACCTACAATATATATAATAAAAAAATGTTTGTCCATATACACAATAACGCAAAATTATAAGAAAGATCCTTGGCCCAGAAAAAAAACAGATGACGGATAAAGACTTAAATCTCGAAAAGCAACAGAAACACTGTCAAACCTCGCCGCAGCCATCAGGAAAAGAAGATTAAGATTTTATGGACATCTTAACAGACTCCCAGCAACGAGACTCATTCACAAAATTACGACGTACACAGAACAGCTAAAAACTATGCCCTGGGTCCAGCAGATCAAAAAAAACATATAGACAAAACATTAACGAATGGGAAGTACCGCCGGATAATGAAGTCATTAATAGACCGGGGACGAAGTGGACTGAAGAAAGTAAGAGAATCCACGGAGAAAAAATGAGAGCAATATGTAAATTCAGAAAACTGAATCATTAAGACTTAGCGTGATTTTAGATAGTAATAATAATATATATATATATATATATATATATATAAAGATAACAGGTGCATTAAAACCTTTTTTGTGTATATGTAGTATAGCTATTTCTGTTACTGGAATCAACAAAATAGGACGGGGTATGGTGCGGGAGGAAGCCTGCTTACGCGCGGGATCTTCCTTGCTGTCTCCATCTTTTGATTGAACAACAATAATGGCGTCCCTAGCTGTGGTCCATAAAAATGAATCACAGGGATACTCAGCACATTGTTGACGAGCTACTATGAACGGTTTGTGAACTTGCAGCAGTATATAACTAACGTGAATAAGAAAATAATAAAGATCTTGAAAATCAAATGAGAATTAATTAATCGTATTCACGAAAATAGTAATAACTTTAACACGGCTATATCTATCAAGATATGATTTGACTTCCCTGCACTTGTCTCATCTCTGTGTATTTTCAATCTACCATTTGTTTGGTCCACGGGAGGACGGCGTTTTGAATCCTCGTCCAGGCATCCAGATTTGGGTTACAATGGCTTCCCCAAATCACTCCAGGTGAATGCCGGGATGCTTCCTTCAAAAGGCAATGGCTGAATTCCTTCCCGTTCCTTGTTCCCAGTCATATCCCGCCTCTAATGACCTCGACGTCGATGAGGCGTAAACCATAAGAAAAAAGAAAGGTACGTAAACAACCGAGACGTTTAGTATTCTTCATGGAGTCAGTGAGTGTTGCGTAAAAGTGGGTTTATTATTATTAATTTTAATTGCGATGGACCTAACACTCCGGTCGCAATTCCCCCAGTCATCCATTTACCCCTTTTCATATACATTTTTTTTAAATTTTCTTTTATAATTGAAATGTTAAATTCCTTCCCCATTTAGTATTCTGATTACAAATTTTAATTTTAAATTCCTTAAGCGTTTTTGGAAAATTATTAATCGCTACACTTGGTAATTTGTTCCAATCCCTCACACCCTTACCAACAAAAGAAAGTTTTTGCACTTTCTAATGGATGACTCGAGGACAAGCTTGTGGTCATGGTCGCCTTTCCCCTTCCATGCACTGTTCCTAATTATTTGACCAACATTCCTACAAGCTCCTTCACCAACATATCTCGAAAGAACAATACGGCTGAAGATAGAAAATAGGGTCAGGACAGGTCCTTCCCCATTGCTAATCATCACTTTTGTATGTGAAATAATAAGGATTATAGTAATTATGAACTGGGAATAAACAAGAAAGCTACGTCGTTTGCTGAAGGCGAGATGAAATGGGAAAACTATGAGGCGAGAATGTAAAAACAACTGGAAGCAGCTCTAGAACTTGTCACATGTTTCAAAATGCAAGTCTAAACAGAGTTAAGAGAGCTAGGAGAAAGCTTTTGCTACATGATGAATTGATAAATTGAACTTCCTAAGAAAAATTAAAGTTTCTGGAAAGAGTAATAGAAGTTTATGACGGAAACCGGAAGAAATTAAGCGGACGATGTAGAAGCAAGCGGTAATATTTCAGGTGTGCAGAGGGCTGATTTGGAGCAGGGAGGTGTCAGAAAATTATAAACTCATTATTTGCATTAAATTCTATATAAAATTATTAATTTATTGTTCCGAAGCACCGAAGATGAATATAGAACTAAGAATATGAAATTAGTGAAGTTTAGAATTAGAGCAACTAGACAGGAGAAGTTGCGTCACCAACATGGGAAGAAAGCAGTACATGAGAAAAAAGTACAGGATAAAACAGAAAGATTGAGACTTGAGTAGACTAGACAAATGAAGAGGACGAGAGACGGAAGAGTGTAAATAATATTTGCCGTTTGAAAGGAAAGTGCGTTGAAGAAGCAAATGAATGAATAGGTTTTTTGAAAGTGTATTTTTATCTCTGTCAAAAGGTTCATGGACAACGTCGGGAGAGCTTTGTTCACGTTAAACACAAGCATTCAGATAAAAGAAAATAGCTATTTATCTGTCATAATCACTGGGTTGGTACTGGATTTCAAAAGGATCCACCCAGACTTCACGATGTGATCTAAATCCTGTTTATCCGTATATAAGGTCAGTTTTGGAAAAATTATTGTTATTTGTTGAATTAAAAATAATTGCGTGAAATACTCGTAATTTTAATTCTTTTTATAACAAAGCTGTAACGAATAGTAGTTGGTGTTTGCTGCCGGTTACTTAATATAATGTCCGTTGTGATTTTTTTGCATTTGTGTTTCCCCAGATCTTTTAGCTAAAGGAAGTATAATATTCTCTATTGACAGTTTGTGTGCTTAGATTTCTTATAATATTAACTTATTAATTATTTGTTCTGCAGTAAAAAACGAATCGTAATAGGTGCTATTAATTTATTTTTCAAAAGACTTCCCAAATTACACATTGTTGTAGAACCAGCAAGTAACAGTTTCTAATACGAGTATCATTAGGGTGGAAGCCTGGACGAGACCGCAGAAGCACAGGAACTTAGGTAATTGAAGGAAAACAGTTCCGCAAACGAAACAGCCTACCTGTTCTCTGTGAAGGTCTGGTAGCTTCCAGGCATGTAATACTGTAGAAAGCTTCTTGCAATTACACGGAGCTTTCTGTGTTCTGCGTGGAATTGCTTATGATAGCAGAAACGCCGCTAGGGCTAGACCATAGTCTTCAGAGATAACCTGCAACTCCTAGGAAAGGAATCATGCTGATTGGCTCCGTAGCTTTCTTTCCATACTGGTTCCAGTGGACATTTTGTACTGTTTTCTCTTGTCTGACTATCATAAATTACATACGGAGATAATTAAATGGCGGAAATAAATATTTACATGATGTTTGGTGTTCTGTACCTCATTCTGTACAGAGACAAATAATATGAATGAAATGCTACGTGATGTGGTTCGGAAATCACCCTCCACTCAATGTAGCCCAGCGTAGCTTTCCGGCCAACCCCTCCCCCTCTCCCTCTCCCTAGACCGAGACACGTAGTTTATGGACGCTCCCTTAAGTCCGACGAACAAAAATGCCGCTAACCCCTCAGGTCCACCGTTTTCTTAGTTCCATACTACCGTCGTGCCCGTTGCGATTCCAGTGACCTAGAGTCTTCAATTTTAGGTCGTTGCATAAACAGTAGGAGGCACAGCGCATGTTAACTCTACGAACTTGTAAGTTTGTATCGACAAAACCAGCATCTCAGTTTGTCTGAATGGAAGCGTATGTCAATACCGCTGAGAGAAATTATATGCACCATTACTTAGAGGTAGTAATGTGATCTAAGGAAATAGTATTAGAAATCAAATGGAGGTCAAGGATTTTTAATAAGTGTAGAAAACTGATAAAAACACAGTACATGAAATGGTACATTAAAAGTTATTTCTCATCCCTCTGAAGATATCAATATCTTAAACTACGTTGCAGAACTTTTTCACCCACACGAGGAGGAAATTAGGAAAAACAAACCGTTACCAAAATCTAGTCCAAATGTGTCTATGACTTAATTGTCCGTGAAATATTCTCTCAAAGAGAGGAATTGCGATCCTGCTTGGGCTAAGTATTTGGACGGATTGTTCTCGTGTCATTGTGGTTTTAGGTACTCTCAGAGTAGTGGATGGTGTTGTTACGACGACGTAAGACTGCAATAATTTTAAGCTTTGTGGTAGAATATGCTTGAATTATCTTATTTTACAGGACGAATGTCATTCTGGACAGCTAGCCTTCCTCAGTTCTAAATGGGTAAGAATTACGATTAACTACCTTTCACCTATATAATCCCTTTAAAAATATATAAACGTTAAAGCAACATTACAAGCTCACTACAGCTTCACACTTCCAAAGAAAGCACAAGCCGACAAATGTGAGAATTATCGCACCATTAGTCTAACAACACATGCTTCAAAATTATTGACCAGAATAATATACAGAAGGATGGAAAGAGTAGTAGAAGAGATAGTAGGTGAAGATCAGTTTGGGTTTAGGAAAAATCGCGGTACAAGGGAAGCAATTCTGTCTTTAAGATTAATACTTGAAGGGCGGATCAAGAAAAACAAAGATACTTTTATGGCATTTGTTGATTTAGAAAAAGCTTTTGATTATGTTAGGTGGGACAAGATGTTCAAAATTTTAAAGAAGTCAGGTCTAAAGTATCGAGATAGAAGAATACTCTATAAACTATATAAGAATCAAGTGGCTGTAATAAAAGTAGAGAATCACGAAAGACATGCATCAGTTAAAAAGGGTGTGAGACAAGGTTGTAGTCTATCCCCGTTAATATTCAACTTGTATGTAGAAGAAGCCAAATTCCCATGTGGCATAAGTTTTCAGGGAGAAAAAATCAGTATGCTACGATTTGCTGATGACATTGTCTTGTTAGTAGAGAGGGCTGAGGATATTGAGAAGTTATTGAATGGCATGAACAAAATACTGATGGAAGATTTTGGACTGAATATAAATCAAAGTAAGACAAAAGTGATGAAATGTAGCAGAAATGATAGCAATACTAGCAGATTAAATATAAAAATAGGATCGGATGCAATAGGAGAAGTGAGTGAGTTTCTGTTACTTGGGAAGTAAAATTACAACCGATGGCCGAAGCAGGAATGATGTTAAAAGCAGAATAGCATTAGCAAAAAGAGCCTTCATGAAAAAGAGAAACCTTTTAGTTTCAAATATTGATCTAGGAATTAGAAAGAACTTCTTAAAACTCTTTGTGTGGAGCACAGCACTTTATGGTAGCGAAACATGGACTTTAGGAATACCGGAAATAAAGAAAATTGGAGCATTTGAAATGTGGTGCTACAGAAGAATGCTGAAAATTAAGTGGACAGACAAAGTAAGAAATGAACGAGTTTTGGAAATGGTGGGTGAGAAAGAAGTTTATTGAAGAAGCTTACAGAAAGAAGAAATAGGCTGGTAGGTCATATTCTGAGACATACAGGATTGGTTAATTTGTTAGTGGAGGGAACAGTCGAAGGTAAGAACTGTAGAGGAAGACAGAGATTAGAATATATGAAGCAGATAATTGAGGATGTGGGCTGTATGGGGTATGTAGAAATGAAGAGGTTAGCACAGGATAGGAAAGGATGGAGGATTGCATCAAACCAGTCGAAAGACTGATGACAGCAAAAAAAACCAGCACGGAGATAAGAGTACCTGTAGACTAGGTGCAAAAAATCGCAGGTCTGAAAATAACAGTTCCTTCCAGACATGAAGTCAAGAGCGATACCGTTATTAAAGATGGGAAGCTTTAATAAGTACTTCAGAGTAGTTGCTGAGCACGAAATTAGGATAGATTTGCTTCATCATAGACGGTCGATCGAAAGGCTTGGGTAATAAGGAAGTCTAGCACCTGTAAAACATCTCCACAGCTGATAGAAATTGCGCGAAAACGAGATTCAAGCATGTAACGTCCTAATTCTAGTTACTGGCACTTCTCAAAGCAGTCCTGGAAAGCATCTTGTGAAATTTATTTAATTGCCTATGATGAATTGGATGTTTTGACATCAGTGATGTCAAAATGGCATCATTCTTCTCTGGTTTTAATTTTGGGAGCAAATACAAATAACAGAAAACCAGTTCCGGAGTCTGGGGGTATGATTCGTTTGATTTTTGGGACATGAATCGCGAAGCTAAGAGACTAAGTGAGCTAGCTACTCGAGTAATTATTAGATTCGTTAAGGCAATTTCTTCTTATTTTCTGAAGGAAGAGTGCGGCATTTCCACGCTGTGCTATCACAAGTTCCTTTGGTAAAATATTACAAAAATGTGGTCTGCATTACCTTCATTTCAGAACATCGCCTACCAGTTATGTTATTACATCGCGCTGTCACGTCTAGTTAGAAGTATAATGAAAAGGCGGTAAGTTAATTCCTTCGGTACCTATGCATCTACATATAGAACGGAACTAATTCAGACTCCCTGGAAATCACAGGAATTAAACTGATATTTCTTTTATACATTACACTCATAATATGAGTAATGTGGCCAGCAATTCTCTCACTGGGCAATGTGATAGACAACTAGCGGGAGATTTTTATTTTTTATTTTTGCTTCTTGCTCTACGCCTCGCCGATGTCGAGCTCATTAAAGATAGACTAGGGGAGAGGAATTTGGCCATGAACGTTTTGAAAGAACCATCCCAGTATTTCCTACAGTGATTTGGGGAAACCATGGAAAAGCTAAATCTAGATGACCAAAACCTATGTCCTCCAGAATGCGAAGTTAGAGCGTCACCACATAGATTTCGGTTTTCCATGGTTTTCCTAAATCACCCAACGTGAAAGTCGGGTCAGATCTTTAGAAAGGCTACGGCCAAATTCTTTCATATTTCTTGCCCGAGTCCTTTCTAGCCTTTAATTCAGGATGGTTTGTTTCTTCATAAAATTTGTGGCCGTTTTCCTTTATGGTTTCCTGACCATCAACTTCTGACCTATTCCTCGACGAGCCACAAAATTCGAAATTAAAAAAAAAAAAAAAGATGGAAAGTTTAGAAAAAAGGCTGTGTAAGTAAAAGGATTAGAGAAAGTTTAGTCAAATATTCATTTTTATGAGAAGAAAATACAATAAAATCTGCAGATATTGACTCTTAATATTCAAGTTGGGTTCAAAGAGCAATTGACGTCAGAAAACAATAAAGATGTGTGGACAATATGGATACCTAGTATTGTAGGACATGTCGCACTGACGGGTTTTTGGGAGGGTCGCTGATTTGAAAAGGCTTGTAATGCATAGCGCTTTTTAATCAAGTGTTGGGTTTTTCTTTTTTATGGTTTTACGCCCCGTCGACGTCGAGGTAATTAGAGGCGGGATAGGGCTGGGGTTAAGGATTGCAATCCCGCAGTGTTTTCAATCCCGCGGGATCCGCGCAGGATTAGCGTCAATTCCGCGGGATCCCGCGGGATCCGTGAGGGATTGATAAAAACAGTTTTTTAACGCGTATATTTAAAACATAGTTACTTAAAATGTTAATAAATTAAATAATAATTAAATTAATAAATAATTTTTAATGTTAAATGATAAAAATTAACAGTTAACAAGATTTTGATTGACAAAATGACATTAAATCTTTTTAGCGTGTCTTAAGTGTGTTTCGAGGTCTTACATTTTGTTTTTTAATCTAAACCAATTTTTAAATAAATAATAAAAATGGAAAATATTGAGTCTTAGGTCATATTATGTGCCTTAAAATACATCACATAAGTTTAAAAATATGGTTTGCTTAGTGGCCAAGTTACCAGAGTTTTTAAATTCTAAATAAACGTTCCATAACACCGAGAAAAGCATTCCATTTCACAAAGTGAAGTGAATATACTCTGTAAAGTGTAGACTTGGCTCAGAAAAAGATCTCACAAGCACGAGACTTGGCCTTTTTTTGCGTGATTCATTATTATATCTCCTGATTCCTTGATTGATATTACAGTTGATTCAATGTTATTAAAAGAAACTACTCACCAACACGTAAACTGTCAAGTATTTCAGATTTACTTATGTGGCGTAACGACGTTTTTAGAGTGGATTTTTTTTTTTTTTTTTTTTTAGTATGAAAGGAGACTTTCTCGGCGAATGATTGCAGTGAAGTCTTCATAGGTTGTATCTCCGGATTTCATTGCAAACACAGGAAATTACACACGTGATGAAGACGGCGGAGGCAGCCATCGAAGTATGTTGTTCCTACAACACAATTCGTTGATACACCCGTGAAAATTTAAATATAACTTTTTTTACCTTTAGTCGAAATAATAACAAGGAGAAGAGGGATTAATCTATAGCCTGAGTGGCACATGTAAGCAGGTGGCTTTCGTCAAAGAAACGCATTGAGGCAGCGGCCAAAACAACAATAAGCCCAAAGGATATACAATTTCCTTTTGATTGCTGTTAAATAAATAGGTACGCGATCGTTATAATTACGATAACATTAGTTTCATATCAACGAATAATCAAATTTTCAGCCGCAAATTAGGAAATTGTCACAATTACTTTATCTGCAAATACAGAAAATGGGAATAATGAAACCGCGAATAAAAAGCTGTAACCGTGTAATTCAGAAAATGTGTGCGACACTTAAAAAAATAATTATATAGTTAGATAATCGTACTAAATACGCAACATAACTCAAATTACAGAAATGTGTACTAGAAACAAAAGTAAGTTTTGATGAATACGTAAAAGTGTATTTATTTACTTAAGAATGACGAAGGTTGACAAAAACAAACGCTTGTTCACATGAGTCAAATGCAAACTCTAAGGGTACAGACAAACAGTGCAAAATATCCGACAGAGACCGAGTGGGGCAGCGAGTCACGCAGATTGACACACGTTTCCGCCGGATTTTGCGGATTGCGGATCCGCTTAATTTTGTGCGGGATCCGCCAGACTGTCTAATGATGCAGGATCCCACGGGATTGCGGGATCCCGCTTTGCTGGATTGCAATCCCTAGCTGGGGTCAAGGAAAGGGGAGGTTTTCTGCCATGACGTATTGAAGAAAGCATTCGGGCATTCGCCTGGAGTGATTTTGGCGAAACATTGAAAACCCTAATATGGAAGTCCGGACGGGAATTCGAACCCACGTCCACTCGGCTGCGAGGCAAGAGCGTTATTGCTCATCTACCAAGCTCGTTTTTTTTTTCTATTTCCATTTAGTGGAAACTAATAAATAGGTTAAATCACAGCGTTACGTGGCTGTAATAAACACAAGAATCACATTTCTATTTATAATAGGTAAGCAAAAGCCTTTACCATAAGGCTAGGTAAACTTGTAATTTTGTATTCGTTGAAAGTTCTTGTCATTATTCTCACTGTCCCCTCCTGTAAGAAGGGTTCTATGACGAGAACAAAGAGATTAAGCATGCATCCATTCATCCGACCATCGAATAGGCTGTCCATCCATTTAAAGGGACGTTATATCAGAAGGCACAAAGCGAGGCTACGGGATATAGCCGTCAATAAATATTGCCCATCCGTGCGTAATCCTCAACGTCAGGCGGGCCGAAAAGTTGTTTATTTATTCCCCGTGTGATGCGCATTTGTTTTCTCTTCGGCGAGCAGCCTATTTAGATGGCAACACACAACAGCCTGGCCCGTGAGCTCTGCCTGACGTCGGGGACGCGTTGCATAACCAATGGCTCTATTTGCATCGCAGATGAATCGAGATCGGATTTTCCGGTTTACGCAGAACTTTAGAACAGTTTACCGGGTACGTTCGGAACAAGGTGGCGCGTTAACAGTGCACAGACCGGCAACGCTGCAAATTATTCGTCAAAGGCTGGTGCTAACTTTGGGATTAGCATAAACGCGTGACTAGCAGAAGAGAGGACTTATACGGAGTGTGATCACCGCAGACGAGGATTAGTGCTAATTCGGTTTATTGAGGAAGAGTACTTTCATCTCGTCTTGTGGAGAAATGTAGAGCCTGAACAAAGAGATTAAGTAAAAACCCAATCCCTGTATCTACGAGCACACTGACGCAAGTTGCAGAAGAATGTCTCACTACGAATTCTGACGTGTAGCAAATTGATAACAGGAACAACAGAAGATAAAGTATTGCTTAGATTCTGAATCTACCTTTGTACCGAGATGCCCCAAACCGACCGTGGTTGGTGAGCGGTTAAGGCTCTGGCCTAGCCGGCCTCGGTAGCGTAGGGGCTAGAGTGCTAGGTCGCCGGTTCGAATCCGGCCGCGGGCATGGATGTTTAAGTGTTGTGTGTCTGTGTGTGTGTCCTGTCCGTCCTGTGGCGTCCGCACTTTGAAGACTATATAACCACTGGATTTAACTGATTCACAGGAAGCTTTAATATAACACATTGAGCTAGCTGTATGGCCTCAGCTGCCAAAAGCCATTTAAAAAAAAAAAAAAAAAAAAAAAAAAAAAAAAAAAAAACAGGCTCTGGCCTCGCATTCAGAAGGATTCGAAGGTTCGAATCCAGATTTGGGTTTTCCATGGTTTCCCAAAATCACTCCAGGCGAATGCCAGGATTCTTCCTTCAAAAAGACCATGGCCGAATTCCTTCCCATTCCTTGTCCCAAGTCAAATCCCGCCACTAATGACCTTAGCCGCCGGCGAGTCGTAAAGCATAAGTAAAAAAACTGGGGACAAGGAACATTACCTTTCTAAAGGAAGCATCCCGACATTCGCCTGGAGTGATTTGGGGAAACCATGCAAAACCCAATTCGGGATACCCGGACGGGAATTCGAACCAGCGTCCTCCAAAATGCGAGGCCAGAGCGCTACCGCTCACCCACCACGCTCGGTTATAATCATTTCAAATGGTTTAATAAATATTTCAAAATAATTTATCACAACTTATTCTTTTATTTGGTGAAATACGTTATTGTTAAAATATAGCTAAACGTGTTATCAGAATTAATTATACTCAAAGTTATATTACTCTTAAAATCTAGGAACAACAGCCACGTTATTATCGATAGCAACAGGAAATTGTTAAAGGACACAGTGAGATGAGATGTGATAAATAATTCAAATGAAGATATCATATAATGGATGACTACAGCGTAACCTTCATATCATGTAATCCTATTTCTTCCTGTCGGGGTAGCACAAAAAAAAAAAAAAAAAAAAAAAAATCATCTAGCTATCTTTGTATGCTTGTAATGGTCCCAGCATCACTTTTTGGAACGATGTGCCTCGCTTTATTTCCATCTTAATCCCTTTTTTCTGTATATAAGAGTGTAATGTATCCTCTATTCTTCTCGTTTTTGGTCCTCTTATGCCGTCCATCTTGTCTTATTCACTTTAGAACATTTCTATCGACACACTGCCTTGGTAATCGAGACTCCTGCACCTATTCCATATCGCCTACTCCTTTAACCTTGTGATCATTTAATAATTCCCAGCTCATTGCATCTATATTACACTGACGGCTGTGTTTCTCTAACACAGAATGTTTCAACAATTGACTCTGCTATCTTCATCACGTGAAATAATGTATTCTGCTTTACTCCTGTGTTAACCTCACGAGGCTTGTTGCAGTATAAATTCACATCTGACTGTGTTTCTTCTCATGTTATGTGGAGTTGATGTCAGAAACATAATTTCGCATACCTGTAATTTATTTACTTATCCTTTTTTTACTACAGTGTTTTTCAAACCGTGTGTGATGATTGGCCAGTGATGTGATTTGTATATTTGTTTATATATTGTTTTGATCTCATAGTAGGAATCTCTGGAGTATAAGTGCCTAAATAGATATGCTGCACGGAATTGCAATACCGTATAGTGACTCAAATTACATCAAATAAATTCGCTGTATTCCATTTATAATGATAATAAATGTTAATAGTATATTTCACAAGAAAATATCAGAACTGTTACCTTGAAAAATAAAAAGATTCCCGATGTGGATAAGTATATAGTAATAATTTGTACCAATAAGAAAGACAGTGGATTAAAGTAATCAGAAGCAAGAACATAGGAATAGCAAATATTAAATTAATATGTGGAATATAAATAATAAGTTCAGTTTGAATGTGGATGCAACTCAAAAATGTATAAAATACGTATAAAATTTTGTAACATTTTCATAAGCAATGCTAGGAGCGTTCATGACCATTAACCGTCGCAACCCCGTTTGCGATCGGCAGCTAATGCAGTCATTTGGCCGAAAACATACGGAGCTGATTCTCAGCAAGATGTTAACTGAAAGGCAGCTTTCTCTAACGCGGGCCTTTGTATAGATAATTGTTAATATTTGTTCTGTTTCTAAAATGAACGAATTTATCTGTTTGTACACGTTATGGTATTTAGCTGGTAATAAAGTTTTGACTTAAGTTTTACTGTATATCATGCAATGTACACAAAAAAAATTCTTTTCCTCGGTCGGAGCCGTTGCTGCTAAGATTTTATATAAAGTAGAAATTACTATCCTGTTAAATCATGCTACTTGCAGTCACGCTTTTCCCTGTCAAGTGCTTCCATTCCAGTGAATAAAGAAATGGAGAGTAAGCTAGCAACGACGGACAAATTGGATGTTGAACGTGAACCAGTTTCAAGCCATGCGATATGTGATCGGTGACGGAATTTTTCTCTCTCGTCTCCCCTCTGCGGACGTGCTTCCATTTCTCTACCTCTCAAGGCAACAAGGACAAAAGGCTTGTTGATTGATAAGCAATCTCGGTTCGTTTCCAGCACAATTCACTCAACTTTCGACGGTATTTCCTTGCCGAAACATTTGTCGAAACCTCTTTTTCAGATGCAGTACGATCTCGCATTTTATACATTGTCCATACAAAATATTTTTTTGTTTTCTGACTCATTTAAAGCACATTAATACTGTATTTTACTAAGGGGTGATGAAATAACTATTACACTTGCAGATTGATGACTTACAACGTTGTTTATATTTGATGTCATACAAACATCACATCGTAAATATGCTTTGCACCTGGTACCTTTATTTGTGAGTAGATAATTTATTTATTTAAAGATTTATTTAACCAGGCAAAATTAGGCCTGTCAAACCATCTGATGCATAGTTCTAAGTATGGTCAAAGATTTTTACAGTTCTTCAAAAATATGAATGATTAAATTAATAATTAAATTACTGTCTAATATCCACGTGTATCTGGTTAATAAATAAGCAAGAGGCACGAACCAGTACTACTAGAAGTAAAGACTAAAAGATGACAGAGGAGAGACCTTGGTGCGCTCTTGTTAACCACTTCGCCATTGTTCGTATTGTGAGCTATCCCCTGGAGTGATTAATTATTTTGCCTCGTTATAGTCGACACGTCCCAGGCGTGCAGATACAGATTCTGTCGTACTGCACTCCAAAAGGAATAATCAGTTCGCCCAGGAAAAAGTTGTTGATACACTCAATCACAAACGGCTATAACTGCTGCGGCTCGTCTCATTATGATAATTTTTAATTAAATTCTGAAGTTATACTGAGGTTAGACCTTCATCACTGAACAATTACTATAGAAATATAAATGCTTACACGATTATCGCTGCGTTGCTATACTCCTCCTCCTTCTTTTCCCGACGTTTCAACATAGTCAACGTTAGGTCTTCTTCAGGGGTCGTGTGCCGAATCTTATACAGATTGTGATCTGCTGGAGACCGGTGTGGCTAGTTGTTTACTTATTTGTACTGTCGATTGTCTGATTATCCAGAGATGTTGTTTACGATGTAATATATGCTGGTCCAGAGTTAATTATTTATCCAGCACACATTTCCAACTCTGGCTAAGACCGTAACCACCATCTTTGTTGAGGTGGTTTGGATGTTTGAATATTTCAAAAACCTCTCACTTTTCTTTGGAGATAACTCTTGTATTTTCCCACAATATTTCATGTTCTTCCTCCATTTGGTGTTCGGCAATAGCTGATTTCGTGGGATGCCTCAGACGGGTGTGACTTTCATGTTCACCTATCCTCACAGCTACGGCTCTTTCGGTTTCGCGTATATATACCTTCCCGCACTAGGTCGAAACGTCGGGAAAAGAAGAAGGAGGAGTATAGCAACGCAACGATAATCCCGTAAGCATTTATATTAATATGAAGCCTGAGAAAACAACAAAATTCTTTATACTTATTATAGAAGTCCATTATCTGGACTTATATATTGTATTATCTACCGGTCTTAAATAAATATTATTATTGTTATTTTATCCTGTTTCATTTAGACTTTACCATAGTTTTAGTTATTTCTCTAGTGGGATGTATGGGTGCTTTCATAAAATATGACTCTAAATATTTTAAAACTGAACAAATCTGAATTTTGAATCAGAAACAGGAGAATAATTTATTCTTTTACAAGCTTAAAATCATTACACAAAAAAAGGAAACACCAATAATTACTACCACTAGATTACCTTCACAGGAATTACAAAATAAACATTAATTAATAATAATAATAAATAGTAATGATAAAAAAGGATGCATTAGCCCCCCAAAGGAAAAGTATTATTCACAGATGCACCGAATAGTCTCAGTTAGAGCACATCTGTGTAGTGATAACTACGGGGCCGCTTCATGTTGTAATCAAATCCAATAGATATGCAGGGTTCACTCTTTAAACTAAATCTTTACCGTATCTGCTGTGAAGTTTTGGGCCACACTGCAGCATCACTTGTTACAATGAGTCATTTTCTTTATAGAACACTTTCCTAAACATCACTTCCTCTGCACGGCAAACTATCTTAACGATGCCTCTGGATATTAAACGGAGCAGATCCGCCAGCAGTCTTGCCTCTCCACGCGTATGCGGGCCAGTCCCGGAATGCAGTGTCTCCGCAAAGCCGGCCAGTTCCCTCGTTGTCTAGTCTCTCATCTGTGTTGCCTTTCAGCTGCGAAAGCGCACTCCATTCTTCTCTCAGGCCATTCCGCGTCGTGGATACATTGAAGGTAAATTGTAGCAACCATTTAATTATTTTGAAATATTAAATTATTTTTTAACTGACTGTTCAAACTCATACCACGTGCATACACAAACTTTCAACTCACTAAACTGGTGACCTTTTGTCCTGTATGTAACGTACATTTGCTCGCTGCTTTTGGCTGGTGCTCGGCTTGCAACTAGGGAATTCCAGGGATGCAAAATTGTCCCAAACCGTGTCACCCGCTCGGCGACATAGAAAATAGTCTTTCATGTTGCTTCAAATCAAATGTAGTACACGCCACTATAAGAGTGTACTTCAATATGGCCAAAGCGAATTATGTGCTCACCTGTCAACAGTAGCATCATACACTGTAAGATGCTACCACGATGGTTCATCTTACCTCTCTGTGTTCATCTTTCACACAATTAACAACCACACGAAACGTAATGCTGCCAACTTACTTGTACTGTACATGATATCCAAAGACTATATAAACTGCTAATACTGTGGAATCTTTCAACATATAATTAATGCAAGGATTACATGAGTAGTGCAGTGTTAAAATCAATCTGAGTTGTCATGAGCATTGAAAAAACTGAAGTTTTTGATTTCTGTAATTTCTAATACAGCTTTTGATTAACTTTAACAATTAATTACTTTAAAGTGTTATGTTATCTCGTTGTTTTCAAATTTCTGGGTAATCAAACAATTATATAGAATTTTTACTGTGTTTAATTTCATTACAGGCACTTAAATGTTATATACCCAGACGCTACTTAAAAATTATGGAACTATACCAAATTCTAGTATTCATCCCTTAAGCAAGAAATACATGTTTCCGGAATCCATTAAAAGAACTTTCGAACATAAACATTCTGGTAGGTTATAGAGACAATGCACTAAAGACTAGTTAATAAATGTTTCAATTTCTCATATCTTCAACCGTTTTTTTTATTTTACATTTTTTTAATTTATTTATTTTTTCCCCCTGAAAATATTTCGGTAAATGAAGTTATTTACATAGAAAAAGTAAAGCATACATTAGAAGTATTTCATACTGAAAGATAGGATGAGTTCCTGAAAGATGGGAAGTCTGTCTCTATTCTATTTCGTAATTTCATTTTCTTTTAGTTTCTCATGCAAACAAATGTACGATATGTTTAGTCATAAATGAATCATTCTTTCTTTAAACCTTCATAACGCTCTAAGTTATTGATATATGTGTAGAGCTGGTTAAAACGAGCGAGGTGGGTGAGCGGTAACGTTCAGGCCCCAAATTCAGGATGAAACGGATTCGAATCCCCGTCCGGCCATCAACATCAGTATTTTTCCCTGCTCTCCCAGATAAATGCTGGGAAGGTTCCTTCAAAAGACCAGGACCGAATTCCTTTCAGTTTCTTGCCCCCATTCTGACCTCGACGTTGACGAAGCATAGAGCCATAGAAAGAAAAGATGGTTAAACCATATTTCATGAGGAATGGTCATGTCAGCCTCAGAAACCCTTAATTTACTGATGGAAAGAAACTCTTTGCCGTGTAATCACAGCAACCACATTCTAGAAGAATTTTCTGTTTTAACACATGACCAGCGTAACATAAAACTTATTGACTTTAACAGTAAAATCAGTAACGTTACTACCGAGCGCGGGGTGACTGTTAACACTCTAGCTTCGCCTTCTGATGGTTGCGGTTCAAATCTCTGTCCGGCCATCCATATTTAAATTTCCCATGGTTTCCCCAAATCACTCGAGGCAGTTTTTATTAATTCCATAAGTGTAATTCAGCCAGTTAAAATATACAAAAAACATGCTTTGGGAAAAAATTCCTAGGCTTCATCATAATTAGACTCGGGTTGAGTATTTCGTAACTTAGTCTCTCCGTGAGCTAAGCTACTTTGGTTTGTTCTATCTGCAGAATTAAAGAGCGGGCGCTTGTCGGTCAAACGCCAGCTGTGGGTTACACTGCTGGAGTACTGCCACTTGTAACCATGGCTGGGCGGCTAGTTAGCAGTACAAGGTCCAAAGCCATACGGTCACACCTACCGTCTTTCATTGTTCCACAATTAACGGCTTCTTAAAGTGAAGGAACACACTAGCCACGCAGCAAGGGCGGTATCGATAAAATATATAATTCCTGACTGCACTGATATCTCCAATGAGGACTGAAGTATCATTCAATATTTATACAACAGAAGACTTGTCAGCTGCACACGTGAAGCTAATCTAGCACAAGGTTCTGATTTTGTCTGTTGGCAAAGTAAAATATAAAGTGTTCTGTAGGTTTGATAATCGTCTGAAGTCTATTTCACTGCAGTATTTATTTTACTGTTGTCTCTATGTGTCTGTCTGTGTGTTTTGTGAAGACGGAAACTCAAATATTAATAATCATAATCAGT
>CM061920.1:253396204-253480295 GCA_031002005.1 Vandiemenella viatica | reverse complement strand
TGCCAGAATGTTTCGCCATTGGGACTTACCAGGCAGGTCAGGACAGGTGATGGTACACAAATACAAATATCTAGGATTTATACCAAATACCAACGGTTAAATGTCTCCTAGTGAGTATCGAATGAGGGGCGTACGACACTGTTGATGGTGACTGTCAATCGGATAACCACGTTAAACACGGCGATGCCCTTATTGTCTTACAGAAATGTAGGCCTCAATGGGATTTACCCTATCCGCTGTTTCGTCTACAAACGTATACTTACACACACAACAAAATAGAACAACACGTAGCAACATCATTGGAATTATCAACACAGTACAAAATAATTTATTGATAATTTATTGTTAAATGAAAGGGGTTCAGTGCAGTTAAATCGGTTGCATGCTAGGGAGCGTCCATAAACCACGTAGCTCCATTTCGGCCTCCTGTGAACTCCCCCTTCCTCCACGTAGCTCGACATGGCTTTTGCCTCCTCTTCCCCTCCCCCTCCCCCTCCCCCTTCCATGTAGCTTTTTTCCTTTTTGATTCCAGAATAATTTGGACTGTTTTCTCTTGTCAGACTATTGTAAATTACTTACGGAGATGATTAAATGAAGGACATAAATATCCACATATTGTGTGTTCTGTACCAAATTTTAACTGTGATAAGTAATATGAAGGGAAAGCCGCGTGGTCTGCCCCCCCCCCCCTCTCACGTAGCACAGCGTAGCTTTCCAGCAAACCCCTCCCCTTCCCCCCAGGCCGAGCCACGTAGTTTATGGAACCCTCCCCAAGGCGCTAGTGTGACACCAGTTGGAATATTGGTATCCTGCAGGGGGACCCTTCAGAAAGCATTAGTTGAGGCATTGGGGGAAGATCCAAGACGAGCCCCCCGAGTCGAGACAGGTGTAAACAACGGCGGGAGAGACAAGGTAAAAGTGATGATGAGGGAATTGTGTGAGGAAGACCACTAATCATTAAGTGCGATATTCATTACAGATTTATTTCAGGAAAACAGCAAAACTTTTTTACTATCAGCAATATTCATATTCAGGAACGACCGACAAAATAAGGTAAGAGAAATTAAGGCTAGAACCAATTCTATACTTCAATTAGTTTTCCACAAGCTATAAAAAAAGCCGAATTGCAAGGTTTTTTTTAAAAAAAATGCAAGTCGGCCATATAACTATTCAGCCAGCACTCGTCGATTCATTTTTTTTTTAACGTCTCTCAACAGCGAGGTCTTTAGAGACGGGGAAGGATGGGGGCAAGGAATGGGAAGGAATTCGGCCATGGCCTTTTTAAGGTAGCATCCTGGCATTTGCCTGGAGTGATTTGGGAAACCATGGAAAACCTAATTCTGAATGCCCGGACGGGGTTTAGAACCACCGTCCTCCCGAATGCGAGGCCAGAACGCTATCCGTTACACCACCACGCTCGCTCGGTATATTCATTTTTAAATGATCGTCATAAGTATGAATACGTCTTCCAGTGTTTACCTGAATATTCAGGTACAGGACAACGCACGACACTCATAACACTTACAGCAATTACACTAAACACCCATGCCATCGGCCGAACTCGAACCGGCGACCCTCGGCACATGGAGAACTGGAACGCTTTATTGAGCAAGAAACTGAAAAGACAACATGAGTAGGTGTCGAGATACTTGTCTGGCAATCTTATCTGGTTTTTCCTCCTTTTTTTATTTATTTTTTGAAGGCGATGTCTGGACGGGGGAAACACTATGAGTTCGTAACTTATCGTCATCGACTGCTATGATGTGTTGCGCGTATGATATGGTCGTTGGACGCTTTATGGATGGTAAAATCTTTGAGTTCATCTCGCCGACATGTTAATGTTAACAGTGTATCTGGTATCTCTAAGAATGACGTGTTTCGCTTGGACAGCCATGAAATTATAGTTTATACTCGTATGTAATATATAAAAATGAATATAACTTTTTTTTACAATTGTTCGTCGTATAAAAACACCGCGTTTATCCGATTTGATAGTACTTAGCACACGTATACTGCAAAACAAGGCGATCTGGTAGCTCAGCGGTTAAGGCACTTAGTTTCGAAAGTTTCTCTCTACAATCGCGTGTTCAAAATCCCATGGAGAGAATTTTTAGGAGTTGTGTTTGACTATATGGACTACGCCACGACGTTTCCGTGGTTCTGATTTCACATTAAACTGTACTTCCCTGAGGAAAGGAATTGGCTTTCCTGCCTCTGACACAATAGTTTATCTCTTTCGAGGAGATTCGACCAACCTTCTGGTTGTGAATTAAGTTATTTTTTAGTTTCTGGATTGAAAACTTCTTTAGGCGCGTTGGGAGATTTTGGATGTGTAAAATGAGTTCGTGTCACCGACATGCTAATGTTACAGTATATCTGCTGTGGTTCGGTGGTTTAGTGGCTAAGGTGTGTGGCTTGCGGAACGAAAGGTCCCGTTTCCATTCCCTGCCTCCGCGGGGAGTACCATAGACCCTTAATCCGACCTTTACCTCTGGCACAGGTTGCTGTTTAATGTGAAGAACGCCAGAACGCTTCCGTAGTAGCATTAGGTTAAGGCGGCTAAGACTGACTGGGACGGAAAGCGCAGCCAATAGAAAACCGGTCACAGGGCAATGCGACCACACGGAATTATTGTTACTCGTTATACCTCATTCCGCGTTCAGCGGCGGTCAGACGCGGACGTGCTGTCAGCAACTTCCGTTAACGCCGCAGCTATTATAACAGTGTTAGTGTGAAGTTTGTGTGTGAGCTATTGAAAACCCATCAACGCAGCCGCATTTAGGCGATTCTGCAGTAAAAGGTAAGAGATGGCTTCCACCGCCATAACAAGAAAAAACACAGTGAAATTCACATTCGATCGAGCATACGTAAGACCATCGGCCTATGAAATACATGAGTGGTTGTTTGATAAAGTAAAGCTAATTGACGAAGAAATACTGGGAATACAACTAGACTCGTTCCAGAACTGCGTTTTTGTTAAAATGATAAGCGAGGAACATTGTGTTAGTGTAATTGAATCAAATACCGGGAACCTAAAATTCCATCATGCCGATGGAAACGTAAGCAATGTTCAAGTAACGAACGCAGGAATGGGAAAAAGACAGATAAGAGTGTTAAATCTGCCCTTTGAAATATCTAATGAAGCCATTCTACAAGCAATAAAACCGTTCGGCAACGTGGAAGAGATCGTAGAAGACAAATGGGGAGGCAATATCAGGTTTAAGAAAGCAAATGGAGTGCGGCTAGTAAAAATGGAGATAACGAAACACATACCATCATACATCAATGTATGCGGTTTCAGAGCACTGGTTGTATACGACGGCCAGCCCAGAACTTGCGCTCTATGCAATTCAATACAACATATCAGAGCAAACTGCCCCCGCATACAACCTACAGTACTACCGCTAACCTACCTCAGACGAACAGGAACACCGAAACAAGATGAACAAGATGAAGAAATGCCACTGGAAGATCAGCAGCAGTTTCCACCACTGACGATAACGGACAGTGGGAACACGGAGACGAAAACAAGAAGAGAAACGAGGGAACAACAAAATGACGACATAAGGAACACTGAAGAAACAAGGTGCGACGAGGTATCCAAAACCATGAACACAAAAGCGAAAAACTTACCAAGAAAACAAGAAGGAGACTTGATAGAAAAGACAATAACAAACATGGAAGAGACAAAACAGAAGAGAAATGTTGAATCGTTGAAAAATACGGCAGAAACCGACGATAACAGGGAGTCGGCCGACGAGAAGGACGAAACGACGACAGCAGAAGAAACCGAGTGGACGAAACCAGCGAAGCCCAAACCCAGTAAGAAACGTCGTGCAAGAAAACAACCAGAGACGAAAAGTAAACAAACTAGGGAAACATCCACTGAAAGAGAAAATACAGACGATGCTAAAGGCACTGGTAAAAAGCTCAAAAAGCAACAAATCGGGAAGAGCCGGCCAACATTTAATGCAGAGTTAAATCCAAACTCAGTCAGACACCGAGAAACAGGTACGGAGACAGAAGGTATGTCCTTTAGTTGGGCAGACAACGATCATAACGAAGACATAGAGGATGTCAGGCAGACTTCCTGAACATAAATCGCAGCGACGAACTCACAAGGAAACAAACACCTGGAGACCGTAAACAGGAAACTTAACGGTATAGAACAGACTTGACGTATGGAACAGCTGCTGTCGGACACTAATGGATTGGCGGACAACCAAGGCCAAGCACCATCACAATGAATCAAGTCTTGACACTAACAACGATTAACATCAATCGCATAACAGCTAAAACAAAGTTTTATGCCTTGCAACAATTTCTTATCCAAAATCAAATAGACGTCGCACTCATGCAAGAAGTGATAATCAGGGAGTTTGAACTCTTCGGTTACGAAACCATAACCAATTTAGACTCCCACTGCAAAACCGGAACTGCAATAATAATCAAGGAAGGACTGTCCTACACAAACCCGGAAATTTTAACATCCGGAAGGGGTATAGCAGTATACATCAAGGACATATGCATCGTCAATTTATATGCACCCTCAGGCACTAATAAAAAACAGGAGAGAGCGGAATTCTTCAAAAGTGATATACCTTACTTATTACGCAAGAAACCGACCAGACTTGTAATTGGCGGTGACTTTAACTGCGTAATTGACCGAAGCGACCAAAGACCAAACCCTAACATCTGTCAAGAATTAGCAAAAATGGTCGAAGGATTAGGCCTCAAGGACACGTTTCGGGCATTGCACGGAAACCAAACTAGTCACACACACATGACCCCGACATCAAAAAGCAGACTTGATAGAATTTACGTATCTAACACTCTAGACCCAGCAGTTAGTAGCGATGAAATAGTACCCTTAAGCTTCTCCGATCACTGTGCGTACATATGCAGAATTAAGTGCGACCCAATTAATATTCAGAGAGGTAAAGGATATTGGAAGATGAACGTTTCGCTTCTTCGCGATGCTGAATGTAAGGAAAGCGTCATCACCACCTGGTTTTCAAGTGTCAGAAACTGCCACAAGTATAGCTCAAATTTAAGCTGGTGGATAACCCATGCGAAACCAAGAATAAGAAAAGCTATTATCGCCTACTCACACGTAAAACATCACTGGACAAACAATACCATGGAATTTTACTACAGATGTCTGAAGGACCTGTACAAAAAAGACGTGCACACCATCCACGACCACGTACTGATTAAAAAGTATAAAGCCAAAATTAACAAATACCAAGCATCAAGAATGGAATCCCTTTTAGTCAACACCGATAGCGTGGACTTAGTAGAGAAAGAGAAGGCATCGCTATACCATCTGATTAGGGCGACAAAAAGAAGAAACTCCCAGTACTTATCAAACATAACTGCGGAAGATGGAGTCAGAACAACCAACCAAAAGGAAATTCCCGCAATGATCTGGAACCATTTTTCATCCTTTTACAGAGCCTCCACCACAACCGGAGATAACAGGGACTCCACCCTAAACCACATAAATGAATACATGGACGACAACGAGCGAAGAGAGATTACCAGAGACATCACACTAGAAGAAGCAGAGTTGTCCCTCATGGCTGGGAAAACTAGAAAATCTCCCGGTAAAGACGGTCTTCCCCTGGAATTTTATAGAGCTTTCTGGAACATCATATCCCACAAGATGGTCGATATATTCAATGAAATATGGCAGATTGAACGATTGCCTGAAGCCTTCACGGAAGGCATAATAATTCTCATCCCAAAAACACCACACACGAAGAATATCAGAAAGTTAAGACCCATAACGCTACTGAACTCCGACTTCAAGATTTTGACTCGTATCCTGAAACGAAGAATAACACCATTACTCACCAAAATTCTTGGCCCGTACCAAGCGGGTCCGATCCCTAATCGCGGGATCCAACATGCAATCTTGGAACATAGAGATATCATCTCCTTGGCAGACAACCTGAAGCTAAAAGCGGGAATTCTCTTCCTAGATTTCGACAAAGCATACGATCGTGTCGAACACCAGTTCTTATACAATACCATGAGGAGAATGGGCATGGGAACAAGCTTCGTATCAGTAATCAAGAAACTAACCAACGGTGCTACCACAAGTGTATTAGTAAACGGATTCATCTCAAAAAACTTTCGTATGGGCCGAGGGCTGAGACAAGGCTGCCCCCTCTCAATGGTCTTGTTCGCCATATACACGGAACCCTTACTACGGAGCATCCACTCCTTGACAAAGGGTATAACGTTCCAAGGTAGAAGATACACTACAAGAGCTTATGCAGACGATATTGGGTTCTACGTAACCGACAATGACGACCTAGTAACAATTAATAACCAGATAAAGATTTATGGCCCTGAAAGTGGCGCCACAGTCAACATGGACAAATCAGGCATACTTTACATTGGATCAGGACCTCAAAATCTTGTAAATACTTATGGATTCAAACAAATGAGCAAACACAAGGCCTTAGGTGTGTGGCTAGAAACCAATCCACTCAAAATGAGTGTAATCAATTGGCGAGAAGTGTTAAACAGCACAAGGGCCATTCTGCAACTGCACAAAACCAGACGGATCAACAAAATACAGAAAGCAAATTTAATAAATCTGGCGGTCCTTGGCAAATTAAACTATGTTGCCCAAGTGCTCCCTGCACCGAAAGGGATAATACAAAGCGTTCAGAGGGCAGTAGCCTGGTTCTTGAGCCAAGGTGACATATTCAAAGTCAACTTCCAGACGCTAACCCTGCCAAAAGCAAGAGGAGGTTTAGGTTTAATGGATGCAAGAACCAAAGCAAATGCGATCTTCATACAGGCCAATGAGGGAAAGTATCTGAAAACAAGGAAACCATAACGGCACAATTATTGGAACATTACAAACCGGTGAGTACAACGGCACCGGTAGGGATTGCCCATATCAATAATTCCCTTTACCATTTCAGGCTGTACTTCATCGAAAGCAGCTATATCATGGAGACAAGAAAGAACAACTTTCCCAAGACAACAAAAGAGATTTACGCATGTATGATGGCCATAAACGGGGAAATATAATAGAAACTAAATACCCGGAAATCAACTGGAAAAACGTGTGGGCAAACATTTTCAACAAAACAATTCCGTCCGAGACTCAAGCTCTTTGGTACAAAGTAGCCAACGAGACCCTGGCCACCAATGAGAAGCTACATCGTATTCACCTCAAGCCAACAGATAGATGTGACACATGCGGCAACACAGATACGCTAGTACACCGAATCTCTTGCGGAAGAGCGCAAACAATCTGGACGTGGACAAAACATTTAGTGGCACGCATGATGCAAAAACCGCCCAGGAAAATACTCACCAATATCCTAACAAAGCCAGATTTCAAGATTATACCTATAGAGAAACATAACAGTCTAATATGGATTTTAGGACACGCAATGCAGGATATACTGCAGAAGACATCCCAGAACTTAGAAGAGTATTTATCAACCTTGAAAATTAAAGTTTGGAGTTTAAAGAAAACGACGAAATACAAAACAAAATTTGGAAGCTATCTGGACGAAATAGCAAAAATAAAAAGACCATCAAATTAAAAAATTTCAGAACTTGAGACTTCTAGAGAGAGAGAAAAAAAAAAAAAAAAAAAAAAAAAAAATTAAAAAAATAAATAAAAAAACATAAAATAAAAAAAATTAACAAATAATGTGACGGCTAAATAAGAATGTTGGATACGTGAAAACTTTAATTTTAATTTTTGTTTTTTTCAGACAATGGCGTGCGAGGAAATCCCAAAGTCCATTGTCTTCTTCTTTGATCACTTAACAACACATCAGGAGAAGATTAAAAAATTAAAAAAAAAAGACGGTAACGGCAAACTCAAAGCCTGGGAAACAGGAAAATATTTAAGTTATAAATATAAATGGCGGAGAAGCCAAGCCGAAGAAGGCAGTAATGGAGAGCGAAAGGACGGCTGTAAGGGGTGGAGGAGGCCGATAAAAAAAAAAAAAAAAAAAAAAAAAATGTGAAGAACGCCAGAACGCTTCCGTAGTAGCATTAGGTTAAGGCGGCTAAGACTGACTGGGACGGAAAGCGCAGCCAATAGAAAACCGGTCACCAGGGCAATGCGACCACACGGAATTATTGTTACTCGTTATACCTGTAGCTATAAGTAAGCCGCGTTGGGCGTGTGATATTCATAGTTTAACTTCTGTCTGCAGTCCCCAGGCGAATGCCGCGGCGTTTGTTCTTTAGCATAACTCATTGGCGCATCCTGTGATATTCCTCATATCCCACCCAGTGCGTAGACGTTTAAACATCAAGACAGATGGAACGGACCTACCACCATCCACTTTGTATTGAATCGCAGGTAAGATCAAGAAGAACACTTAAAGAATCCCCAGTATCCATCTCACAAATTACGCAATTCTCATCGAAAATATTCACCTACCGCACAGAATATATATCTTACGGACCATGATGGCTCTTAAATTGTACCGTCCAGCTAGCGAAAGGTTCTACGCGAAACGGGTTGATAACCGAGGTTTGGGTATACAATAACGACTCTGATGCTTCTACAGTAGTATTACGCATGCACCAAAGGGTAACGGCTGGCAGCTGAGTAGTGTGAATGCAGCACCTCCTGTGTCTGTAAACAAATCGGTCTGGCCTTCATTGATTTGTTTTGCCGGAAAAAATGGTAATAGAGCAACGAATTGTAGCGAAATTTCATATGAAACCTGGGAAAAACGCTACTGAAAATTATCGTTTATTACAAGCAGTGTGTGTTGGTGAATGTTTATCATGTCAGAAAGTTTTTTTTATTGGTTTAAGCAATTCCAAGATGGGTGAGAAGAAGATGATTCACGCCCCGGGCATCGTTCCACGTCAAAAAAGGATGAAAATATTTATAAGGTCTGTAATCCAATTCGCTCTGACCGTCAGTTAACTAACCTTGAGGTTCTTGCTCGAATCCGTGAAAAAAATATAAGAAAAAAACAATCCAAATTGTGAAAGAACAAGTCATGGATTCTCCATCAAGACAACGCCCCGGCTCATTCTGCATTGTCTGTGAAGACGTTTCTAGTGAAGTACAACATGTCCGTGTTAGACCATCCACCTTATTTTCCTGACCTTGCTCCATGTGACTTTTATCCGTTTCCAAAGACAAATCTGCTATAAAAGGAACAAGATTTCAGTCCACTGAAGCTGTGATAGTAAAAGCGGTCATTAAGGAGCTCACAGAAGAAGACTTCCAGCACAGTATCAAACAATGAAAAATTGTTATGGAACGTTACAGGAATAGAGGAGGAGTTTATATTGAAGGTATAATTGGATATGATTAAATTGAAAACAATTTTTTTACAGCGATAGTCTCGTTATGTTATAGCCACACTTCGCATGCAGTAGTTGCATCTAGTGAGTCCTGAGGAGAAGCGAGAAAAACGCTTGGAAGACGTTATGAACCTCGGCATAGTGGTTTCTCAATTAATGCGAAGAAAGGGAATAATCAATACAGTTAGTACTTTGACATTCAAATGTCTTCACTGCTCACACAAAATGATTATATTCATTGCAATGCAAACTAAGCACTATTCGCACGCATCTTCTGTCGCTGGTTACCAGGAGGAAAGTTAAAACCCGGAACCACCGCGGGAGCAGTCTCGCCGATAATTCGTTTTTCGCCGTGAAGAAATTGCGCCGACAGCGAGCTAGTGCTTCTGGGACTAACACCAACAGTTTATTATTAGTGCTGGAGGGTGGGCAAGACGCCGACAGAAGACAACGGCGTGGCGCTAGGCGGGGCCAAGATAATGCACAGGCAGCCCGCGCTGTGATGTATAATGTATCCCGGCTGTCCCGCTGGGAAATTCATAACGCAGCGCCGCCGCTTTCACGGGAACCGAATTTTCAGTTTCCTTTCATTATCCGCAGCCTGGGTCCATTGTGAGTAGGCGAGCAGCCTGCAGATGTCTCTAGTGGCGCCCGCCCGTGGTAATTACGTGGCGCCGCACTACGAGTTGACAAATGCGCACATCAAAGGTTTTCACGCACGGAGCGTTCACAGGGATAATGCTTGTATTGCGCACTCCAGACAAACTTTCTCGTCCTATCGTGTGACATTGTCCTCAGTGTTGATATATTTTTCGTTATGCCTATACCACAACGGATGGACTCATGATTAATAGACACAGCTTCATACTAAAATGCACTCGCTTTGCCTCATTACATGTTTATTCTACAATCTTACATATTTCATTCATTTTTACTAAAACGTAAACCATGTTTTTCTTAATTTCCTCCCTTGGATCCTCATGACTCAATGAGATTTTCTCAATAAATTTAATGACTTTATGGCACATTTCGGGCAGAGAAACGTTTAGAGTTTTGCAAATAAGTATATTGATACATTTACAAAAGATCTAAAATATTAGAACTTGGATTGAACTTCTTAATTCATTTTTCTTAAAGTTGTAGATTAAATTCTCTTCTGAACACATTTTTCTTAATATTACTGTTTTGAGATGTGTACCATTTTATTATAGTACACTTTAGCAACAATAACAGATTACTGCGAAAACTAAGGCTTGTTCTGGGTTTACATTTTAAAATGATGTCCGCATTTAAAAAATAAGAAACGAAGAAACCTTTGGTGTCGTTGAATATCTCGATAGGAGGTGGAATTTTTCTTCTGTGTATACAATGTTTTGAAGCAAATTGTTAATAATTCAAAATTGTGTTTCATATGAACACTCAGGTCTACAATGGCTTATAAACTAAAATACACTGTCTACACTCCTGATCGTTTGAAAGAACTTGTGAGGTACATAACCTCACCGAGTGAGCAAATATATGTTGTTTTTTTTTTTTTAAGTTTTGTATGTAAAAAACTATTTTAAGTTTAAAGGACAAAGATCTTCAAGACAGATAAAAATGAGACTCTATGGCGCTGGTCCAAACAAAAGAGGCACTCTTGGTTAATGAATGATTAAACAAAAGCAGATCTGATGGAGCGAGTAAAGTTCTATTTTATATTAATAATAAAAGCCTGAACGCGTAAAAGTCCTTTACAGTGGAAGTCATATCGTGTTGATGTTATGCAGATTAATAAATATTTGGAGTTATACCAAAGATAAATATTGGTGATTTTAATTGAAGTGTGGAACGTGTAATAATTTCGACAGTTATTAATAAACAAAAATTGGACTTACTACAAAGTGATTGAAAAATAATGTATTTAGTGGAAGAATAATATGCTGTGAAGTAAGTGTACAATTCTAAGGGGTTTGCACAGTAAGCAGAAAACTGGAGTTGATCCCATATCAAGAGCTCGGTAGTGCTAAAATCGGGCCGAAGGAACAAATTCAAGGAAATAAATATTTTTATGACTCCTAGCGCTATCTAAAATAGCCGGATAGTGACATGCGGAAACCCGGAGTTAGGCATTATAAACTAAATAAACCTGCCCATAAATCGTATCTAATATTTGCTTGAAGTTTGTAATATTGGCGTTATTGTTTGCAGCTACACCCTTTTATCTTCTCTGTCACAAATCGCGAAGAAGCTTTATCCCCCGAAGTTAATACTTTGTTCGAATCACCGATGTTTTTCTCTTCTGAATGGATTTTCTCCAAGTTCACATTTTCAATCAGCCGCGCTCCACGGGTGGCTCGAAAGAGAGAAAAATATTTTTCAAGGAGTTCCTGAAAATATGGAAAGCTGTCGTTGAGGAGAGAAGGTCGTTTGATGGATTTCTGAAAGTGTTTACAGACCATAAGAAACGTGGGTAAAGAAATGAATGGCTCAACATTCTCGCTATATCGTGAACAAGATTTATCGGTACTAACGTCAACCGATTTGATATTGCAGACCATCTCTTTACCTCTCTTAATTCGAATTCTCAACTGAAAAATAACATATTCCATGCCCTTGCTGATATTGCAACATTTGTAGCTGAACCCCAAACTCACGTGATCTCAAATCTTATATATGTTTTATGACCATGTAAGATAATTGCAGGATAGCTCCTTATTCCTGTCTGCCTTGTGCTCTCAAGCGGTAAAGAATTAGTCGAACTGATTCTCTAAATTTTAGTTACCATTGTTATCATCTGCATAAATCAGTCACTTAAATACAGGGGACGGAAAATCATGTATTGTGAATATGAAGTCACATTTTAGAATTGCTGATACGAATATATATTGTGATAGCTACAGTTCACTTCGTTTTTAATTTACCTTTCAACAATTACTCGCTTAGTTGACGCAGTCGTCAATCCCTTACAATCCTCCGCTGTTCTGTTCAACTCAGCAATTACCGTTACAACCAACATCCTGAGATACCTTTTCAATAATTTCAATAATTTCTCTTCCTCTACAGTTTTTATCTTAGATTTTAGTCTCAAAATTAACCAATTCTATACGTCATGAAACGTAATCCATTATTCCATCACCTCTTTTAGCGGTAGCCTTCCGTTAAGATCTTACGTAATTCATCATTTTCAAACCGTCCTTTTCATATGTGCCTGATTTTAAAAATTCACTGTTACACCTTTTCTCAAATGCTTCATTTCCCCTCCCCCCCTTTTCTGGCATTCCTAAATTCTAAGCTTCACTTCTACAACGCGCTGCGTTCGATAAATACTGTTTGAGATACAGCGTAGTTGGTCAGTGAGGAAACTAAAAAGTTTTGATGAAAAGGACTTTTCGTTAGACATATGTTACTTTTGATATCGTTCGATGTTTGGTTATTATCTGAAATTTACTACAACAGTATTCTTCCACTTCTGAATATGATAAAATTTATATATTTAGTTTCCTGCTATTCTGGCCGTTTCTAAAAATATTCTGTCATGCGTTTTTATATTTAATCGAAACCGTCATCTAAAAATTTTGTTCGTGCTATTCATTTTTTTTTTTTTTTTTGATGTCCTGACTGATATTTCTATCAGTACAACATTATCATTACATTACAACCTTGATTGACGTGCTTCTTAAGAGATGCTTTCTTCCACTGATTAATTTTACTAAAGACATTGGACGTTTTTATTTAGATTTTGAATTATTCTTTTATCTCCATTATCTCCATATATTTAACTTTAAAACAATTAAAGGCTCACACTACGGAAAGATTTTCAGAAAAAAAAAAAAAAAAATACCGGCAAAACCATGGTTTTACAAGTGGAATATCAACAGACGCCTAACCACCACGATCTCCAGTGCACATTTCCACCACGGGAATTTTCCAATCCTCTTTCAAAGCATAGGGATTTGATAATCTCCTCTTTGCGATTGCTAAGATCTAACTATTGCAGACATAAACAACATCATATTCTCATGCAAAAAATTTAAACCACAATAGTTCAAAATAATAAGAGATCTAGCGAGAATGGGAATCCCCCTACCCACAAACTTAATCCTACACCTGGCCAGTTGCAGAAAAGGTGTATGTGGAAGTTGAATACATATTTAAAAAACGGGGCTATCGAATTTTAAAGGCCCCTCGTCTCCTCGATTGTTTTAACTGCTATTAAGAATTAAGTAAGCGGAGCTCAATATTTTACCGGAAGCTTATTCATAAGATACATTTGATTGTATGAAATATGTTCACTTAAATTATCATATACCCAGGAGATTTCTGTCACGGTAAATACCACTCTCATAAACAAGGGGGGGGGGGGGACTATTCCACACCCGAAGACTCCATATAAATTGTATGATTTTAACTGCACAATCTTAAATGCATGATTCATCAGTAAAATTTAAACGTATGATCTAGGAATAAGGTATATCTAGAAGATGGTACCATTGTCAAATTTAACTATATGAGCTACATATGTTCCAGCTAATGTTCATCCAGAAATTTTACCGATAATAATTAAGACGGCTGTATAGTCTGTGTAACCGAAAGCCAGTAAACAAAAAACAAGCAAAAAACAAACAAACAAAAAACAAACAAAACAAAACAAACACAAACCAAATCTCCATATACTTAAATCATTGAAGTTATTTATCTTATCTAACACTATTGCTGTCAACGACTTAGACTAAGTGGAAGACGTGATAAATACTTGTTACCATGAGCCGTCATTCAAACATTAATATTAATGCCAACATTGCTACTCCTGTACCGTAGTTTATCCTAAGTCAAAAATAATCTCCATCTAAAGTCTCTTTCACTCTCTCTACATTTTTATATACGGCTCTAGTGAGTAATATTGAAGCACGTGCTTAGTGATTTCAAGCAACCTATGTGATATTTATTTTGTAGAATCCTGATGACCTTTATCAATAAATGGATCTAATTTCTCCTGTTTCTTAAATTTTTTGATATCCTTTTTCATTAGAGCTTTACGGCATCACTATGCCGGTGTAAATGTCGTGGTCATTAGCGCCGGGAGAGCACTGGGACACTAAACGCGTACGAATCTGACGATGATCTTTTGAAGCAATCAACGCGGTATTCTCTTAGAACAACTTCTAGAACCCCTGGAACGCAGAACCTGTGTCCTCCCGTATGAGTTAACCCAACACCCACCTCGCTCTGTAATGGCTTTTCATTTCCTTCTTCTCTTTGATCTTTTTGCAGTTCAGTGGGAATCTAAAAGTTTCCAAATTTCTTATTTAAATTCAAATTATTCCAAGCTGTGTCAAATTCAGTCCATCGAAAAGATATCCTGTATACTCAATATTAACATATTCCTCTCTGTCTCTTTCTCTCAATCACACTGTTATTCAGACCATCGCTATCGTACGGGTTAGTTATGTTAATTCTCCTAAGCATTTCCATTTTCTCCTAAGATTAAAAGAGGTTTTCTGTCAGCAGTTTTAATGGCTGTACGTAGTGTACGTATTCTTTTACATCTCATAAATTCCGATTAATCTTCCTATTATCTACACTGATCTTCCATACAATCCTTATTCTCCATACTTTTCGTCTGCCTTTTTCATTTGGCTTACTTGCTTCTCCTATTTATATGATTTATAAAATATCTATTCGAGTGCTTTCTGATTTGTTTTGATCACTTTTCTCCCTTATTCTTAAAACCAACAACTCCTTTCTTTTTTTTCTTCGGGCTTTGTTTCTTGTCGACGCCGATATTACTGGAGGCGAGAGAGGAATGAGCACAAGGAACGGGAAGAAATCCGCCCATGGACTTCTAAGGAACCATCCCGGATTTCGACCGAAATTATTTCAGGAAACGATGGAAAATCGACATCTGAATGGCCGGACGGGGATTGGAACCTACATCCTCCGGAATATCAGATCCGCTCACCCACCACGCTCCGAAACTTGTTCTGTTATACAAGATTTTCGGCTATCTTCTTTTCTTACACTCAAAATTTGTTTGACTGCTTTGATTGTATTCTTCTTTAATGAATTCTATTCATTTTGCGTTATACGCTTTGACTCTTATTTTTAGTCTCTGAAAATTTCTGTTACACGTAAGACCGTTTCAGGTTGTTCACATCAGGTATGTTTTTGTTTATGTGAATCCTTGGGCTCTTGCATTTTAATCTGAACGTATCATTGCAATGTTGTGGTCACATTCTACATCAACAAATGCGGCGTTTCTCAACCTTTCGCAAATAGAGGATCAGAAAATGTAAAAAATAACCAACTATTGACTTACGAGTATGGGTATAATGTTTTACCTATGAATACTTTAGTAACCAACCTTACTTATTGTTATCGCCAGGCACCGTGGTCCCGTAAGACCTACAACTACAAGGCCATTACAAACGGTCGTTGGCTTGATACTCAAATATATGTCCTCCTCTCTAATGTTACCTGGAAAGGTATTTTATTGCAGTAACAATACAATCATATTCTCCTTATCCTGGTAAAACCAGACTTTATCCTGGCTGTTGAAACATTATGACTTTTTATTAGTTTGATTTAAAATATTATAGCTTATTAGTTTATAGCCTTATATAGTACGAGTACTATTATTTTGTGAATTTTTTTTTAGGACATCTTTAATTAAATTAGAATGAATTTTATAATATTCTGCCTGCGAGCTACCTACCCCACCTGCAAGGACCGCAGGCTGAGATTCACTGAACTAACCGGTATGCTTCAAAATCTAAAAAATAGGTTTTTGAATTCTTTATGACTATGATACACTCTACCTGATTTCCCACCTTCATCACCTGAATGTTTCAAAGATTTTGTTCTTCTTCTATGATTCTTATACAATGTTTTTGTATCTATACAATTATAAATCTGTAAGTAAGCTGCGTGTGTCTGATCGTTTAAAACAATGTCACTCAAAAATTACCGCAACCATTTGGATAGTGTTTTCAAATTTTTAGAACTGATGGTTCGGATTCAAATTTGCGGAAATAGCTAATGACTTTTTTAAACCGAGGAATGGAGAAAGTAATGAAAATCATTTATAAACGGAATAAATATGGAGCACAGATCTTCTGTATTTGAGATGAGCACTCCTTTCACAAAAAACTGACAAAATATCACACTACTTAGGATTCTGTTTTATTTTTTTACTTTGGTTACAGACATATATTGTCTCCTGTAAACAGTTAAAACAATTTGTCTCTGTTGCAATATTTATGCGTGATCGCTAAATGCTGTGCATTTAAAAAACGTTAACATACCAATTCATGTCCCTTCCATCTTATATGGATATGAAGTTCAGTTTATCAAAGTCATGACAAATTAAATCCGTTTTAAAGGCTTAGGAATATCTATATATGATACCACGAAAACTTGCCAGCGATTTAACGTTCATCGCTGTGAATGTTATGGTTGGCGTCAAAGACGTGGTTAGAAATGGCCGAGTACGAGTACTACATTTATTTACTGTACCACTATCGCTATCGAATAATATAAATTTGGAGCGGCATTATGTCTAAGGTACGTATCTTTTTGCTATGATATGAACTTTTTTGCCGAAAGGTTATGTTCTCAGAAAAGTGGAAAATTTCTGACCAAAGTGATAATAAATTGGTTTTCGGTATTCCCTTATGGTACCCATAATTTTTCACGAAGTTTTAATTTCTTAAATTATATTGCTTTAAAATGTAATTTCATCATGCAAAAAATCTTTCGGACAACGGTATGAACCAAACCTAAGATAATGACTAAAAAAATAGAAATTTTTTAGATGAAATTTACTTTTTTGCGTCCTAACGTTAGTATTTGGTACTAGAATAAAACGGATAAACCATTTCTACACAGACCAGTGATGCAGCTAGCAAATGCTAGTTTTTCATAAAATTCTAAATAGCAACTTGCTCCCTCTTTTCTTTCGTCTAGTTTGAAATTGTCCACGATACTTCCTTATTTTCCTTCTGGCATTGCCAGTATCTTATGATTATTAAAGTTTTATTACTATTCAAATTGTTAATTTGGCATATACAGTTGTACGATTGTGTCTGGTACAAGCATATTTTCCACTTTCATCGAGAACATTGAGATCTTTAAATGCTGATTTCGTTTATTCATAAAATACTGTGTGATCGTTCTTCTTTTTGGTGCAAAATAAAAATCGTAAAGAACGATTTTGAAGACACTATTTTCTTTAACAATTATATTGCATGGATGTGTTGGGCCTTTTTTTTGACATGATGTTTTAACGGGACATTGTTCTGGGTTAATTTTTATTCTGATTTTATTAAATTAATTTTCGAGATATTAATTATTCGCTAATTTGAGGATTGTTCAATATTTATATTAAATGCGCAGGTACATCTAAAAGATTGCCATAACTTGGTCGTTTATTATACAAAAACACATGACCTATAGACGGTAGGCACACTTGCTCTTAAATATATATAATCAATTAAAACAAAACCTCAGCCTCCGTCCTACATAAACAGTCATCAAGTTACTAAGCGATATTTTAGAATTGAATAATGACCACCAGATTGATTAGGATTAGTACAACTTTATAACATTATAATATGTACTAAAACAAAGGAACAATCACAGGCATGTAATAAAATGTTACACTTAAGTTTCTTTTAAGATTGCGACCTTTTTATGTTCGAAATAACAAGACGCGACTTTGCTCAATGGGTAGAGAGATTCTTATCATGAGGATTCCTCCGCTCAGGACTTTATTTGGGTTTCTGAGAGTTCATATTTGTGCAAACAGTTTATAAGCAGATGCAATCAGTTACTTTACCATGACAGTAGTACCCGGCCCTAGTCGAGACAGTCATATGTTATCTGGCACAGCTACCTGAGAATCTATCATTCCAGGCACTGCTGGTCAAAACCTAAGTTCATAACTTCAAATCAAACTTAAAATACTCGTCGCTACAAAAGCTGCCAATTCGTGTCTCATCCGCCAACTCCAAGGATCCCGACAAGAAGATCCCATATTCTGTCGTCTCTCGAATGGTTTGGTCTCGTCCCCCTCTTTCGTCGTCTTCTCGTTCCGTATCAAGGGATGACTTCGATTTATGATTGGCTCGAACTTGTAACAAAATAATAAACAAATAGTAACATTTCTAAATTAATTTCTCTATTGGCTCATTCATCCACAGTCTCTCAGGCTTTCGAAAGTTTCCCAAACTTCGTACTTATGATTGACTGATAGAATTGGAAGGCTTCGGCAGCACCCGTCACAGTTTCGGTAATGGCGTCCTTTTTCCGCATTCATCTGTTATCTTGTTTTTCTGTTGGTGGGGAAATGTCCTGCCATTAGGCTCCACACGACTGCTGGAGACGAATATGCGAAATTCTCCCACTTGGTCCAAAGGGACTTGGGCGCCGTTAAGGCCCGTTCCCACGATCTCTTGTAACGAAGGCGAGACGGGACAGGACGGGACGAATACTCAACCACACGCCATGGGAACAGGGCCGCCTCTGCTAGCGGAGACGAGACGCAGCTACCCACTCTGAGTCGGTAAACATCACAGGCGTGTGTAGCTGTGCGCTGTTGCCATCGGTTTGCAGCAGCGGTGCGCATTCCTTCTGTTGCTGTAATGTGCTCTGTGCCAAACGACACTAGGCAACGTGGTGCGGAGGTGGCGGCAAGGTAAGCTAGGACTTACCTGCGGCCCACGGTCGTCCCTACACTTCGGCTAATGAGGTCGCGTCTCGTCTCGCCCTCGTTACAAGGGATCGTGGGAACGCGCCTTTAGAGGGAAAACATACATCATTCAGATTACGAAAGCTTCTACGGTCACTTTATGTATCATCCTGGTTCTCCGGGTGGAGTCGAGTAAATCTATTAAAACCTAACGTTTCTGCCATCGTCTTCTGAAGAAGGCTTCAGCACGATGGCAGAAACGTTATTTATTAATAAATCGACACGTCTCTACCTGGAGAACCAACATAATACACATTATTCAGCTTTGTTTTGCATGATCCAAAGAAAGTGGCAGGTACAGAGAGGATACCGGGAATGACTATCCAGTTGGACGCAACGACCTCTCCAAGGTCTAGGCTTTGTTGGTTGGTTGGGAATTTTACCCACACATGCCGCAAATCCAATCAGCTAAATACGGCGCAATGTATTTTATTGCACTGCCCATTACAGTCTTTAACATTTGTTAACAAACTGTATGTTTGGTAATGGTTACCAGTACAATGTACCGGTGAATTAAAAGCTTTTCTTATGTATTGCTGGTACCCATATTTTGAGTATCAAATACAGGAGTTGGAGAAGGTGCAAAAAAGGGCTGCTAGATTTGTTTCTGAAAATTACCGCAGAAAGCAATCAGTAACAGATATGATAAAAGAGCTGGAATGGAATTCACTGGAAGACAGGACGAAGGTGAAGAGGTTAATGGGAGTATACAAGGCGTATATTTGGCGATGAGGCATGGAAAGATATTGGTGTAAGAATTAAAAGGAATGCATGGAAGGGAAAAGATGACCATGACCACATGTTGGCACTCGGTTTCAGGCAGAAGGTGGTAGAAAGATTCTCTTTTTTAGGTAAGGATGTCAGGGATTGGAATTAAGGATTGCAATCCCGCAGTGTTTTCAATCCCGCGGGATTTTTACGGGAATAGCGCCAATCCCGCGGGATCCTGTGGGAGTGGCGCTAATAGTTTTTCAACCCATATTTTTAAAACATAGTTATTTAAAGTGTTAACAAATTATATAATAAACGTCTGTTAATTAAATTAATAAATCGACGTTTATGTTGTAATGAGAATGCTTTAGGAGGGGGGAGGGATTTTATACATTTTAATTATTTATAATAATCAATCATTGGGTTGGCAAGAATCTTAACCTTGCCAGATCACAATGAAACTGACATTGATAATTTGTTATATTCAATTGGCCTCTACACCGCTAGGCATATTTAAGTTTACCATTAATACAATAATCACTAGGATATCAAATAAGTCTAGACGTTACAAATTGGCCGATTTTACTCAAGCAAACAATTGTATGAATTTACTTTAATCGGAAATCGTCTGACGAAGTTAAAGTTATAGAACGATAACAAATGTTCACAATATGCAACAATAAGAACAGCCAGCAATTAAAACATGAATACATGAAAATGAACATGCATCTCGGGCGCTGTTAAATAAAAGAAATACATGGAACTTGCGAATTGCAAGGCTTCCACACTGTTCAATAAAATTCCAGCTAGCTCAGGGTTAGATTTGCTTAAAGAGCACAAGTTTCTTTCTCAAGTCGTTTACGGGTCATTCGCAGTCTCATAAGAACACAATAATTCAAGACCTGGCGTTAACACATTACCCTTTCATAGGCAGCAGCACTGGTGTTAGTCGCACAATCAGTCCCAGTGCGATAGAAGATCACCGGCCTGTGACCATAGGCGGGTCACTGTACTGCACCAAGCCCAACCGTCCTGGACCGCAGCCCAGCCAGAAGTCGTCTCTCGCTCTTGGGAAAGATGGCCTCTCTCCTCCACCAAGGAACATGCCGGGCAGAAAAGATAAACCATGATTTTACTTATGGAGACCCTTGTCGATGATTTTTATTGGCAGGTTGTAAATCACGTGGTATCGTCGCACATTCAGATTCGCGGCATTTTCGCCAGCGTTCTCCCGCGCGTCTGTCTTAGGCGGGGCGGGGGAGAGCTGACTTTCATAGCTCCGCTATACAAGCCAAGGGACGACCAAGTGGCCTTGACCGGCGACAGTCTGCCTGTCCATTGTCCCTAGGCGTCACAGTGGTGGCCTAACGGCACTATTTCCGCCCCTTGCTTTTAAACAGAAATCTTACACTCACATATTTGCGCTGAGTCCTCTCAAATAAACACCCTTGCATATTAATTTAAACATATACAATTTGGGCTGCCCGAGATCAATTTAATTAATCTTAAACAGAATAAAAAATAAAATAAAATTAAAACAACTTTAAAAAATCCAAATTGTAGCGTGGCGTGATAACGTCCCGTTACAATGTTAAATGATAAAAATTAACAGTAATAATGTTTTAATCGGTTAAATGACATTAATAAATTTCAGCCTGTTTTAATAATATTTAGAGATTCACATTTTAAAAAATCTAAACCAATTTTTAAATAAATAATCAAAAATTCAAAATATTCAGTCTTAGGTCATATTCTGTATCTTAAAATAAGCCATATCAGTTTGAAGACATGGTATGCATAGTGGCCAAGTCACCAGAGTTTTTTCGCTTATTATTATTTTAAATAAACGATCTATAACACCGAGAGACAGCATTCTATATCACAGAGTGAAGTGAATATACTCTGTAAAGTGTAGACTTGGCTCAGAACAAGATCTCATAACTTTTTGTCTCTGCACAAGCACGAAACTTGGTCTATTTTTTAGAAGAATTGTTTTTGTGGGATTCGTTACTATGTTTCCCGATTTCTTGATTAATCTTATAGTTGATTCATTGTTATTAAAAGGAACTACTCACCAAGACATAAACTGTCAAGTATTTCGATTCTGCTTTAAGTGGCGTAACGACTTTTTTAGAGTGGAAATTAATTTTTTATGTAAGAAAGGAGACTTTCTCGGCGTATAATTACAATGAAGTCCTCACGGGTGTATCGTCGGATTGCGCTATAAAACCACGAAATTTCACACGTGAAGGAGACGGCGCCGGCGGTATCATAGTGTTTTAGTGTTGTAAATTTTGCGGATTGCGGATCCACATAATTTTGTGCGGGATCCGACAGACTGCTTAATGATGCGGGATCCCGCGGGATTGCGGGATCCCGCTTTGCTAGATTGCAATCCCTAATTGGAATATGATACCAAGAGAAATGATGAATAATTTACCAAAAACGTTGAAAGAATTTGAAGCTGAAATTTGTAGAGGACAAATGTAGGTGGGTGCAGGAAAGAGGGAAGATGGGTGTGTAGGGAAATTTCCACCTGAGCGTGCGCTCCATTGCAATTGTAATTAAATTAAATTAAAATATAAATTGGATAAATCAGATAGTTTGTCCTGTAAAACAAAAAATACCAGAAACGGTAACTGATGCTTTCTCTCGTCGTTGTGTTTAAGTACTACATAGTCAAATATAAGTTAGGTGTGAGGTTAACGTTTAAAATAGTAATCTAATTCTTTTTTCCCTCGTTTATTAAAGATTTTTGTTGAATATGGAATACTTTGAGTTGATTGACGTAAAAGGCTTGAAGCAGTGTTGCAAACTACACCGTAATTACAGAAAAAACACCATATTCAGCATAGATCTACCGCTTACCGCAGGGTTATACGGTAGCAAAATACACCTAATTTAAGGAATCATAATTCTTAGGTAATTGCGATATGTTCTTTAAGCGTTTAATTTTTTGGGAGGAATTTCCCAACTTGAGCTTCGAGATATTACGCGAATAAATTTGGTAGGAAATTGCCGTATTTGATTCTAGATGAATATTAAGAACTTTTAAATTAAGTCTGTTAGTATTCTTAGTTGACATTTCTTTTTTTAATTTTTCAGTCTCTTGTGTTATCAATCTGATTTTGAATTTGAAAAGATGTTGAGTGATAGCGACAGCGTTTATGGAGAAGGAGATAACCTAACACCAGCAAAGAGAAAGCGTTATAAGCAGAAGTTAAGGGAAGAATGGTTTCTGAACAAAGAATATTGTACCTGGCTAAGAAAAGATAAAGATTTAACAAAGGTGACAATGAGTTATTGCAATATAATATATTTAATGGGTGCCTAATTGTAACTAAACGTCACAAAGAAGGAAATAAACGCATCAATAATATGAAAAATGTAGAGCTTCAACATAAAAAAAAAGCAATCATCAATAGTAAGTGCTTTTAAATCCATGCCAGTTACTGAACAACAACTAGTTAAGACTTCTGAAATAAATTTAAGTGCTTTCGTTGCTGAGCATCAAATTTTTCATATTGTTATGGATCATTTAGCCGATTTTTTACCGAACTTGTTCCCAAATTCGCAAATAGCCTAAGATAATAAGTTAAAAAGAACTAAAGTTCAAGCTGTGATTAAAAACTGTATTGTCATAACTGAAAAAAGAAAACCTGATCACTGGTATTAAGTCACAGAATTTTTCAATTTTGATTGACGAGAGCATAAATATTGCTGTAATAAAACAATAAATGGGATAGTGCTGAGTCAGTTTGAGGATTTAATTTAATTATTTGACGAAAAACAACGGATCATGTTACAAATGCAGAAAAATTTAATGCTGATTATTCATTTGAAATGTATGAGATTCCTATTGAAGGCTTCGTCTCTGATGGAGGCACTACAATGATGGGCTCTAACAGTTTAGTTTCAAGCCGATTTCGTCAACGTTGTCCAGGCATAATTGCGTGTAAATCCATTTGTCATTTGCTTCATCTTTGCGCTAGTGATGCATGCAAAGAGCTTTCACTTAATTGTGAAAAATTGGTGCGGAATATATATAATTACTAGCTGGTACCCACGACTTTGTTCGTGTTTGTAAAGAATGTGGATTGACAGCTACTGACATCTAACCACCATAGTGAACGATGGGAGATACGCTGCTATTACCAAACATTAATGCCAGTCATCTGCGCAATGTAGTTCATGCAGCAAAGTAAAATATATGGACACTAATGTCATTGGTCGAAATACGAAAAATCCTTGATCGACAAATTTCAACCACCATATCTCCCACAGTACCACAGTTACTGAAATTCGGCCACGTTGTTATCGACGGGTGACTCTGTGTTACTACCACACACAAACACCAGTGATCTGCGATAAATAGTTTAGGCTGAAAAGTGATACACCATGATACATATGTTTTTGGTAGAAATATGAAAGTGCCATAGGTCGACCACTTTCAATCACCATATCTCCCCCACCCCCATAACTACCGACATCTAACCACCATAGTACACGATAGGAGACACGATACCACTACCTCACACAAACACCATTGAACTATGCTATGTAGTTGTGGCAGCAGAGTGACAAATACGGAAATGCCCTGCATCTTCCACTTTTAACCATCATATCTCCCACATCCCCACAGCTATCGCCACAGGAAACTCCATGCTACCTCCACACACAAACACCAGTGATCTGTGCTAGATAGTGGTGGCTGAAAAGTGAAATATAGGAAAACACACGTCTATTTTAATATATATACTTAAACTTAACTTAGTCCACAACCCGAAGGTTGGTTGGATCCTCCGGAAGGAGGCATACTAAGCCATTGTGTCAGAGGTAGGACAGCCAGTTCCTTTCCTCTGGGACCTACAGTTTAACGTGGAATCCGAACCACGGAGCGTCCTGGCATAGCTCATATGATTAAACACAACTCCCGGGGCGGGAGCAGCGAACGTTTTGAAAGCAAGCGCCTTAGCCACTGAGCTACCAGAACGCTCTTTAAATGCAGCAGCAAAAGACAAAGTGAGTTTAAAGAGTTCCAACATATGGATGTGCACAAAATTCTTAGATCAGCCCAGACTCGACGGCTGTCATTAAATGCAGTAGTACAAAGAATCCTTCAGCAATGGGATGCTTTACGTCTACATGGCGATAGCAAACGGCTAATAGATTGAGAGTGTCAGGAAATCCATTCATACCTAACGACCCAATTATAAAAGCAAATTATTATTTATTGGCTTGGATTTTGCCAAAATTTACGACATTAAATAGCTATTTCCAAAGTGAATCTGTTCTGATTACTAAACTGGATGAGAAAATGACAACTCTGTATAAAAAGTTATTACTATTGGTTTTGCGGAGATACTATGTAAATTCGGCTGCTGTAGAAATTCTAGACCCAACAGAAGAAATACATCACAAAGACTTGAAAGAATATCTCGGCTTAGGTGTCGGAAAAGGACTGAACTGCATTGAAAGTGAAGATAGAAAGTCCTCTCTGAGAATGACGTGTAAAAACTTTTATTATTAAAGCTTGTGTAGGCATCTGTTGAAGATACTCTGTTAATGATAAGATTATGACAGAAATAGCAAAACATGATACAGAGAGAATAATTTCCAACGACAAGGAAGAGTCGGTTTTAACTTTGTTGAATCTTATGCCAAGAATCGCGCCAAATTCATTCCGACATCAACAAGAACTCGATGATGAGTGGCGAAAGTTGCCCTTTTACTTCAATGATTTGAACTCTAGTCAACATCCTGTCAGGTTTTTGCACCCGGTTAATTTACAAATAACCATAAAGTGTTAATATTGCTAAGAAAGTAATTGTTTCAACAGTTTTATAATGTACATTCTCAATGTTTTCGAGGAACACAACTACGCGATCAATATGGAGATAGCGATGCATATTTTAAGCACTTGTCGAAATTTATGTTGACTGTTTCGAGCTTACCATACTCTAATACTGTGTGCGAACGAGTGTTCAGTAAAGTTAATGACATTAAAACAAAACAGCGCAATAAGCTCATAACGAAATCCATTAAAGGAAATTTTTTTTCGCAGCAGACTATAAAGCGACACGGGAAAATCCGCATCGATTTTAAACCTACTACCGCTATGAGCCTATGATACAGAAAAATAATATAGATATGTAAACAAATTATGATATTACAACCATGCTATCTGATTCAAATTAAAAAATAGAAATTGTTTCAAATTCTGGGATTTACTTTTTTGCAGGAGTAAACATTTATTTTTTACCGTAATTTTAACGTATTTTAAATGTAAATTACAACATAATTTCGGAAAACCTACCATAATTTTTGATTAATTCTACCGTCAGCTATATTTCAGTGCTGGAAACATTAGATTGAAGACTTCTTAAGCATTTTGAGGTGCGCAGTTCGTTGCTCTTTTTTTTTTGTAGAATCGTGTTAAGCAAAACGTTATCTACGTATGAAATTTCATCCAAATCGCTTGCGCCATTTCCGAGATCGTCTGGTTTATTACCTCATAAATTGCTTTTTAAGAAAAATGCTATTATTATGTTAAATACAAATCTTAATGATAAGCAGGGATTAATTAGTGGTGCAAGATTTGTGGCAATTGACTTGGACGAGAACATCATCAGTTCTAAATTCATTCACTCCGATAAAACTAAGCTCATACCTTCCAGTAACCTCACATCTCCTGATCAATCGTGCTTTTTCAAATGATAAGAAAACAAATCCCCAAAAAAGTAACCTTGGCTATGAAGATTAATAAAACACAAGTTCAGTCGCTTCAAACGGGAGGATTGTATTTATCAGAACCTGTTTTTCGTATGCGGCTTTTTCACGAGTCTGTAGATTCATTAATATTTATTTTAGTGTTAAAGACACATGCGGTAAAAAATTCAACGAGGATCACATTATAACTGCTAATATTGTTTTCAAAGACGTTTTGTAAAGTTAAGAAGATTGAAAAAAGGGAATCTGTAAAGCCAATATTTTTTAAAAATCTACATTTTAAATGTTTTAAATTAAACATGTAGTATTTAATGATAACGATTTTTTACAGTAAAAGTGATATTTATTACTGCTCTTCAAAATAAAATACCTTTCATTAATACTTGCGGTTACCTATCTCCACATTGTTACATTACCATTCGGTAACTGACCACGATACTACTCGCACGGGTCAGCTAATGAACAAAAATTATTCGTTCAAACTCATAAGAGTTCCCTGCTGTAATCAAAGTAAAGATAAATAATTTCAGATCCAGCTTACTGGTACCTTAAACGTCTACAAGATGACGTTAGCGCCGTTTCCGAGGTATCAAATACAAGAATTTCTATTTATTTATTTATTTGTAAAATCGCGTTTTTGTAGGGAAGACACATATTTAGGTAAACTTAAAAAACATAACGTGATCTAAATATGAAATTTAATCCAAATCGTTAGAGCCGTTTCCGTGATCCAATATATATATATATATATATATATATATATATATATATATATATACAAGAATTGCTCATTTAAAGATGTAAGATGAACGTAATATGAATATGAAAACTCGAAGTAGTAAACTCGCTGTTTTCAAAAATTATTATTTCTCCCGTGTAACATGTCAGGTTTGATAATATCACATGATCTAATATCAATTTCAACTAGTAATTAACTAAGCAACTGCGGATAAATGGCCTGCAACAACATTGCGTTAACATAAACAGTGTTAAATGGAGCGTACAGTAGGGCTCAGGGTGTTTTCGCAAGAACAAGTTCTGCCGTGTTCGGGATACAGTTGTGCTTCTGAATGTGGGTTCCCACGGCGCGTGGTTTTGGAGGTCACACCACATTAGCCAAAGAGAACGCGCCACAGGTTAGCCCTCGCCGCCTCCCTACCCCTCGTTGCCCAGTGTCGTTTCACCTACCCGGGCCTTTGATCTCTACCGACTGGATGACGTTCAGCGGCGCGCCGTCTCAGCAAGCACAGGTAGTTGAGTAGGCTGCGCTGCAGTTACCTGTCCTCACCGTGACTTAGAATGAAGGTCTGAAAGGTCACCTGTCGAGGGGCAAAAAGGTATCTGCTGGACCAATCACAGAGACCGAAGGTGCGTGCTCACTCCACAAGTCGAAACAGTATGCGTATTGGAAATTGTGTCACAGGTAAGAAGAAGACTTGGGCATAATAGTTCGCGAAGAAGAGAGCTCAGTTTAGTTCGCAGTTCCCTCGCGAACTAGTTCGCTCGTTTAGTTCGTTAGTTCGCGTCTCGAATTCAGAGAAACACATCGTTCGCTCGCCTTGCTACCGCTACTGCACGCGCTATTTTGTTTGTTATGTCAGTTTTATTAGAACATAATCAGTTTTTTTGTCGTTTCTAAATGAATTTAATATGACCTTCTTAACAAAAGTTATTGCTTAATAATAGCCCCTTCAAATTACATTAGCATGATCAGTTGACGCCGATAAACCAAAGTGTTCATTGTCATTTACACAAATGGGTAAATTGAATAACTGTGCTGTTTTTACTATTTACTTTACATGCATTCTAAGAATATTAATTTTTTAAATGGATTTATTTATTAGTTCATGGAAGAAACATTACTTATAAAAGGCTCTAATGACCCTGTGTCGACGCTCCTTTAATTCTACTATTGGCTACAATTTAAGTACTATATGACGGAAAAAGTAACATGAATACTTCCAATGTGATACCCAACAATTAGACATATAAAAATAACAGTGACCCTTGAATGAGAAAGTGGTAGCAATAACGAAAGTGCGTAAATTTCCAGTGAATTGGAAGTCATTGGGATTGTAGGGGAGATTGAAGGGGAGGATAATCCAACACACATTCACAATTTTTAGGCGATGAATTTAAAAAAAAAAAAAAAAAAAAAAAAAAAAAAAAAAAAAAAAAAAAAAAACTGATGAAGACACAAAGTTAAAATCTTTTTGAGTTTCGCAAGTCATTTCTTTACATAACTTTCACAAAGCTGTTAACCAACAGACTAAGATAAGTATGATATTATGTCCGCTTTAAAATCAGCACTAGAAAAATGTAAATATACTGTTCTTTTGGTTAAGAAAACAAGAAAAAGCCTTTAGAAGCCAAATTCTCTACAGAAAGTGATAATATTAAAAATAATTCTCTGGTATTCGTTGATAAATGTCTGGAGTATCTTAGTAAATAGTTAGATTTTAATGAAAGCAATTGGCTATACAAAATCCAAAAATTAAATTCAAAACACAGGGTTTCATTTGATGATTGTGAGACAATGTTAGAGGTTATAAATTTACGAGAAAAAATTAGTATCAAAGTGAACAAACTTTACTCTTAAATAACAATATTATATGAAATCCAGGTAAAAGTAAGAGAAGTATTTCATGAATAAAAAATGAGCTTTTGCTCGAAATTAATTTGACAACTGAAAGCGACAAGGCATATGACAATTTTACTGTAGACAAAAAAAAAAAAATTAAAGATGCAAGAAGTGCAAAAAATGTATCTTAAAAATGAAATAGTAAAAACATACCTTTATCCTTTTCTACTCTTTCGTCAAATATTATATTTTTGAAGTATAGTACATTTTTATAGATTATTATTTTAAAAAAAATACTACCATCAACCGAAAAAATGTTGGTAACCCTAGCGTCGAATGGTGCTAGTTCGCGACCGACAGCGCTCAATTTAGTTCGCGAACGGTACCGCTCTGTTAAGTTCGTGACCGACAGCGCTCAGTTTAGTTCGCGAATGGTACCGCTCTGTTTAGTTCTAGACCGGCAGCGCTCAGTTTAGTTCGCGACCGAAAGTGCTCTGTTTAGTTCGCGACCGGCAGCGCTCAGTTTAGTTCGCGAACTAGGTTGCTCCCCTCTCGAATTCCAGAAATACAGCTCGCTCGCTCGCTTTGCTAGCGCTACTGCACGCGCTCTCTTGTTTGTTATGGTAGTTGTGGTTATCGATGGTTGTCTTTTAATTGTTAATTGGATCAAAGTGTATTTTATTTTCAGATTCCATGTTAAATTTCCGTTTGTGACTTCTGCAATAATTATTAATGTTGAGCAGTTTTTTTCTTTTTATATCTGTGTCTTCATTGAAATGTGTCCACAGGGAACTGTGTTTCCTTTTAGATAATAAACTAAAACAAAAGTCGGTCTTCGGGAAAGGATCTAACGAACTAAGGAGCGAGAGATCTGGGAACTAGTTCGCGTAGTTCGCGTAGTTCGCCTGTGTGAGCGCTCTTCCGAACTAGTTCGTTCGCGAACTACACAAGACTAGTAAGTAGCTTGGTATAATTAGCAGATTCGACGGAAAGACTCGCGGTAAGGAGACAGGGTTTTCTAGGGCAAAACCTTGGCTCGGTGATTGGCTGTACTGGTCAGAATGGCGGGAGAGAATTTCTCCTAGCAAGCGAAAGTAGTGTGGGAATTTTGGTGTTAGCTTCCCAAGTTAGAGGTCTCGATTTCTGAGAAACACTTTTGCGAGATCGTATGAAGTTATACATGTCGCTTACGCACTTGTTTTTCTGGTACGATCATCCCCGGCGAAAGTGCTCACTACTTCAATGGCAGTTTTAAGATCAGCGACTACACAGAAAACCCTGTTACTATCGAGTACACTGGCATATGTGTGCTGATTGACCACACATCAGCCACCCGACTGCTCAACAATGTGGAATCTGACATAGAATTCTACCGTCCGCTGCAAGACTGTACTTTCAAGACGGAAAAACACAGTACCCCCCTGATAGACTAACGTCACCACTCATTGTTCAAACATAACGAAAATTTTGACCTTTTAAGGGAACGTTAAGCTGTTTACTGTTTCAATTATTCATTAAACTAGCATTCATTTACATTCTATCTGAAGGAGTCTAAAGCAAATTGTATTATAATTGTTTTAGAATTAATTGGGGTTTTGATTTTTTGCAATATTATTATCACCCCGGCTCACTCCTGCAATTAATTGTTTTGATGTATGTTTTATGTAAATGATTAATAATTCTCAATTTACTAGTAACCCCTGCCGCCCAACGTTAAAATATGTTATTATCAAACCTTTAATTATCGTACCAGCAAATGCAAAACATCCTAATATTCCTCAGGTCTGGGAAAAAAACTCTTAGAACAAATTATATGAAATAAATTAATTTGTTCATGCGACGATATGATGAGAAGTAATAGAGAAAAAGTGAGAACTACTTTTAAGAAAACATCATTGGCCTATCTTTCAAACTATTTCTAAACTCCCCTGGTTTGAAACGAGTAATGAAAGAAGTAAAGAAGAAGAGAGAAAGCAAATGGATTGACGATAATTAATCAAGAACCAATGAACGCAATAGTATGTTGAGCAACTGACGTTAGATACTTTGGTGTAAATAATAAGTGTCGGAAACGAAGAAACTACAGTCAGTAGCTCTGGAGTCCGAGTAAGTGATGGGGGTCCTTTGTAGTACTGACCGCGGTATTCTGTTTTTTGTCGACCCTTCTCATATATTCTTTTCTTTACTGCTGCACCTGGGAACCATGTGAATAATTAATAAGTAAATAAATAAATATCCCAACCTAGTACTAGGCCGCTATCCAAAGAAAGAACCATAATCAGCAGTATTGTTTACCTTCGCTACCGTAGGCATAAAGAATGGTAACATGGTAGTTACTTGTTTGTCGCTCTATACTTCCGTGAATGCTTCATCCCTAGTGTCTGAGTAATGAATTCTTGTAGATATTAAAGTGCAATTCAAGTAAAGGACAACTTTGTTTAACACCACAGTTGACAAGCTTCCAGACTATTACTTCGGCTTCTAGGTTCATAGCTATTCAATCGCATTCATAGATTGTATACTGCTTAAATTATGTGATTAGGTTGCTTCATCCCTAGTGTCTGAGTAATGAATTCTTGTAGATATTAAAGTGCAATTCAAGTAAAGGACAACTTTGTTTAACACCACAGTTGACAAGCTTCCAGACTATTACTTCGGCTTCTAGGTTCATAGCTATTCAATCGCATTCATAGATTGTATACTGCATAAATTATGTGATTAGGTGTTTCTTCGCTGGCTACAATATCCAAGAATTTACTTCAATTATTTGCATCCAAATCTTTTTATAATCCATTAATGCAAGGTGTGTTTCCATGTTAAATTCTCGGCGCCTTTCAGATGATAATTTCAGCTCAAAGCAACCATCCAGACATTTCGGATAATGTCAGTTTTATTTTCAAAATATTCCTCAAATTTGTTTTTTTACAAGATTTGCAAAAAAAATGTACCCATTGTTCAGCACACTAATATACGCAATCCTTTTTTAAAACTGGGACAGCTGCAGATAAGGATTTATGTGGTTCTGCTGGGATTCATATAGCGGTTTCCATCCCATCAGTTATTCCTAAAGCTACGATTACATTTGACAGAAATTCAGAACGGGTATCGGGGTTTCTATCAGAACTTGTATCTGCACATGTATCGATACTTGTCTGAGCCTTCATTGACTTGTATGAGTATGAACCTTGCGTTTAGATCAATATACATAAGTATCAAAATCTGCTTGATACTCGTCGACATCGAGGTCATTAGGAGCGTGATAGGACTGAGGACAAGGAACAGGAAGGAATTCTGCAATGGTCTTTTAAAGGAAGCATCACGGCATTTGCTTGAAGTGATTTGGGGAAAACATGAAAAGCCCAAATCTTGATGACCACACGCGGATTCGAACCGGCGTCCTCCCGAATGCGAGGCTAGAACGTTAACCGCTCACCCACCATGCTCGGTTTGAATTGTTAAACCATTAAAAACGTCACCTGATAAGGGAGATTTTTTTAGTCTGCGATTACATGAAACTAAAATACGAAAAGAAACGTAGATGGCGGTAAAAATAAATAAATAAAACATACAACTCCTTTCTAAACTTGAAATACAAGGTGCTTATGCCATGTTAATGATAGAACAAATGGCATAAACAGATAAAACAAACAATCGAAGCCTTCTTACCCCTAATTTTCGCGTCTGGGATTTTGGTTATGTTAATTTTAGCTATTGCGCATGCCCGAGTATGAAACACAAGTCAAAAGTGAAATGAGTATATAAAAAAATATGAACAACCTGTATGAGGTACTCTGATATTTGCCAAATATATGAGCAGTTTGTGTGAGGTAAAGTGCCACGAATTTTCAAATATAGAAATCCCGATACAAGTACCGGCGCAAGTATCCAAGAGTGAACGTAGCTTAAGATTTTCATTTAAGTGTTTTATCACAATATTTAAAGTTCTTTAGTTCACCATCTCCTAGACCTTGATTGTTTATTTGAATGTTTTAATACGCTTTCAAATTCTTGCTTTTGTATTGTTTGTTTAAAGTTATTGGGTGAATTAAGAGGAAATAAATTATTTTCAGTTTCTGACCACAAATTTTGAGAATATTGTAGGCAAGTAAGTTTGTTTTGACTCAGAAATTATTCTGTTTCTAGAAAATAATCACGTCGTTTGCAAACAAGAAGTTTGGTTGAATCGTACAGCAGGAAGCATATTAGACCTCGGGCGGGAATAGGACCGTCATTTCGATTCCACCGTGTGTTGCTGAAAGGGTGTATAGGACAATAATGAATATTGTTAAGTTTAATATGTGGTTTTGTGTTGTATGTATGAAGGTGAGCAAAAGGAGAAGCGCCACTCAAGCCTTCTTTACCTAAGGAATCTTAGGAAGTCGCGTAATTCTAGTTTCCTATCCAACGGACGAATCATTATTAACAGTATTGTGTACCTTCATTCTGTATGTATTGCGGTGAGGTATAGGACTGAACCCAGGTTTTCGGTACAGTATCTCGAGATTAAGAATTTTGCATCACCACACCGCCAGCTCTCAACTCTGTTGGCCAAGTCACGAACGCTGAATATATCTCGCCTACCGGGGATCTTTATGTCAGGCGACGGATACCATTGCTTCAGCAACTATACTCCTGGAAATTGAAATAAGAACACCGTGAATTCATTGTCCCAGGAACGTGAAACTTTATATACACATTCCTGGGGTCAGATACAACACATGATCACACAGACAGAACCATAGGCACATAGACACAGGCAACAGATCATGCACAATGTCGGCACTAGTACCGTATATATCCTCCTTTCGCAGCAATGCAGGCTGCAATTCTCCCATGGAGACGATCGTAGAGGTGCTGGATGTAGTCCTGTGGAACGGCATGCCAAGCCATTTCCACCTGGCGCCTCAGCTGGACCAGCGTTCGTGCTGGACTTGCAGACCGCGTGAGACGACGTTTCATCCAGTCCCAAACATGCTCAATGGAGGACAGATCCGGAGATCTCGCTGGCCAGGGTAGTTGACTTACACCTTCTAGAGCACGTTGGGGGGCACGGGATACATGTGGACGTGCATTGTCCTGTTGGAACAGCATGTTCCCTTGCCGGTCTAGGAATGGTAGAACGATGGGTTCGATGACGGTTTGAATGTACCGTGCACTGTTCAGTGTCCCCTCGACGATCACCAGAGGTGTATGGCCAGTGTAGGAGATCGTTCCCCACACCATGATGCCGGGTGTTGGCCCTGTGTGCCTCGGTCGTATGCAGTCCTGATTGTGGCGCTCGCCTGCACGGCGCCAAACACGCATACGACCATCATTGGCACCAAGGCAGAAGCGACTCTCATCACTGAAGACGACACGTCTCCATTCGTCCCTCCATACACGCCTGTCGCGACACCACTGGAGGCGGGCTGCACGATGTTGGGGCGTGAGCGGAAGACGACCTAACGGTGCGCGGGACCGTAGCCCAGCTTCATGGAGACGGTTGCGAATGGTCCTCTCTGATACCCCAGGAGCAACAGTGTCCCTAATTTGCCGGGAAGTGGCGGTGCGGTCCCCTATGGCACTGCGTAGGATGCGACGGTCTTGGCGTGCGTCGCTGCTATCCGGACCCAGGTCGACGGGCACGTGCACCACTGGCGACAACATGGATGTACTGTGGAGACCTCGCGCCCCACATGTTGAGCAATTCGGCGGTACGTCCACCCGGCCTCCCGCATGCCCACTATACGCCCTCGCTCAAAGTCCGTCAACTGCACATACGGTTCACGTACACGCTGTCGCGGCATGCTACCAGTGTTAAAGACTGAGATGGAGCTCCGTATGCCACAGCAAACTGGCTGACACTGACTGCGGCGGTGCCCAACCGCTGCGCAGCTAGCGCCCTTCGACGGCCAACACTGCTGTTCCTGGTGTGACCGCTGTGCCGTGCGTTTGATCATTGCTTGTACAGCCCTCTCGTAGTGTCCGGAGCAATTATGGTGGGTCTTACACACCGGCGTCAATGTGTCCTTATTTCAATTTCCTGGAGTGTATAATCGGTGAGACGAGTTTCCACTATAGCACAAAATTAAGGTATTGTTTACCTACAAGTCACTTTTAAATCACTTAAGAACGAACAGTTTTGCATAAAAAAAGGAAAAGTTCTATGCCTCATTTATGTGTTTAGATTATTAGTCTAATCCTAAATGATTTGTATGTATATTAGTTTTGCCAACTACTACCAAATTAAACATTACTTTGGATGTGTGCACATGCGTGTTACAACTATGGTAGTTAGCCCTATAGGGGACTCACAGTTTAACTTGCAATCAGAACCACGGAAGCGATCTGGAGTATTACAAATTACAAAGCAAGCTGCACTAGAGGTGACGGTCGGGTTGAAGAGTTATGAAAATCCCTGCCAAGACCGGAAATGTGAACCGGGTACCTTCCGATCTCCAGTCAGAAGCTCTAACATCTGAACCCCCAGACTACTATCCAAGACGATATTTCTGTGAATTAATTGATTTTCGAGTTATTTTCTATAAAAATATATGGTTTTTATTTTTTCTGTTTTGGAAAATTAAAAAATAAGTGTTTTGATTCTCTAATATTCTTTAGCGTATTATTAAAGAGCATACGCAATAGTTTATTTATTTTTACTTTAAGGTTTACATTATATTTTTACATTGTGTAGACATAAACAATTCTTGTTCAATATAGTGCTTTTGTTGGCTGTAGTACCTAAGAATGACAAAGAAAATTTATAAGTTACGGTCAGAATATTTTCTAAAAGTTATTTCTTTACGAACTGGAATCTATGTAATGAAAGTGTTCAATGGACTAGTGAGTGACAAAATTCTCACGCACCTGTTGCATTAAAAAAAATTTCCTTTTGTTATTTACACGACAGCAAACACGATGGCCCTCTGGTATCAGTCTTAATTGGTAACTCGTGCAATTAACTTTGGCTTTGTGGTTTGTGTCTACCACAAGATCCTGTTATCTCCATGCATCTCGAATGCTACATTACCAGCTCATTTGCCAGACATCCATACACATGATTCCCTTTCCCATTAAAATTACAAGACTGACTAAATACGTTTTGCATGAAATTTGGCTAGTAACCCCTCTGGAAATATGGAACAGTGAGTAAAACCATTAAATATTTATGCGAAGGTAAGATGTAGTTTCGTAAGTAATCTGAAGTACTGAAGGATATTGTTAAATATTTCAATAGAATTTGAAATAGAACTTCAATATGTTACCAGCATCCAGGTATGCCACAAGATTTGATAAAATCTATTAAAAAGTTCTTCTTCCACCAGTGGGAGTGCGTTAGAAACATTTGTGAGCAATAAATTTAAGTACTTTGGCTTCAAATGAAAAACAGAAGAAGCTTGTGCCTTAGTCATAAGATTACTGAGTGACACAATCGAGAAGCCTTGGTCTCGAATGACTGTATCATCTCCTTATCCCTTCTCACCCCAACTTTTACTTCTACGTGCATGTAAACCATGTCTGTTATTATACTTTCATCTGCAGATTCATGTGACCAAGAACTGCATGACCCGGTCATTAAATGCACACAAAATGTATGTTCTTGGTATAATACATGGAGATAAAATATTCAAGCCACACTAATAGCTTTTTTGTGGACGTGTATCTGCAGCAATTAGAAAAGTCAAGTGTCTATCGAGAACCGGCAGTCACTATCAAAAAAAAAAAAAAAAAAAAAAAAAAAGAAAACACAGAATGTAAAAGTGCTCTGTTTGTATATTTAAGACCGTTTTGGGGAAAAATGATTGGGGTAAGTTATTTAAGTAATCAAAATCATTTCTTCTGATCTCGTTGTCTTATTGTATCAGCATCAATCAAAAACTATTTATTTCATTTTGACGGAATTTCCACATTTAAAATCAAAATGCGTCACGTGGCGCCAGAGCAGTTGGATTAAAACCTTTCCTCAACATTAAACTTAAAAACAAATAACACCGTGTTATTTCATATTTTCTACCGAACGGATTTTAATGGTATTTTCACAGCATAAAAGCTAAGGGTATGACAAAAAAAAGTGAGGTACATCTCATCACGCTCCCATGGGGGAAAACAGGAAATTTAAGCTTATAATTACATTAACAGAGACATTCAAGTGACGCTATCCTAATGCTATTCATTGTTTTATCTAAAAGTATGGAACCTTTGAACTTGATACATGACGTTAGTACAGTAACATGGAAGCTGTCGACTGACTCAAGGGAGTTAGATATGAAATAAGATGAAAATAAACGAAAAAATAACAAACAAAAAATTTCTAATATTTTTATGTGTGAATGAAATAATAGCTCACAGGAAATTGTGATGCCAATATGGAGGGCAAAAAAATGTATTTTTTTGATCATAACCCAACTTTGTCGTTCTGCTTCCGGCAAGCGTAAACTGATATTCTACTTGTTGTGCAAATGTTGTATAAATAAACTCAGTGTTTGCTTATACTTAGTTTTACTAATTCACCGATAGGTGTATGGAACTTCCTATTTTACACACAGGATTAGTGCACTTGAAACTTATTTTTCTTAAATAAATTTAAAATATATATGTACTGCTGGAAGAAACAACCAGATTGTTTTCACTTTCGTATTTATACTTCCTTAGTTTCATTGGTTCATGAATAGAGCTGGTATGTCTGCACGAAATCATAGGCAAGATATAGTTTACCTATAAATTTCTTAGTCACTGCTGGCGGAAACTACTAGTTTCATTGGTTCATGAATAGAGCTGGTATGTCTGCACGAAATCATAGGCAAGATATAGTTTACCTATAAATTTCTTAGTCACTGCTGGCGACAAGCTGAAAAAGAAAACAGTTCAAATCAAAACTGAATGTCTCTGTAACACAACAGTTATAACGATACGAAGAAAATAATATTGAAAAAATAAAACATATTTTGATTTTAATAATAAATGTTTGTATACTAGCATAACGTAACAACATAATGAACAAACACCTAGTGACATTACAGACGATCTTTTTTTTGGGATATTAGCATGTGGTTACATTTCAGAAACGTAGATGGTGAAATTCTAGCTCCATACAGGAAAAAGTTAGGTCATGAATGTAACCTAACGTCCGCAAATATTGCGCAAGGACAAAGGGTCTAAGAATCAAAACTGAAGACCACGTCAAGCGTATGTGGCCGCCCGCTGAATATTAGTGTGTCAACGACAAAAGCTGGCTGCATTCCAATATTGTTTGATGCGCCACCCAGTGTTTTTTTTTTTTTTTTTTTCGTTTGTAAATCTGATGTTAATTTTGATTATGGAGTTTGACAGCTTTTGAGCGATCCAATGTACGTTTTTGGAAGCGGATGAATTGCAGTATTGTGTAAATTGGCCAGTGACATCAATCAAATTTTTGTTAGGTTCAGTGGCGTAAATTTCTGTTTCATCATTTTTACTCATGATTATGTGTTCTGTATAGCTTCAAAGGTAAGTTCTTTTTTGAATAGTATCGAGTAGAAAAAAATTTAACTGAGCACAATTGGAGACAAAGAAAAATTGTGGTTAGGAGTAAATAGTAAGTGCTTATAAAACATGTTAACAACTCTTATAAGAACGTTAGAAGTGATTACTTGGCAATAATCCCGAGCCGTTAGGAGTCTTCTGACAGATAACTTTTTTTTTATGATAGGAGGGCGATTCATACAAATTATTTGAAATCTATGTATTGAGAGATAACTTTGAACTACGTAGTTATGTATTTCCTTTTTCAGAAGGAAGTTTTTAAATCCTGAAACGCGCTGCTGTTTCTGTAACTGTTCAGGCGAACAGGAATCTATCCTTCAGCTGTTTTAAAGGATAAACGTTAATAACGTAATACACCACAAACCATTATTTTCAACGAACAATGTTTTGAGAGTTCTTAGTAGTAAAATATATGCACTAATTTTCCAGAAGTTCGTAGGCTTTTTTTTATTTTTTTATTTTTATTTTTCGATTTAATTCGTTGGATCTCGTTTAAATTGTACGGTTTGGATCCACGAGGTGTTTTTGACTATATAATTTCTTAGAAGCCTTACCAGTCTTGAATGTTTTGACATTTTGGCAATCTGGGTAAGTTACAAAATTCTTTTTTTAAGTTATACCGTTTGACTTTTACAATCTTCTTAACTCTTTCATTTCTTCCTTCATACAATTCACCTTTTCTAATTATAACATGTCTCTTCATAGTTCTGTATTAATCACCAGCTACATTTTTATTTCACACATATTTGATACAGGTTAAGACGGAAATAAATTAGAGCAACAGTTCACCAAAGGCTACCAGATTAAAAAGAGAACAAAAGATAAGTGTAAAGGGTACAAATATTCTTTTTTTTTAGTTTCTGAAGAGAACCTATCGTCTATATATTTATTTCATATGCCTATCATTAGCTCTTTTTTTGGAACTAAAATGGCAAATCATACATAAAAGATGGTGAAAAACTCTTTGAAGCGATAGTAGAGCGCAAGTTATTTAACGTTTACGTAATCATTTGATTATACATGACTTATTATTTTGCTACGGAATTTCCGTGAGAATAAGAGAACATTATTATCTAAGGCCAGAATGTCCCAAGCTTCCAGCAGTGGGCTAGTGTTTGGCCCTTGCGACTTGTTGTATCCTTATTGTGAGAAAACTTGCTGCCTTAGGACTATCGAGGGCTCGACTGGATCGGGGAAGAAATCGGGTCAGCGAGGAGCAAACAGACAGCTGAGGAGCTGACAGCGCCAGCAAATATTCGGGACGTTGTGCAAACAACTCCAGAACGAAGTATTGCTTGTCGATCGGAGTGTTTCGGTGTTGCCCTCTGAAGTCACGACAGGAATGCGCAGGGAGAGAATATGATGTACAGATTACGGGAGGATGAGTGAAGCAAATAAAAATCGCGAATCAACAAAAATGCAGCTATATTTTGACATGAATTTTAATTCTGAGACTTAAAATGTTCTAACATTCATAAAGTTTTCATCTAAAATATAGATTTAAAGGAACTAGCTGTTGCCGACGACTTCGAACGTGCTTGTGGAGAATTTCAAATGTTTGAATGTTTTTGCACCTTACCTTAAGTATTTCCAGGATAATAAGTAGCCTATGTTACTCGCTACCAGCCAGTGAAACTTTCGTCTAAATCCGTTACACAGTAAATATGCTGCATATAAATTATTTATATTTTTTAGTAGCCAAAAAATCTGAAAATGTGTCATGCTCTAAAACATAATTCAACCACATACTAGAATACTTTAGTACATTCAAGAACATTCTAAAAGATTCGAAAGATTTTTTCAGAAATTTTGGTCGAAATATGAAAATGCCCTTGGTCGACCACTTTCAACTACCATATCTCCCACACCGCCACAAATACCGACATACAACCATCATAGTGCACGATGGGAGACTCGAGGCTACTACCACACACACTGCACTAGGTTGTTGTGACTCTGAAATGTAAGGACGACGATATAAAAAAATGCACTTTGTTGACCACTTTCAACCATCCCGTATACCCTCACAGGTGCCGACCGACACGCAACCATCATAGTGATGGTAGGGAGATTCGAGGCTACTGCCACACACAAACACCAGTGGCATGCGCTAGGTAATTGTGGCTGCAAACTGAAATATAGTGAAGTGTCTCGCTAATTGCGACATCAGAAAATGTTTAATTACTTTAAATTATTAAAAACTTATCAATTATTAATATTTATCATGAGGGATGTGAATTATTAGCAAAGGCACCAATTTAAATTAATATTTATTGGATCACGTACATGGATTGATTAATTAATTAAACGTGATTCAGAGATGTGATTTCTTATTATAAACTGTCCGGCATATATTGTTGTTCATCAGGGTCGTTACTGGGCTAGTGGACGCGGTAGGTGGACGCACGCAATACACACAATACCGTATGGTTTCTCCTGCGACGGCAGCAGGGGGCTTCTTGTGATGACAGCTGCGGTCAGGTCTGTGGTGGCGCTTCTTGCGACACGACTGCGGGAAGTGGTCTCATCAGCTCATGGGTGGCGTCGTTCGCCTCACGTTCGACGCAGCACAGACGTAGAGTGACCCCTCAAGCAGCTAGGACGCAGTCTGGCGTCGAACCTGCTCCCTGGAGATACGGACTGGAAGGCTCTTACAGCAGAAGCGCGAACTCACACTTTCACTCGCGTCTTATATTCCAACGTCCGGCCGCGTACCGCCACGAGGTGCACACCTGTGCGGCCTCCAAGCGAGTGTCCCCACCCCATCCGCTTAGCGGTCCAGCGGATTCGGGGAAATACGAGGGGTTGCCACATTCCTGTGGGCGACAGCTACCTGCCTGCATCTAGCTGCAGCCTCACAAATCCGTTGGCAAACATAGGTTGCTACAACTTCACACGTATGTACTGTGTCAGTACAATAGGGACACAAAGTTCCGTCGACGAGTGGATTGGTTACCACCTGGGGTAGTTTTGTCATTACTCTCACGAATCAACATGGCTTGTGTTTAAGTTATTTGTCCAATGGTTCCACTGGGAAGTTAAAAACAGGCATTGTCAGTTCCTGGAGCAGAGATGGCAGCCGCGTCTTGGGTTTTGATTCTTCCCGCATCAAGGATAGTTCTTCCAACTTCTTCGCCATAGGGATTCATGATCCTCATCGACCGTTGAAGCTGTTGACCATTCTGATTGGTCGACCGTCCCGCCTAAGGGGCTGGATACCTTGGCACAAGTTCGACTTAACAACTGAGGGGTGAGGGTCGGTTCCATAGAGGACTATTAGCATCCATACGATAAATGGAAGGTCACTGGAGCACGACTAGGACGTGGACTTCCCTTACCCCCCCCCCAAAATGATTTAGCCATGTTAGCAGATGACGATACCACAGCAATTAAACAGATAGAAATTCTCAAAGAATGTGGTGAAATATCAGGCTTACTAATAACTTTTTTTATATAATAACCAAGTTCATCTGTTCAAAACTCCTTACTCAAAATCTTATCACAAAATATGGACAAATTGAGAGAGTCCCATGCTTCAAGTATTTGGGAAAAATCATGGAACCCACAGAAGGAGGAAAATAGCGCAGAAAGTTCGCATGCAAAAACTTAGTGGATCGTAGGGTAGAACCTACAACATATATAATAAAAAATGTTTGCCCATATACACAAAAGTCAGACATCACAAAAAAGTTATCAGACCTGAAGCCCTGTACGCCAGCGAAACTATAACACTGCACTGGAAAGGTGATCTAGAAAGCACTCTGAAAGAAGAACGCGAAATTATAAGAAAGATCCTCGGCCCAGAAAAAGCCGACTTAAATCTCGAAAAGCAACAGAAACACTGTCAAACCTCGCCGCAGACATCAGCAAAAGAAGATTAAGATTATATGGACATAATCACAGACTCACAGCAACAAGACTCATTCACAAAATTACGACGTACATAGAACAGCCAAACACTATATCCTGGGTCCAGCAGCTCAAAAAAGTTCTAGAAAAATCCCACATAAACTTATAGTCAAACAATTAATAAATGGGAAGTATCGCCGGAGAATGAAGTCGCTAATAGACCGGGGATGAAGTGGAGTGAAGAAAGGAAGAGAATCTACGGAGAAAAGATTAGAGCTGTATGTAAATTCAGAAAACTCAATCATTAAGGCTTTGCGTTATTGCAGATAATCTATATATTAATACGCTAAGCGAAAACTTCGGATCCCTTTTTAAGAATATTGCGCCCACGGAATAGTGTGATATTTGGCATAGTTAACGTTTATATGGAGAAGAAGTGCATAAAGCTAAAATCTATATATAATATGTGTTACAAATACAATAAATTAAATAAAACATTCGTTGTTTACATTCAATTTTTTTTTAGAAGCAACGACACTTAGCGATTCTGCCAATGTCTGTAATCTTGGTCAACATGTTACAAATAAATTATTAAGATAATAAAATAATTCGCGAACGTGTGTGTGCGTGAAATAGGATCGGAACCAACGTGCTGACGTGTATTCCCAGCATTGAGATACTCTTTGGTCTTTAGTGATAGAGATTAATATTCGAAGTTTAAAAGAAACACTTCGAAAAGGAATGTAGTGATTCTGCCAGATACTATATGGTCTTTTTATTATTTAAAAGGTTACACTTGGGTTAAGGGTCTTTTGATTTTTGAATTTCAGTAATTTCATTACAGATTTTTTGTTACATTCATATATTTGCACCTACTTCCATTATGCCTCGATATAGAACATTGACAGGTCAGAGAGAGAGACAAAAAAGAAGGAATACTTATTTGCATGAAATTCAAAATGATAATAGACCAAATTTAAATAGGGAACACACTAAATGACGAAATTATTTTGATGAATACATATAATGCGCTCTAAATGTCATTCCACGAAATTTTTATATTTTCGAATTTACAATGCAGGTTTCGCAATGCAAAACATTTCGAATCAGAAGTCACTTCTGGCGAAAGAATTGCATTTACTTCCTGTTGTCGTAAAGCTAAAGCAGTTTTCCAGCCATGAGACAAATTGAACATTTTAAATCATTGTATGATGGGCTAAATTACAAATGAACCAGCAATAAACACATTTCATCATTTGCTATGGTTAGTTCAGAAGCTAAAATTTAGGATACAGTCACGCGTGGAGTGTATCGTTTTAATGTTATAGGTAATGCAGGAAATTAAGCCAAACAATACAAGCTAATAATGTATTGGTACACGCTCGCAGCCAACGACGTCAATGTATACTGTGTATATAATATATCTATGCTCACAGCAAACGCAATAGAACAAATTCAAATACTGATTAATGATTATTACTCTTTCATGAAAGAAACTAAAAAACTTAATGAATTACGGTTGAATTTCGAACTCTGGGCGATCACTAGTAATAATAATAATATATATATATATAAAGATTCCTGGTGCATTAAAACCCTTTTCGTGTATATGTAGTATAGCTGTATCTGTAACTGGGGGCAACAAAATAGGACGGGTTATGGTGCGGGAGGAAGTCTGCTGACGCGCGGGATCTTACGTGCTGTCTCCATCTTTCCATTGCAGTCTAGCGCGAGCGCTCACGGAGTTAACTTCCTCGTACGTGCAGTGCAGTCATCGTGTTTACCTGTGAATAGCAGACTTTATCTGCGTGTGACATAATATTAAAGTAATGTTCTAACGCCAACAAAAGAATCAGTGTCCTGTGACGGGAAAAACAGGGTAGGGAGGCAATCCCCAATGGAGACGGTCCGGGACACGGGCCAATCCATTCGCCAAGCTCTGGAGGCCTACCACAACGGGGATGACAACCATATGTGTGCAGCCCTAATACCAAACTCAACACAGATGCCGTACCAGCAAGGGCTTCCACCAGACGAGAACGACCAGATGGACTTCTCAACTGGGGAAGAAAACAGCACTGCCATCGAGCTCAGCTCTCACCTGCAACACAGGACAACAGGTACACCTCCAGCCATGGCTACTCCCCCAGTAGACGAAAGCAGAGCAAATATCTTAGATAACGGCAAGCAACCAAGTAAAAGATTACGTACAGCAGTGACTAATAACGTAGTGATAGAGGAAAGCAGTACCAATCCCCTCCACCAAGGTGAAAATAGTCAGTCCTCTCCTCCAGTAAACATACCTCCAGCAACCCTAACTAAAAAACATCCAAACAAAAACAATCGGTATAAAGATACAGACATAGGACCTTTTTACGTCTTCGTCGAGAGCATGGAGAAAAATGTCGGCATGCTCCATCCAATGGCAGTCGGGAAGTTGCTTTTCCAATATAACCCTCAAATCAAGCAGGATGTAATAAACATCAATTCATTAGGGAAAAACAGAATAAGAATCGAGATGAAATCAGCGGCTGCAGCGAACCTACTGGTTCAACTACCCATAATGACTTCCAAAAATTTGGAAGCCTATATTCCTAACTTTCTTGTGCATAAACTTGGAATCATCAGAAATGTCGACACATCATTGAGCGAAAATGAAATTAAGGAGGAAATCCAGTCAGCCTATCCCGTGATATCAGTTAAACGCTTCACGAGGAAACGCTCGCACCAGGAAAGCGAAGAACGCGTAGCCATACGGGCGTGTCTGTTATCATTCCGCTCTCAGTGTCTACCAAGCTATGTTTACATCCTCGGCATGCATTGTCCTGTAGAACCCTACATCTCACCAGTGATCATGTGCAAAAAATGCTTACGCGTTGGACATAAGATACAGCAATGCCGGAGCGCTGTTAGATGTAATAAGTGCGGAGGACCCCACACTATGGAAGGCTGCTCCGACATTACTACCATCAGATGCGTGAACGGTCATGGCCCCCATTACGCCACAGATATAACATGCCCGGCATATCAACAACAAAAACAGTTAAAATATAACGCAGCTCATAACGATCCAGGACTCCAAACAATCTCTCCTCCAAGACTCCACAGCTATGCACATATGGCTACTGCAACACCCTCTCAGAAGAACGAAGAGGAATTTCCACCTATCACCCCGAGGCAGCCACATCAGCCTATACCACAACAGGAAAACGCAGCGCAAGAAATGAGGCTACAAAGCCATAGGCCGCGACAAGAAAACGCAGCGGCATCCACCCCAAATCTCAACCCAACCTCACCACCTCTCGGCAAACCCATACAACCTAGAGTTGACAGAACTTCTGTTACCCCTTCCACCAATCCACAACACATCTATGCCACCCCCCCTTGGCAACAAAAGCCGTATATCCCAGCACAACTACCTATCAGTCCGATGATCCAAAATCCATATCCCCCTCTATATCATAATACAACTAACCATGCAAGACATGAAGGATTAGTTGAACAACTCCTGCATTTAATTACATATTTCATATCCGAAGCTCTCTCCGCACCCGACCGATCACTTCCAACTGGTGTCATCCGTCAGCTTCTATCAAACTTATTCGCAACAAATGGAGGAATTTAAGATACTACAGTGGAACGCCAGGTCAGCGATATCAAATAAAGAAACCCTTCAACAAGAGTTAGTCTCTCAAAAAATATCAGTAGCTGCAATCAGCGAAACCTGGTTTCGCCAAGCAACTAAGTTTCGGGAATATTCAACTCTCCAGGAAGATCGCATAGACGGCCACGGCGGAGTGGCACTACTGATTAAAACTACTCTAGATTTCCGAAAGATCGAACTAGACTTAACCAATATCCATCAGTTCCAAGCCGTCGCTGCCCAGATCGTATTGCCAGTTTACAATCTCACTGTTATTTCTATTTACCGTCCCCCACGCACGCAGGTAGATCTACAGGAATGGCACCACCTACTCAGACAACTAGAGCCTCCCTATATCCTCTGCGGTGACTTCAACGCACACAGCACATCTTGGGGATACGTATATGAAGACCTACCGGGCCAAGCAGTTAAAGAATTATTGGACGACCACGACCTGATAATCCTCAATGACGGTTCACCCACTCTTATCCCAAGAGCAGGACACCGACCTTCAGCAGTGGACCTAACCTTAATCTCCCCATCCATCTCAAGTGACTTCCAATGGAGTATCGTACCGTACTCGCTGGGATCGGATCATTTGGCCATTACAATTTCCTATCTAACCCCAATAAAACAGACTGTAAGCTTCCCGAAAAACAAATGGGACGTACATAAAGCAGACTGGTGTCGATATTCCAAAATTGTAGACTCATTGCTCCACACTTGTGTACAAAATGCCTCACCGGAGGAAAATTACAACTCTTTCATGTCCTTAATCAATCAAGCAGCAAACATATCGATCCCCCAAAACCACTCGTATGTGAGGAAACCACCTACACCTTCTCCATGGTGGTCCCCAGAAGCTTCAAAAATGATTGCCAGGAGACGTTTAGTATTTAAAAAATATAAACAACAATCCACATGGGAGACATACACGGAATATAAGAAAATAGACGCGGAAGTTAAACGTTTCCTCAAACAGCAGAAACGGAACAGCTGGAAAACCTACTGCTCGAAAATATCTAAGGACACGCCAACAAATGAAATATGGTCCATGATCAGAAAAATGAAGAAGAAACCATCACCTACCTCAACAATCACCTGCGATGTCGAAGACCTTGCCACAGTACTTGCCCCTCCATCGGTTACCTTACCTCCTTTCGAGAGTATGATCAACCCAGAAGAAAAAGACATTGATCATAACATATTCCGAAGACCCTTCTCACTGCACGAATTAGACAGGGTATTAGCCTCATGCAGCGACACCTCCCCAGGATATGATAACATACACTACGCCATGTTGCGCCATCTGTCCGCAAGAGCAAGAATTTACCTGCTACAGCTGATACAACAGCTGTGGTCAACAAACAAACTCCCAGATACATGGACTACTCAAGTAATCGTTCCAATTCTCAAGCCCGAAAGGACCCCAAGGATCCAACTTCATACCGCCCAATCGTGCTGCTATCATGCGTCTATAAAACCGCAGAACGTCTCTGGAAACATCGCATTTAATGGTGGTTGGAACGCAACAAACAATTCCCATTTCCGGAAAGCCCGTAGTACCATGGACAGCCCAGCCATTATCACCACAGATATCGAACGCGCAATAAATAACCACGGATACTTACTGGGACTGTTTCTTGATATCTCGAGTGCTTATGACAACGTACATCTACCGATCCTCATGAGGAAATTACAAAAGGTGGGCCTCCCGAAACATCTATTGCAAGGTATATACTCCTCCCTGCATCAACGCACCATCTATATTCGTAAGAAGAACAACGCTCTATTTCGACCTTTCACAATAAATCGAGGCCTACCGCAGGGTTCCATACTAAGCCCACTCTTGTATACTATATACACCAGTGATCTAGAGACATTGTTGGGGTTACATATCAAGATCCTTCAGTATGCTGACGACATCTGCATCTATGTCTACTCCATGTGTTTTTGGATGATACTGCGGACGATCTCAGAAGCAGTAGCAAAAGTCACCAAATGGCTTTTGCAACAAGGCCTATCCCTATCTCCACAAAAGTCATCAGTAGTTGTGTTCACTCGTAGAAGATGCCCACTCTCGCTGGAACACATTCACTTGGGTCAATACGATTTTCCTGTACGATCAACAGTAAAATTCCTTGGACTCATCTTGGATAGCAGACTTTCCTGGATCGCACATGTAAAGGATATAATAGCCAGAACGAGCAGCTCCTTAAATATACTTCGCGCAGCAGCTCACACATGGTGGGGTGCAGATCCTGCGACCTGTCTACTACTCTACAGGTCATTAATTAGATCACGAATAGACTATGGAAGTGTCGTGTATGGCAATGCGCCGAAACAGCACATACGGAAACTAGATCAACTACAGTATCGCGCTCTCCGCATCTGCATAGGAGCCATGAAAAGCTCCCCCACGAACGCGTTACACATAGAAACCAGCGAGCTTCCACTCGAACTCCGCCGTCAATACCTCGCGGACAAATACTTACTCCAAAGGCTCTCCTTCACACAACATCCCTTACTCCCTAAACTCCAACTCTTAATTAACAGCATGGGAACCTTCGGAGATAAACGCCCTCCACGATGCCCGCTCCTGGTGTACAGTTACTTCAACCTCAAACTCACAGAGCCACTTATAACGAAGGAACCCGCCTTACCAGTCTTCTCGAAACCCTATGAACGCTCTGTTCCAACCCTGCAAACCTATATTCTACCACCCGAACTAAATCCGAAATCTGCCTCCCTCCTTTTATCGGCGATCTGGGGGGAATTCACCCACATCTACACGGATGATTCGAAAACAGATCACAGTGTAGGATGCGCTTACTACTGCCCAGTCAAAAACTACGGAGCATCCTTTTTACTCCCACTGGAGACCTCAATCTACACTGCAGAAATACTAGCCATCAAGGAAGCCATCAATTATGGGATGGAACAAAATTTTGAGAAAATTCTGATCCTAACCGACTCCAGGAGCACACTACAGCGGCTCCAGAACCCACAGTGGAACCTTAGCAGCAACAGCTACATTATGGACATCATCGAGTGCGCAGTATCAACCCAAGCTCCAGACATAAGATTCATGTGGGTGAAAAGTCACTCGGGTCTCATATACAATGAACTGGTAGACGCCCTCGCTAAAAGCGGAGCTACAGAAGGCACGCCTCTATTCTTGCCCGTACCTTACATAGACTTCCTTCCCAGAGTGAAACAGAAGTTGAAACAAGACCTCCAAGAATTCTGGACATCAACATCGTATCACAAAGGTAAACACTATGCTACCATACAACCAACAATCCCAAAAAAGGCTTGGTTTCAAGACTTCAGAGCAAAAAGAGAATATATAACATCTATAATACGAATGAGACTAGGACACGGTACTTACCCCAGCCACTTGTATAGAATAGGCGTGGTTGACTCACCACAATGCGACGCGGACGAGGAGGAAGAAGCAGACTTGAACCACATATTTTTTGCATGCAGCAAATACTACACCCTCAGCCAAAAACTGTTAAACAGCTTGCTATCACTCCAGGTGCCTCTGCCTACATCGATAACCACCCTTCTAGCGTCGAGACACGCGAAGATATACATAAAACTTATAGACTTTCTGAGAGATGGGCAGATTAACATCTGAAGAAAACAATACAAGCAAATGGACGCAATATATATATGTGTGTGTGTATAAATATATATATATGAATGTTCATGGGTGTATGTATATATGTGTGTGTGTGTATGTATGTATGTGTGTAGGTATGTATATATATGTACATATAAACTTGTCTGTAAAATGTCAATTTGAATTATGTTAAACCTCAAATCTGTATCATGTAAAATCCCTCGTGTAAATCATTAACATGTTAAATATTATATATATGTAAATTAAGTTAAGAGAAAACGTCAGAATAACTGTAACAGGAAAAATTTTGTATGTGGGCTGGTGAAATGGTCTGATGACCAAAAACCAATAAAAAAAAAAATCTTTCCATTGAACGACAATAACGACGTCCCTAGCCGTGGTCCATATACTCGTAAATTTATCACAGGAATACTATGCTCGTTGTTGCCACGGTTTGTTAACTTGAAGCAGTATATAACTAATGTGAATAAAAAAAAAATAATGATACTGAAAATCACATGATAATTAATTAATCGTATTCACGAAAATAATAATAACTTTAACACGACTATGTCTATCAAGATATGATTTGAGCTCCCTGCACTTCTCTACTATTTGTTTGCTCCACTGTATTACCAGATTTCTGCGAAGACAATAGCCATGGCAGTATGAGTGAAAGGTATACGAACTCTCGTTTTTTGCTTTCTGATAACGTATTTAAATATATTTCTATGTTTGTGAGTATACATACATCAAGATCATTTATTAACATCTTTATTCTGAACTCTTTTTGTATACTCCTATAGAGTTTAAGGATTTTTACAATAGAGTTATCACAAAAACAAATTTAATGAAAACGAGACAAATGTTTTACTAGTTTAAGCTAATTGGTACTGACTAATTATCTATGATTTTAACGAAATTTCATGTTCAACAGGTTTATCTCAAATTTCAAGAGAAACAACGTAAATCAAAGCACAACAAAATTTGCATAGAGGAAGTTCGTGAACTTTGAGAACAAGAGGAGTAAGCAAGTAAACACCAAGCGTGGTGGGCGAGTGGTTAACGCACTGGCCTCGTATTCGGGAGGACGGCGGTTCGAATCCTCGTCCGGCCATCCAGATTTGGGTTCACAATGGCTTCCCCAAATCATTCCAGGCGAATGCCGGGATGCTTCCTTCAAAAGGCCATGGTCGAATTCCTTCCCGTTCCTTGTTCCCAGTCCGATCCCACCTCTAATGACATCGACGTCGACGAAGCGTAAAGCCATAAGAAAAAAATGGTTAGTTAACAAACGAGACGTTTAGTAATCTGTATGGAGTCAGCGAGTGTTGAGTAGAAGTGGGATTATTATTATTTATTAATTTTTAATTGCAATGGAGCTAACACTCCGGTGGCAATTCTCCCAGTCATCCATTTACCCCTTTCTTCATATATATATATATAAAATTTTCTTTGATAATTGGAATGTTAAATTCCTCCCCCATTTACTATTCTGATTATAAATTTTAATTTTAAATTCCTTAGGCGTTTTTCGAAAATTATTAATCGCTTCACCTGGTAATTTGTTCCAATCCTTGACACCCTTATCAACAAAAGAAAATTTTCCCACTTCCCTATGCATGAAATCGAGGGCAAGCTTGTGGTCATGGCCGCCTTTCCCCTTCCATGTACTATTCCTAATTCTTTGCCCAACATTCCTCCTAGCTCCATCTCCAACATATTTCGAAAGAACAAGACGGTTCAGGTTAGAAAATAGGATCTGGGTAGGTCCCTCCTCATTGCTAATCATCACTTTTATATATGAAATAATAAGGATTATAGCAATTATGAATGGGGAATAAAACAAGAAAGCTGTGTTGTTTGCTGATGGTGTGATGAAATAGGAAAACTATGAGGCGAAAATGTAACAACAGCTGGAAGCAACTCTAGAAATAGTCACATGTTACAAAATGCAAGTCTAAACAGAGTTAAGAGAGCTAGGAGAAAGCTGATGTTATATGATAAGTTGATAAATTGAACCTTCTAAGAAAAATTGGATAGATTAATAGCAGATTATGACATAAACCGGGAGAAATTAAGTGGACGATGTAGAAGGAAGCGATAATATTTCAGGTGTGCAGAGGGCTGATTTTCAGCAGGGAGGTGCCAGAAAATTATAAACACATTATTTACACAAATGTTATATAAAATTATTAATTTAATGTTATGTGGCATCGAAGATGAATATAGAAATAAGAAGATGAAATCAGTCAAGTTTAGAATCAGATCAATTAGACATGAGAAGTTACGCCACGAACATGGGAAGAAAGCGGTAAATGAGAAACAAGTACAGGATAAAACAGAGAGATTGAGAGTTGAGTAGACTAGATAAATGAAGAGGATGGGAGACGGAAGAGTGTAAATAATACTTGCCGTTTGATACTGTAAGGAAAGTGCGTTGAAGAGGCAAACGAATGAATGGAGTTTTTGAAAGTGTATTTTTACTTCTGTCAAAAGGTTCATGGAGAACGTTGGGAGATCTTTGTTTTGTGTATTTCACGTTAGACCCAAGCATTCAGATATAAGAAAATAGCTATTTATCTGTCAGAATCACTGGGTTGGTATTGGATTTCACAAGGAAACGATCCACCCAGACTTCACGTTGTGATCTAAATCCTGTTTATCCGTATATAAGGTCTGTTTTAGAAAAAGTATTTTTATCTGTTAAATTAAAAATATTTGATTCGATAATCGGGAAAACTGAAATACTCGTAAATTTAACTGTTCTTTTTATAACAAAGCTGTAACGAATAGTAGCTGTATTTTGCTGCCGTTTTCTTAAAATAATATCCGTGGTGCTTTTTTTTTTTAAAAATTTGTGTTTCCCCAGATCGTATAGCTAAAGGAAGTAGCATATTCTCTATTGACTGTTTGTGTACATTTCTTATAATATTAACTTATTAATTATTTGTTCTACAGAAAAAAAAAGGAATCGTAATAGGTGCTATTAATTTATTTTTCAAAAGACTTCCCAAATTCCACATTATTGTAGAACCAGCGAAGTAACAGTTTCTAATACGAGTATCATTACGGTGGAAGCCGGGACGAGACCGCAGAAGCACAGGAACTTAGGTAATTGAAGGAAAACAGTTCCGCAAACGAAACAGCCTACCTTTTCTCTGCGGAGATCTGGTAGCTTCCAGGCATGTAATACTGTAGAAAGCTTCTTGCAATTACACAGAGCCTCCTGTGTTCCGCGGGGAATTGCTTATGATAGCAAAAACGCCGCTACAGCTAGACCATAGTGTTCAGAGATAACCTGCAACTCCTAGCAAGGGAGTCATGGTGATTGGGAGGTACGGCAGCAGTTGGCTAGAGTAGTCTGCCTGTTAGGGGGCGTCCATAAACCACGTGGCTCCGTAGCTTTCTTTCCCTATTGATTCCAGAGGACATTTTGTACTGTTTTCTCCTGTCTCACTATCATTAATTACATACGGAGATAATGAAATAACGGAAATAAATATTTACCTGCTGTTGGGTGTTCTGTACCTCATTCTGTACGGAGACAAATAATATGAATGAAATGCTACGTGGCGTGGTTCGGAAACGACCCTCCACCCAACGTAGCCCAGCGTAGCTTCCCGGCCAGCCCCTCCCCCTCTCCCTAGACCGAGCCACGTAGTTTATGGATGCTCCCTCAGGTGCGACAGCAACGATGCCGCTAACCCCTCAGGTCCACCGTTTTTTAGTTCCATACTACCGTCGTGCACGCTGCGATTCCAGTGACCTAGCGTCTTTAATTTTGGGTCGTTGCAGACACAGTAGCAGGCACAGCGTATGTTTACTCTACGAGCTTGTAAGTTTGTATCGACAAAACCAGTCTCTCAGTTTGTCTGAATAGAAGCGTATGTCAATAGTGCTGAAAGAAATTGTATGCACCATTACTTAGAGCTAGTAAATGTGATTTAAGGATATAGTATTAGAAATCAAATGCAGGTCAAGGTTTTTAATACGTGTAGAAAACTGATAAAAACACAGTACATAAAAAGGAACATTAAAAGTTATTTTTCATAACTGTGAAGTGATCGATATATTAAGCTACGTTGCAGAACTTTTTCATTCACACGAGGAAGAAATTAGCAAAAACAGGCCGTTACTGCTGGGAATGCCGCACTGACGGGTTTTTGAGAGCGTCAATGATTTGAAAAGGCTTGTAATGCATAGCACTTTTTAATCATGTGTTGGGTTATTCTTTTCAATGGCTTTACGCCTCGTCGACGTCGAGGTCATTAGAGGAGGGACAGAACTGGGGACAAGGAACGGGAAGGTTTTTCTGCTATGACCTATTGGAGAAAGCAACCGGCATTCGCCTGGAATGATTTTGGCGAACCATTGAAAACCCTAATATGGATGCCCGGACGGGAATACGAACCCACGTCCTCCCGAATGCGAGACAAGAGCGTTATCGCTCATCTACCAAGCTCGTTTTTTTTTTTTTTTCTATTTCCACTAAGTGGAAGATAATATGTAGGCTAAATCAGAGCGTTACGTGGCTGTAATAAATACAAGAATCACATTTCTATTTGTAATAGGTAAGCCATAACGCTAGGAAAACTTGTAATTTTGTAATCGTTGTAAGTTCTTGTTATTATTCTCACTGTCCCCGCCTGTAAGAAGGGTTCTATGACGAGAACAAAGAGATTAAGCATGCATCCATTCATTCGGCCATCCAATAGGCTGTCCATCCATTTAAAGGGACGTTGTATCAGAAGGTACAAAGCGAGGCTACGGGATATAGCCGTCAATAAATATTGCCCATCCGTGCGTAATCCTCAACGTCAGGCGGGCCGAAAAGTTGTTTATTTATTCCCCGTGTGATGCGCATTTGTTTTCTCTTCGGCGAGCAGCCTATTTAGATGGCAACACACAACAGCCTGGCCCGTGAGCTTTGCCTGACGTCGGGGACGCGTTGCATAACCAATGGCTCTATTTGCATCGCAGATGAATCGAGATCGGATTTTCCGGTTTACGCAGAACTTTAGAACAGTTTACCGGGTACGTTCGGAACAAGGTGGCGTGTTAACAGTGCACAGACCGGCAACGCTGCAAATTATTCGTCAAAGGCTGGTGCTAACTTTGGGATTAGCATAAACGCGTGTCTGGCAGAAGAGGGGACTTATACGGAGTGTGATCACCGCAGACCAGGATTAGTGCTAATTCGGTTTATTGAGGAAGACTACTTTCATCTCGTCTGGTGGAGAAATGTAGAACGTGAACAAAGAGATTAAGTAAAAACCCAATCCCTGTATCTACGAGCACACTGACGCAAGCTGCAGAAGAATGTCTCACTACGAATTCTGACGGGTAGCAAATTGATAACAGGAACAACAGAAGATAAAGTATTGCTTAGATTCTGAACCTACCTTTGTACCGAAATGCCCCAAACCGAGCGTGGTGGTGAGCGGTTAACGCTCTGGCCTCGCATTCAGAAGAATGCGGGTTTGAATCCTCGTCCGGGCATCCAGATTTGGGTTTTCCATGGTTTCCCAAGTCACTCCAGGCGAATGCCAGGATTCTTCCTTCAAAAAGACCATGGCCGAATTCCTTCCCATTCCTTGTCCCAAGTCCAATCCCGTCACTAATGACCTTAGCCGTCGACGAGTCGTAAAGCATAAGTAAAAAAAAAAAAAAAAAAAAAAAAAAAAAAAACTGGCGACAAGGAACATTACCTTTTTAAAGGAAGCATCCCGGCATTCGCCTGTTGCGATTTGGGGAAACCATGCAAAACCCAAATCGGGATACCCGGACGGGAATTCGAACCGGCGTCCTCCAAAATGCGAGGCCAGAGCGCTACCGCTCACCCACCACGCTCGGTTATAATCATTTCAAATGGTTTAATAAATAATTCAAAATAATTTATCACAACTACTTCTTTTATTTGGTGAAATACGTTATTGTTAAAATATAGCTAAACGTGTTATCAGAAGTAATTATACTCAAAGTTATATTACTCTTAAAATCTAGGAACAACAGCCACGTTATTATCGATAGCAACAGGAAATTGTTAAAGGACACAGCGAGATGAGATGTGATAAATAATTCAAATGAAGATATCATATAATGGATGACTACAGCGTAACCTTCATATCATGTAATCCTATTTCTTCCTGTCGGGGTAGCAAAAAAAAAAAAAAAAAAAAAAAAAATCGTCTAGCTATCTTTGTATCCTTGTAATGGTCCCAGCATCACTTTTTGGAACGATGTGCCTCGCTTTATTTCCACCTTAATCCCTTTGTTCTGTATATATGAGTGTAATGTATCCTCTATTCTTCTCGTTTGTGGTCCTCTTATCCCGTCCATCTTGTCTTATTAACTTTAGAACATTTCTATCGACACATTGCCTTGGTAATCGAGACTCCTGCACCTATTCCATATCGCCTACTCCTTTAACCTTGTGATTACTTAATAGTTCCCAGCTCATTGCATCTACATTATACTGACTGCTGTGTTTCTCTAACACAGAATGTTTCAACAATTGCCTCTGCTATCTTCATCACGTGAAATAACCTGTGTTAACCTCACGAGGCTTGTTGAAGTATACATCACTTCTGACTGTGTTTCTTCTCGTTTTATGTGGAGTTGATGTCAGAAACATAATTTCGCACGCCTGTAATTTATTTACTTATCCTTTTTTTACTACAGTGTTTTTCAAACCTTGTGTGATCATTGGCCAGTGATGTGATTTGTGTATTTGTTTATATATTGTTTTGATCTCATGGTAGGAATCACTGGAGTATAAGTGCATAAATAGATATGCTGCACGGAATTACAATACCGTATAGTGACTTAAATTACATCAAATGAATTCGCTGTAATCCGTTTATAATGATAATCAATGTTAATAGTATATTTCACAAGAAAATATCAGAACTGTTACCTTGAAAAATAAAAAGAATCCCGATGTGGATAAGTATATAGTAATAATTTGTACCAATAAGAAAGACAGTGGATTAAAGTAATCAGAAGCAAGAACATAGGAATAGCAAATATTAAATTAATATTTTGAATATAAATAATAAGTTCAGTTTGAATATAATGTGTATACAACTCAAAAATGTATAAATACGTATAAAATTTTGTAACATTTTCATAAGCAATGTTAGGAGCGTTCATGACCATCGCAACCCCGTTTGCGATCGGGCAGCTAATGCAGTCATTTGGCCGAAAACAAACGGAGCTGATGCTCAGCAAGATGTTAACTGAAAGGCAGCTTTCTCTAACGCGTGCCTTTGTATATATAATTGTTAATATTTGTTCTGTTTCTAAAATGAACGAATTCATCGGTTTGTACACATTATGGTATTTAGCTGGTAATAAAGTTTTGACTTAAGTTTTACTGTATATCATGCAATGTACATACAAAAAATTCTTTTCCTCGGTCGGAGCCGTTGCTGCTAAGATTTTATATAAAGTAGAAATTACTATCCTGTTAAATCATTCCACTTGCAGTCACGCTTTTCCCTGTCAAGTGCTTCCATTCCAGTGAATAAAGAAATGGGGAGTAACACAGCAACGACGGATAAATTGGATGTTGAACGTGAACCAGTTTCAAGCCATGCGATATGTGATCGGTGACGGAATTTTTCTCTCTCGTCTCCCCTCTGTGGACGTGCTTCCATTTCTCTACCTCTCAAGGCAACAAGGACAAAAGGCTCGTTGATTGACAAGCAATCTCGGTTCGTTTCCAGCACAATTCACTCAACTTTCGACGGTATTTCCTTGCCGAAACATTTGTCGGAACCTCTTTTTCAGATACAGTACGATCTCGCATATTATACATTGTCCATACAAAATATTTTTTTTGTTTTCTGACTCATTTAAAGCACATTAATACAGTATTTTACTAAGGGGTGATGAAATAACTATTACACTTCCAGATTGATGACTTAAAACGTTTATATCTGATGTCATACAATCATCACATCGTAAATATGCTTTGCACCTGGTACCTTTATTTGTGAGTAGATAATTTATTTATTTAAAGATTTATTTAACCAGGCAAAATTAGGCCTGTCAAACCATCTGATGCATAGTACTAAGTATGTTCAAAGATTTGTTCAGTTATTCAAAAATATGAATGATTAAATTAATAATTAAATTACTGGCTAATATCTAAGTAATATCCACGTGTATCTGGTTAATAAATAAGCAAGAGTATGAACCAGTACTACTAGAAGTAAAGACTAAAAGATGACAGAGAAGAGACCTTGGAGTGCTCTTGTTAGCCCCTTCCCCATTGTTCGTATTGTGAGCTATCCCCTGGAGTGATTAATTATTTTGCCTCGTTAACGTTCCAGGCGTGCAGATACAGATTCTGTCGTACTGCACTCCAAAAGGAATCATCAGTTCACCCAGGATACACTCAATCACAAACGTGGGCTTTAACTCCTGCTACTCGTCTGATTATAATAATTGTTAATTGAATTTTGAAGTTATGCTGAGATTATTCATTGTCATTACACATTCATGAAATACGAATCTATGATGTAACTCCAAATATTCGTGTGAAACAAAACGTTTAGAAAAAAACTTCATCACTGAACAATTACTAAACAAGTACATTATCTGGACTTATATATTGTATTAGCTACCAGTGTTACATAAATATTATTCTTATTATTTTATCACGTGTCATTCATAGTTTATCAAAATTTTAATTATTTCTCTAGTGGGATGTATGGGTGCTTCCATAAAATATGATTCTAAATATTTTAAAACGAAATAAATCTGAATGTTGGTTCAGAAACAGGAGAATAATTTATTTTTTTACAAGCATATAATCATTACATAAAAGAAAAAGTAAACACCAATAATTATTACCACTAGACTACCTTCAACAGGAATTACAAAATAAACATGAATGAATAATAATAATAAATAGTAATGATAAAAAAGGACGCATTAGCCCTCCAAAAGAAAAAGTATTATTTACAGATGCACCGATTAGTCACAGTTAGAGCACATCTGTGTAGTGATAACTACGGGGCCGCTTTAGATTGTAATCAAAACCAATAGATACGCAGGGTTCACTCTTTAAACTATATCTTTACCGTGTTTGCTGTGAAGTTTCGGGCCGCACTGTAGCATCACTAGTTACAATGAATCATTTCCTCTATAGAACACTTCCTTAAACATCACTTCTGCTGCACGGCAAACTGTCTTAACAATACATCTGGATATTAACCGGAGCAGATCGGGCCAGCAGTCTTGCCTCTCCAAGCGTATGCGGGCCAATCCGGGAATGCAGTGTCCCCGCAAATCCGGCCAGTTCGCTCGTTGTCTATCATCTGCGAAAACGCACCCGCTTCTTCTCTCAGGCGTTTCTGCGTCTTGGAAACGTAAAATGGAAATTGTAGCAACTATTTAATTATTTTGAAATATTAATTCATTTTTTAATTGACTGTTCAAACTCATACCACGCGCATACATAAACTTTCAATTCGCTAAACTGGTGATCTTTTGTCCTGTATGTAAGGTACATTTGCTCGCTGCTTTGGGCTGGTGCTCGCCTTGCAACTAGAGAATTCCAGGGATGCAAAATTGTCCAATATCTGTCACCCCACTCGGCGACATAGAAAATATCTTTCATGTTGATTCAAATCAAATGTAGTACACGCCACTATACGAGTGTACTTCAATATGGCGAAAGCGCATTATGTGTTCGCCTGTTAACAGTAGCATCATAAACTGTAAGATGCTACCACGATGGTTCATCTTACCTCTCTGTGTTCATCTTTCACAAAATTAAAAACCACATGAAACGTAATGCTACCAACTTACTTGTACATGGTATCCAAAGACTACAAAAACTGTTAATATTGTGGAATCTTTGAGTATATAATTAATGCAAGGATTACATGAGCAGTACAGTGTTAAAATCAATCTGAGTTCTCATGAGCATTGAAAAAACTGAAGTTTATGATTTCTGTAATTTCTAATACAGCTTTTGATTAACTTTAACAATTAATTACTTTAAAGTGTTTCGTTATCTCGTGGTTTTCAAATTTCTGGGTAATCAAACAATTATATAGAATTTTTTCTGTGTTTAATTTCATTATGGGCATTTTATGAAATGTTGTATACTCAGACGCTACTTAAAAATTATGGAACTATACCAAATTATAGTACTCATCGCTTAAGCAAGAAATACATGTTTCCGGGATCCATTAAAAGAACTTTCAAACATAAATATTCTGGTAAATTATAGAGACAATGCACTAAAGACTATTTAATAAATGTTTCAATTTCTCATATCTTCAAGATTTTTTTGTTGAATTTTTTTTTTTTTTTTTTTTTTTTTTTTTTTTTTTTTTTTTTTTTTTTTTTGCCTGTAAATATCTCGGTAAATTAAATTATTTAGATAGAATAAGTAAAGCATACGTTAGAAGTATTTCATACTGAAAGAAAGGACGAGTTCCTGAAGGTTGGGAAGTCTGTCTCTATTCTGTTATGTAATTTCGTTTTCTTTTAATTTTCTCATGCAAACAGATGTACGATATGTTTAATCATAAATGAATCATTCTTCTTTAAAACTTCATAACGCTCTAAGTTGTTAATATATGTATAGAGCTGGTTAAATCGAGAGAGGTGGGTGAGCGGTAACGTTCTGGCCCAAAATTCAGGAGGACACGGATTAGAATCCCCGTCCGGCCATTAACATCAGGATTTTTCCCTGCTCTCCCAGATAAATTCCGGGAAGGTTCCTTCAAAAGACCAGTACTGAATTCCTTTCAGTTCCTTGCCCTCAGTCAGGCCATGACGTCGACGAAGCATAAAGCCTTAGAAAAGCTGGTTAATGAACATGTAATAATTTATGTCAGCCTTAGAAATCCTTAACTGATGATGGAAAGAAACTCAGTAACCACATTCCAGAAGAATTTTTGGTTTTAACACATGAGCGGCGTAACATAAAACTTAATGACTTTGACAGTAAAATCAGTAACGTTACTACCGAGCGCGGGGCGACTGTTAACACTCTAGCTTCGCCTTCTGATGGTTGCGGTTCAAATCTCTGTCCGGCCATCCATATTTAAATTTTCCATCGTTTCCCTAAATCACTCGAGGCAGTTTTTATTAATTCCATAAGTGTAATTCAGCCAGTTAAAATATACAAAAAACATGCTTTGGGAAAAAATTCCTCGGCTTCATCATAATTAGACTCGGGTTGAGTATTTCGTATCTTAGTCCCTCCCTGAGCTAAGCTACCTCGGTTTGTTCTATCGGCAGAATTAAAGAGCGGGCGCTTGTCGGTCAAACGCCAGCTGTGGGTTACTCTACTGGAGTACTGCCACTTGTAACCATGGCTGGGCGGCTAGTTAGCAGTGCAAGGTCCAAAGCCATACGGTCACACCTACCGACTTTCATTGTTCCACAATTAACGGCCTCTTAAAGTGAAGGAACACACTAGCCACGCAGCAAGGGCGATATCGATAAAATATATAACTGCTGACTGCACTGATATTTCCAATGAGGATTGAAGTAGCATTCAAACTTTATACAACTGAAGACGTCGGCTGCACACGTGAAGCTAGTCTAGCACAAAGATCTGATTTTGTCTGTTGGCAAAGTAAAATATAAAGTGTTCTGTAGGTTTTATAATCGTCTGAATTCTATTTCACTGCAGTATTTCTTTTATTGTTGTATCTTTGTGTCTGTTTCAAGTGAACACGGAAACTCAAATGTTAATAATCATAATCAGCGCAAGATTTCAGATTTTGCATTTTGATAGCGTCATCTCGACTGGATTCCACCCATCCTACAGACTTAAAACTTAGAGAACTCGTGATAGTGTCCGTCACGCGATGTGGGGTTAGATGATTCGAGCCTAGAGACGAGAAAGTGCTACAACTTTCGTAGTTACCATATTGTGTGCCGATGTTCCGGGTGTACAGTTAGAGCATACAGGTAAGACACTGTTGGTAGTCATTTGTCCGTTAAATTTATCAACACAGTTTGCCATAGCTGTCACTGTCATGGTGGTCATTCGGTATGATCATTAAAATTAGTACCTGGGTGACCGATCTTCGATTTCTGTTCAGTAAGTAAGATTTCATCAAAATCCTTATAGAAGTTTGTGAGAGATTAATTTTATCTATTTACAAGAGTTACTCATATAATAGTATTAGCTTGGACAGATTAAATATATAGACAGTATAAAAACCTAACCTGAAGGTTGGTTGGATCCTCCAGAAGGAGGCATACTAAGCCACTGTATCAGAGGTAGGACGGCCAGTTCCTCTCCTCTGGGACCTACCATTTAACGAAGATTTCGATCCACAGAGCTCCTCAGCGTATTTCATATGATCAAATACAAATTTTAAAAATTGCCCCCACCGGGATTTTAACACGGGATAGTAGCCAGAATTTATTAGAGCTAGCGCAGAAACCACTTTTTTCCCCTCTAATTACATTTGAGCGGTCAGACCGCTCCTTATTTGTTATACATTTAATGTATTTCTTTCCTACTTACATAAAAAAATTACAATTAAACTGGTAGTATTTAATGATAACCGATTACTGTGCAAAGTACGGCTAGTGGAAAAAAACTGTTAATTCGGATTGAAAATACGGCTAGCTGCTTCCTTGGATTTTTAAGGAAAAGTGTACGTGAAAGCCGTAAAATATGTAACAAAGTTGTAATTAGCGCCGAAACATATGATTACGCACATTACTGCCTATGCATTAATAGACATCCTGAGCCATCTGTGACTTTTTTATAGTAAGAATTTGGTGTGGCAGCTGTTTTCTTTACTCAGAGTCAACTGAGCATCATGGAATGTTAGTAGTCATTCTAGTCCAGGATGCCATTCAACCTAAACACAACAAGATAAGGTGCATTGCTGACTTAGCGCCAATAAAAGTCTCGAGCTGCCTGTGACGTTATTATAGTTAGAATTCGGTACTGCGGCCACCTTATTCACTCAAAAACCATGATACACCATAGAATATTAGTCTTCATGCATGTTCAGGCTGCATTTAAACCTAACCACACCCTCCGCTAATACAGCTCCATGAAAATAACACATTCACGATAAAGATGGTTGCTACATATTGGCTGATACCGAACGTAACTGGACGATTGGCATTGTATTACTCTCGTCTTACATGTTTTGTCGACTTCAGGTACATTTTTTCTTGAATACTGAATTCTAATGCCTAAGGAGTGCGTTAATCACATTTTCATCCCGAAATAACAATTTTTTTTCCACTGGCCGTACATTGCACAGTACCCTGATAACTACTTTTTACAATTCCGTAATATTAATGGTTGTGTTAAATACACATGCGTCCAAAAGGTATCAATGATTACATTATAACTGTTAATATTATTTTCATAGAAGTTTTGTAGAGTAAAGAACCTCTTCTGACAAATCCAATTTTTAAATATCTTATTTTTAAATGTTTTACACGGATCAGCTAATATACAAGGCTTCCTATGCATTCCGAAGCTCTCAGTTGTTTACAACAACCAAAGATAAAACAGTAGACCCAACGTGGCGTTAGAATTTTTTTAACTTTGAAAAAATAGCATTTTACAAAGCCAGTGGCTATTTTTTAAATATTTACTTTTAAAATGTTTTACAAGTAAACTGGGAGTATTTAATGATAAACACTTTTTACAAGTCAGTAATATTGATATACGGTCAATATTATTTTCAAAGAAGTTTTGTAAAATATCACTTCAGACAAAGTCAATTTTTAAAAGTTGGCATTCTTAAATATTTTACAATTAAAAATGTAGTGCTAGTATTCGTCCGAAGAAATGTATGCAACAAATGTTGGTTTAAATAAATGAGTTCCTTGAAATTAAAGAGAAAATATTAGTAGGCTTCCTGGTACCTGAATCGTCTACGAGATGGCAGTAGGGCTGTTTTCGAGATACCAACAGCAAAAATTGTTCTTATTTTGTAAAATTAGGGTTTTGCAGGGCAGACAACTATTTAGATAAACTTAAAAAGCAAAATGTTATCTAAACATGTAATTTCATCTAAATCGTAATAGCTGTTTCCAAGATCCAATATATATATTTATATAAAAGAATTGCTCGTTTAAACATTTAAGATTCAGATTCAAAAATTTTATCTGTTAAATATATGCAAATACCACAATTAGCAATTATAGGCGCCAGCAAGAGAAGGGATTATTAAGCAACCAAAGCCACTTTGTAATAATAAGTGTCTTTTGAGTAATCCTGTAGGAAGTAAATCCATAAAGCAGATAGGTTTTCGCGGTTTTATAGTTAAAGTTTATCTAACGAAAAATGTTATCGATTTTGAACCCTTATTGAAATTTCAATATACTACACCATACAGTCATTTTCCGTGTAAAGGTTCGTGAATTGTACCTTAGTTGTTTTTCCCATTACATTTAACAGTGGGAGAGGGTACTATGATTTGCTACCGACACCATTGGACTACGTGAACATTATATTACTGTTGAGGCTATTAAGGATAAACATTGTAATATTAAAATTATTTCTTCTTCACTACGTTTTTACCGTCATTAGGGGTCGACTGCCTTCAACGAGCTTTACTCGTCATTGGATTCGGAGCTTTGATTTAACGGCCGCATGTCCCTGCTAACACCAAGCATTTTATACCTGCTGCCAGGTTGTACTAGATACTAATGGAGGACGTAAACTGTTGCCACCTGTCTGCGTAATGTGTAAATATGTTTTGGGTGTGATAAGTGAATTTTTAGTTTTTGTTTGTGAAGTGTGTAGGCGGAGATTGAAGACGAGGAATTTTTTGTGCATCATCATGAATAATCTGACTCTTGTTTAATCTCGCTGTAAACCAAGCAAGCGGTGGTCAGGTAACAAGAATGCTTCTCTCATTGGTTAGCTATCTCGCGTGATCCTTGGATGAAAGCCGGTGTTGACAACGTGACCTTCAGAACCGCACTGTCTAGTTACAGTTGCCGATTTTGTTGGCAGCAGACCTTGACTGAAAACACTCACAGAGGTTAGCACGAGCAGCCCTGCTGACAGCTAACAGACGAGTTCTGGCTTCGCTCTCCGGCTCAGAGGCTCTACACTACTCTGTCGACACCACAGGGGCTTGTCCAGGTGGATCAATCCAATGATAGATGCCATACTTCTGTTACAATTTGTATAAATAGACAATTATCGGTTCAGTAGAAGAAGAAAAGCGGACTTTTACCACTACGTTCTCTAAGTGTAAAGAGCTTCCGAAACGGTCCTTTGCCTACACTTTGCTAATTAACAAAAGAGAAACAGTTGCACGAAACTTCGTAAAGAAATGCGATACTGCTCTTAAATAGTTTTTTTTATATACAGTTACAAGACACTCGAATAAAACCCAGGCGCCGCATCTTCTTTCTCACAAGCCTGGTGAGTAAGAGGTAACGCCCTGGCCTCGCATTCTGGAGGACGCAGATTCGAGTTACTGTCGCACCATCTGGATTTATGATTTTCGTGATTTCCCCAAATCACTCCGGGCGATTGTGGGGATGGTTTCTTGAAAATTCCAGTTCCTTACACCAAGTCCTTTATCGCCTTTAATGACCTCGATGACGCGTAAAACCATAAGGTAAAAAATAGTGTTTCCAGAGCCCGCCACACTGTTAGATTACAGGCAGGAGGAGAGAAAAGAGTGTTATCTGTCTGCGAATAGTGGAAAGTTGTTGCAAGTGTAGTATGTGTTATTCTGTTGGTGTTTCGTTTTAGTTTTGAGTCGACAAACGCCAACCACTCCAGCATTAAAGTATACGATTACTTATGCACAACCACCCGAAAGGGTAGCATAACCGGTAAGCAAGTTAAGTGATCATGAGCCACGTTTGTCGCATATTCCCATAACGACGATTTACCAAGCTCAGCGTAAATGACGTAGCTTCATCAAGGTATGTTTGCTATTTCACGTGTATTTTTATTGAGATAGGTCATAACATGCCATTTTTCGTTTTTTACTTGTGTGGGTGGTTTGTTTTCTGATGCTGAGTTCGTATTGGTGTTTGTATTTGCTTGTAGCAGTGTTGGAATGGTGTTTTGTGTTGTCTTTAGTATTTGTTTTTTGATTTTGTTGTTTATTTGGTGTATTCTGTTTTCTTTATATCCATTTCTGGTAGCTATTTGTATGATTGTGTTGAATTCTGTCTGCTTCAGAGTGTAAAACAAAAGGAACATCACAATAAGGGCGTGGCTTTGGCAAATAAAACAGTAATATGATTCTTGAGACACTTCACGTTACAACGTCGTTCTTGCTTCATGACTACTGTAATACATTTGTTTTCTGATGTGCGGATTTATAATAAGACCAAAAGAAGTAATAAGAATAAAAGTTAAACGTCATTTTACACGAGTAAGAAAGAGTCAACTACGTCGACGAAGGACATTAAAGTTCCGGAACAGCAACAGGCTCTGAAATGTGTCGTGGGCATGCAGTGGCAGTGGGGACTATAGTGCTGGCCAGATCAATTGGCGGGTCTCCTAGAATGCGCCGTTGCCAAACCACGCGCTTAACAGTTGTATTCACCTTTTTACTTGAAGTAATAGTTTATACTGTTTTTTAAATAATTTATAATCACAATTTTGTGATAAAATATTGATTTATGTCATTTCGTTAAGAAAGTTATGTTCGTGTAAATGCATTTGATATAACTGAAGAATACTTTCTCGAGAAACTAAGAAAACGTATTGAATTACTCTTCTTATTTTATTTGTGGCTAAGCAAGTATTAAATTTTATTTACAACTAAAATCAAAATTATACTTTGTTATCCTCTGCACTGAAAAACTTGCAAAATTGACGACAAAATTATATATATATATATATATATATATATATGTATATATATATATATATATATATATATAATTAAAATTGCTGTATACCAAAAATTTATATGTAGAAAAGAAGTATGGCCACTGCAGTTCTTTTTATAAAAATCAAACATAATAAAAGTAAGCAAAAATGTTATATTGTCATCATGAATATTATTAGAAAACCAAATGTTTTTAAGCAAAATTAATAATATCCAACAGTAATATCGTAACTTACTACCAACAATAAAACAAGTTAAAGATGAGTTTGGGGTTTTAAATAACATTAACACAGCAAATGTTTATAGTATCTTAAACTGTTAAGTACAAGCTATTAAAGTTGCACAGTAATTGATAAGTTTATTGCGTAATATGTTAAATGTTCTTTAATACCTTACTTGTCATTACTCATCTCCATCAACGCCTTCTTCTTCATCATCATCATCTTCCACTTCTTCGCTGCTCTCGTTCTCTGTCGTTGAATCTTCGTTGAGGTTGATTATAAGAGGCTCGATTACATTATCTCGGACCACTTCCTTTTCGAAATCTTCTGTTTGCAGTTTTTCGGTATGGTAAACACATTTCTGCCACTGTTCGACGGTGACGTTTTCCAAGGCTCTATGCAACAAACGTTCGACATCGGCGATTTTGAAAGTGTTGTTTTTCTCCGCCACTTCTCTTTTGACTTGGGCCCAAATGAGCTCTATCGGATTGTACTGGCAATGATAAGGGGGTAATCGGACTACTTCATGTCCTCTTTCGTTTGCAAGTACATCCAACTCATACACCGGTTCTTCTTTATTCATGCGAACCTTCTCCAGCATCTCAGCTCTAGTCTCCGTAGGCAAATACGAAATTTTCTTTTCTGTTAGCCAAGCAGCTATATCAGCTTTCGGCGATTTGATTGTTGGAGCTCGGTTTATCACTGCCGAATGATATTTGGCGTTGTCCATGACGATGATAGAACCTTCCTCCAACATATTCAAAAATCTGTTGAGAAACCAATCTTTAAACGTCGTTGTATTCATTTCTGAGTGATAATCTTCAGATTTGTTGGTTTTGCTGCATCTGTAGACCAACTTACTTTCCTGGAGAAAGCCTGTCTTTGCTGACCCCGCATGCAAAACAATTAGCCTTGCCCCTTTTCCGACAGGTACCTTTAAGCCCCCACTTTGATTTGAATTCTGCCAGATATTTTTTAAAGAATGGTTCTGAGTTACCCAAGTTTCATCTAAGTAAAAAATGGGTCGCGTGTCACCTGAGATACGAAGGGAGCTCATTTTCCTCAAAAATTTGACTCTTGAGGACACTAAGTCGTTTCGCTCAAGCAAAAATCGCCTACCATCATTCTGACGCCTGTATTTAAACCCTATATTGTTCAATATGCGTCTTACAGATCGTGCAGATCCTGTAAAATTTATCTTCTCTTTTAATATTTTTCTTAATTTTTCTGAGGTAGGGTACTCACCACGGTCGTAAAATTCGTGTACTGTTCTCCTGACAATGTCCCTGTCAAAGTCGTTAAGCTTTGTTATAGTGCTGTATTGTTTCACATTTTTCTTTGGAGAAACAAACGTAGGTGATTTTCCCTCATGACACACTCACTGGACAGTTCTCAAACTGACACCACAAGCTTCAGCGCAAATAGCCTGCACATTCCCTAAATTTCTTCGCAATATGGTTGTTTTTTGCGGTAACAAATCACTACAGTTTTTTATTTCATCAATATCAAGTACGTCCATATTTTTCAAGTCTTTTCTTACCAGCGTACATGAAGAAGACAAAATTTCACCATCATTGTCCACAAGAAGTTTGAAATATTTATATACATTGTGAATGATAGATTTACTCTGCCGGCGAAACTCTGTTGTCTTCTTCAGCCGCGATGGTCCTGCTGTCGATGACGTGCGTCTTGTTGGAGTCGTTAGTCCGGAAACACCTGGAGTAGGAGAATAAGTCTCTTCCTGAGTATCCATTTTTAGTAGCACGATTCTCTTGCTAAATTACCGTAATTATAAGTTACTGCACTTTTTGTTCGGTAAAATTAGGACACTAAATTACTGTAATTAATAAATAACTAAAACGAATTATTTAAATCGCAAGCAAAAATCGCAAAACGCTAAAATCAAAATATTCTCTCTCGAGCAAGCTCACCCTCACACTGACACACTTTCTAACTCCGATTCATAGGTTCACACATTTTTTTGTGTGTTGAAAGGGAGGTGGAAGATTTGGGGGTGGGCTGCCGCTTGGACTAGGCAACACAGGCCGCACAGTGTTGCAATTTTCAGGTGATAGAAAGAGAGCGCATCGCGAGTTTGTCCCCAAGTACGGCAACAGCGCATTAACACTGACCCGCCAATTCTTCTGTCCAGAGCTATAGCTCTGGTCGCCGCCACCTCCTGTGTGTGCTGTGGTGGCGCCGCCGTTGCGTGACACTTGTGCCCGTATTTACAGCTCCCCGCTGCTCCTCCCGAGCGAGATCTTAATAACAGCTGTGTGCCGCCGCATTGTGTACCAGGCCACTAAGTCGGCTAAATGGAGTCGCTGCAGACGGCGCATATGGTTCCATCCCAAACATTCTCCTTTTCCTTTTTGTGCTAGCCTTGAGCATTTGGTAACACGCTTTCGTGACGTTGTTGGCGCCACATTCCAGTCTGTTACGTATCTATGTAGATCTATGTACATGTGTCTCAAAAGATGCTGAAAAATAAGGAACATAATTTGTCTTAATTATGTTTGGTAATAGGCAATAACACTAATATGTAAACATCAAACTAAATATTTCTGTAAAATGATTCATTATCTGTTTGAAAACCACAATGTTTGGGCTTTCGTCTTTTAGTTCCCTGTGATTTTGAAGATTCTAACACTGGATCTTCTCGCAGTTTTATCCAAACTACATTTCGTACCCTACTTACCAGCCACCATTTCTATTATTTAATTTAATTTAATTGCAATGGAGCACAGGCTCCGGTGGCAATTTCCCTACACACCCATCTTCCCGCTATCCTACACCTACCTACATTTGCCCTCTACAAATTTTATCTTTAAATTCTTTCAAAGTTTTCGGTAAATTATTCATCATTTCTCTTGGTAACTCATTCCAATCCCTGACACCCTTACCTAAAAAAGAGAATCTTCCCACACCCTTGTGCCTGAAATCGAGTGCCAGCTTGTGGTCATGGTCATCTTTTCCTTTCCATGCACTACTTTTCATACCTATTGCAATATCTTTCCATGCCCTGTACACTCCCATGACCCTCCTCATCCTCCTCCTGTCTTGCAATGAATTCCATTCCAGCTCCTTTATCATATCCGTCACTGATTGCATTCTGCGATAATTTCCAGAAACAAATCTAGCAGCCCTTTTTGCTTATCATGTGCACTAAATATGCCAAACTTGGTATTTAAGATTGTCAAAATCTAACTTTTCTAGACATTAAAATATTATGTATGTGGGTTTATCTTTTGCTTTTTTTAATTGACTTCCTCCTGTTTTGGCAGCGAATACACATTTGAGGTCTCGATTTTTTCACCCACAAATGTAATGCTTGTGACCATTGTGGTTACATGAGCAGCATTAAAAAAAAAAAAAAAAGAGTAATTACATTACAGATACTTTTCTTTCTTGAAATACTTCCCAATTTATTCCATTGAATTCCACGTATACTTTACACTGTGCTAATAGTTGCCTACATTATACAGAGTTCTTCCATCGGCTTTTCACTTGGTTGGTTGTGTAACTTATGCACGTAGCCGAAGTGTACCCTACATATTTTGTCTTCAAAATCATCCTCATTTGCATTTTAAGTTAATTCCTCTACCTCAATTCGGTTTCCACGTAAGACTGTAAGTCTCCTTTACAGTGTAGGATTCCGAGTGAGGTTAGGACAGCCACAACAGAAAAAATGGGCGGCAAATTGAAAATTCTGTCACTCAGCGACCTAGCCATTCGGCGATATCTTGGCTTACATTACCATACGCTTCTACTTTTACCTACCTAAAGACTTTTTATGTTCCAATAATAATTATTCCGTGTGGTCGTAATGACCTGGTGACAGGGTTTCTCTCGGCTGCGCATTTCGTACCTGTCGTAGCCACTTTAACCTAACCCGACAATCCCACCGAGTGCAAGGAACCTACAGTTTAACTTGGAATTCGAACCACAGAAGTGGTCTCACGTACTTCACATTACTCAGCACGTTGTGCCAGAAGTGATGGACGGGTTAAGGGCCCCAGAAAATCCACAGGAAGATAGGGATTCAAACTGGGAACATTTTTATTCCCAGTGAGACAATGGAGCCACCAGACCGCGTGTGTTACGAAGTTATTAATACTTGATATTTTATTAATTTACATCTTGTCTTTTGCTGGTTTAGTAATTTTAGCAATCTTTATTCTGTGGATGTAATTTCATTGATTACCAAACTTTATGATTTACCAGTTAGAGAGTATAACTTAGCTAAGCTGTTGTGTGTACATTCCTCAGTAGTTTTGTTCGAACTATTAGTTTGGTTATTTAATTCTGGCTTGTGAACTGGAAACGACCACAGCCAATGAAACAAGCATGCCTCGAAGCTATGTTCAATTATGTTTTTGAATACGTTTTACATTTTTTCCTCTTTTAAATAGCTCCATTATCACGGAATATTGATTAATTAATTTTGTAATCAAATTGTGCAAGTAGAACATTACAAGACGCAATGAGGGTATGCTGAAGTTAAAATCCTCGAGAAGTAATTTTCAGAAATTTTTAATGACCTATATATATTAGTTCAATGTTATTTTTCAACATTTTCATCGGTCTTCTAATTATGATGAAGTAACTTTAATATGTTATATGAAGTTGTTTCTGTTACTTTCGGCAAATGACTGTCACTGTATTTGTAGGTGCTCGTAATTCGAAAATGGGTATATTTCGTGTACGGATGGTCATATTCACAAATTTTATTAGAGCTAATTCTACTGAACAAGTGTTCTTCACTTCCTCAGAGCCACTGGTAAATAAACACTTCCTCGAAACGTTTGTCGGACGGTTACTTTCTCCTTGCGTCTGAACTGTGCAAGCAGGACGATCTTCTTCTTACGAAATAACCACGCATAATGTTAAAGAGATTAAATCTTATACATTCAACTGAAATTAAATACCCCTCCCGTGTGCACTAAAGAGCTTCACTATAGTACGGCTACTTTCCAATTTTTTTATCCTAATACGTGTTTAGAACTCAGCCATGTTACTAGTTGGCACCAAACAAGGAATATTTTTTTGTGAGATGAGGTGGACCAGCGAGATATTTTTGAAGGAAGTCAATTGCCTTTTGGTTCAATAAAAATGTCTTTAAATTTTTAATGGCATTCCTCCCGATAGCCATTCATCCAGCTAAACCGTTTTGTGTGTTTATCCTATGTACTGATGTATTTCCAAATGCTTTTTGCTCATACAATTGAAAGACGATACAAGACATACCACAATACCTACTTTAACACCCATGCCTCTGACCGGAATCGCACCAGTGACCGAGAGTCCCTGTAACGCCCAAGCCATCCCATCCGGAAGGACAGGGGTTGAAATCTTCGTGTATCCATCCGTATTTCGGTATTGCATGATTAATCGAAATCACTCCGTGAGTGTTGGGATGATTCTCTGGTATGGCCAAGGCTGAATTCCTTCCCGAAACATGCCCCAAGTCCTTTTCTCTCATTAATGATTTCCACGTCGACCAGCCCTAAAACAACACCGAACTAGAGACTCTCCACATGTGTAAATAGCACTCTAGTCCCTTCGCTACCATGTTCGGCCGTTGAATAAGATAAATCCAAAAGGAAAAGGTCTAAAACACACCACAGTGATGTAATTATTTTTATTTGAGCAATTATGTTTTGCTTCTAGCTTTACATCTAATCGAGGTCATTAGAGGCAGGAAAGGACTGGGGACAAGTAATGGGGAGGAATTCGTCCATGGCCTTTTGAAGGAACAATCCCGGCATTCGCCTGGAGTGATTTGGGGAAACCATCTAAAACGTTTACCTGGATGGCTAGATGGGTATTCGAACCCACGACCTCCCGAATGCCGGATACCACATACCCACCACGTTATTTTTTATTTATTTTTTGTCTTCGTCATATCTTCGGCGGCAATGTGATATGAATCATGATAGTATTGGAAACTATGATCGGGTAAGAATTCCAGCCACCGCTTTTGAAGGAACTTTTCTGGAGTTCAGCTGGAGAGATTTACGAAAATCATGGAATACTGAAACTGGATCCCCGACGGGGTTTGAATTCGCGGCCTCCCGAATGCCAGGCAACCTATAACCCATCGGGCTTGGACGGCAGGAAATAAAGCTTGACAGAAAATTTTATAGAAGTATCAGTGTTAGTTAGAAACAAAGAGAGAGATAATAGTTTTACTACTTCCATCTTCCAGATTTAAAATGTGGAACCGCTAATTCACATTGCAGACTGAATTTTTTATTTATTTACTGTTCTTAATGATTATTATTACTACTAAAACTGTTGCTACTGCGTTCAAGTTTAGCTTACCTTCAAAATATGGTATGATGAAAACAAAATTAAGGTGTTAATATTCCGCACCATTTAATTTTTTATTTATATTTCGTGACTTAGTTTACCATTAGAGTTCTTTCGTAAATGCTCTTTCTACTTACCCTTAACCTTTGTGTGTATTTGTCATACGCACAGTTCTATAACGCTGCAGCGTTAGAAAGTATAACTAAGTCCATTCAAACTCTCTTATTGGTTTTCCGTGCGTAATTTAGCGATTTTTTTTCTGTATTCGCCATATAATTGCGTTTGCTAGCGAATTGTTAACTGTTTATTAGAGGGAAAAAAATACGCAACGGTTATCAAAATTACGAAAAAAGTGTTACCATCTCTCTATAATTAATCAATTTGGTTATTTAAATAATTATTATGACTAAAATGGTGATATTCGTGATTATTTTTACTGCAGAACTCCGAACTTTCCCTCTGAGCGTCTGCGAGTTTCTTGCTGCGCTGGCTCATTTTTTTAGTCTTGGGTAAAGTGCTGGGTATGAGAGGTCTATTTTATCATGAATTTAGTGTACCACCTACCAGTTATGCTGTCCCATGCGGTATTCGTGTCTAGAACGAAGCATAATCGAAAGGCGAGGGGTCTCTCGAATTCTGTCCCCGACTGTACCAACTAGCAAATCATTCATTTTGGAGATTTCTCAGATTTTTTGATGCTGCTCCTGTGAATTAAAATTCCAATAAACATTTGCGATATTCTTGAATGAACAAGCAGTTAATGTCACATTTAAAATCGTTGCATGCTTTGACACTCGGTTTGTAGTCCGTTAGGTTCTTGCTGCACATTAGTAATACCTCTCATCGGTGAATTATCTGGTCGTAATGTGCCTTTGTCGGCAAAGTTACCGCGTACGACAAATCAATAAACAAATGTGCTTTTGCTGCGAGCATCCTTTGCTACATTCATTCCAAAATAAGCAATGGATTTCAACGAAACTATACATAGCGGTAGCTTATGCTCTCGGCAGCTACAATGGAACATAGCCAAAAAAGTAGGTTTTTTTTTTTTTTTTTTTTTTTTTTTTTTTTTTTTTTTTTAAAGTTTTCTGTGTGTGCAAGCGTCTATCAAAAACTAATGAAATAATTTTAATCGCGGCAGCCGATATCATAGGTTGACATCTATATACAGGGTGGGGCATTTAATATGTTTTCTGGAAATATTTCGGAAAGAAAGCATTTTAACAAACAATAACCTGTATAAAAAATAATCGTACAGTAGGGGGCTACAATTATGTAATATTGGTTTTTTCACAGGTGGCGCTGTTGTCGTTACAACAAGGTCAACTTAATTCTTTTAAATGGGAACCCCTAATTTTTTTTGGAAGATTCCGATTCCTCATGAAAAAATAAAAATAGTTTGCTTAACTCACTTTTCTGTTAGCCTCACAGACAGAAAATGAATATTCGCGTTTTTGTGTATAGTTTTAATTATTGTTTAAATAATTACATGTAATTTTCATTCTGCAAACATGGAAGGTAATTTTAAAGGATAATGACGAAATTGATTTTTTAAATGCTTTTTCTTACTTATTTGCAGCCATGTCTACAGCAGGTGCTCAAAAAGGTGACCATTTACTTCCAGATATTTTCTGACCCTTTGCAGAAATGATGCCTGAACAGCTCGAAGTGTGTCAGAAAATGTCTGGAAGTAAATGGTCACCTTTTTGAGCACCTGCTGTAGACATGGCTGCAAATAAGTAAGAAAAAGCATTTAAAAAATCAATTTCGTCACTATCCTTTAAAATTACTTTCCATGTTTACAGAATGAAAATTACATGTAATTATTTAAACAATAATTAAAATTATACACAAAAAACGCGAATATTCATTTTTTGCGATTACAGCGCCATCTGTGAGGCTAACAGAAAAGTGAGTTAAGCAAACTATTTTTATTTTTTCATGAGGAATCGGAATCTTAAAAAAAAAATAGGGGTTCCCATTTAAAAGAATTAAGTTGACCTTGTTGTAACGACAACAGCGCCACCTGTAAAAAAACCAATATCACATAATTGTAGCCCCCTACTGTACGATTATTTTTTATATAGGTTATTGTTTGTTAAAATGCTTTCTTTCCGAAATATTTCCAGAAAACATATTAAATGCCCCACCCTGTATATAAAATAAAGTCGTGTTAGTGACACTATTGATAAGTCAAGAACGGTTGTACCGATTTGGCTGAAAATTGGTACGGAGGTAGCTTAGAACCAGGAGACGGACATAGGATACTTTTTATCCTGTTCGACCGCGTTCCCATGTGACGTGACAAGTCACTATAAAACGTGTTGTAACAAAAACGCATCTAACTTGCAATAAAAAAACGTCAAAGAGAATACAAGTCGCTGTAAAACGTGTAATAAGAAAAACTCATCTGACTTGGAATAACAAATCGCAAATGACAGCTAAACGTAATTTTGTCTGTGGTTAAGTATGGTTCAACGTAAAAATTGGAAGGAAAATAGTAAAAACAACACTTTTCGTGTCCCTCATTCAAAACAAGACAAAGGCGCGTTAGGATTATCTTTGGTATGCTTTCTAGTTGATTAGGCTCTATGGATATTGATCTATGCCTGCCTGTGATCAGCGAAAATAATACCACTAAAGTACGTGTTACCATTCCTTTCTCCGTATGTGGCATTTTCTTGTTGCTTTAAATTTTCGCTTCTCCCGAAAACCAATTGTGTGTTTATTTGTTCAGTGTGTTTACATTTAGACCCATGCCACCTATCAGGAAAGTTTCGACTAAGAAAATAGAATGCATCAGTTTAAAAGCATGCAATACTAAGATACCTAAAAAGCAAAATCGATTACTGGTATTGTAGTTGAGAAGCGATATGCGGTAGCGTCTGACGATCGAACCACACTTATCCTATTATTTTAAGAATGCAAAGTTCTAGTAAGCCTTGTGTTGATGGGTTCCATTCGTTTTAAAGTATGCTTAGGTAGAATTCACGATGATTGAATTGGCTGCAAGTAATAATACTCTCTTGCTTTTATAGTCTATATAAATGAAAATGAATTAAGAAATGTGTTTCTAAGCGCAAAACTCGAGAATGGCTCGACCAATTCGGCTAATTTTTTCCCCCATATTTTCGTTAATCCACAAGGAAGGTTATTATGGAGAGAAAAAACGTAAAAATTGCGAGGAAAATAGTAAAATCAACACTTTTCGCATACAAACCAGTCAATCAAAACTTGCGCCTGATAATAAAACAAAAAATGTGGTGTATCACAAGGTACTTAACTGAAGAGTGCAACATATGCACCAAAATACATGAACAATAAAGAATCATTAAAATACTTAATTTTTTTATTTGTATTTCCTAATAAAAATTGAACTTAATAAAATAAAAATCTGCTTATTTATTGCCTCTCAGGCGGAACAGAGTTCGCCGGGTCAGCTAGTACATAATACTTCTGTCCTTATAATTTACATTTTTCCCACAGTACTCCCAGTGAAATTATACAAAGATAAACGTACTATTTGTTTTCACGTTTGTATAGTATCATATATGAGGAAACAGTTCATGTACCTGCCACGAAGGCCTCTGATATGAAATGTAAGTGTTTAATATTGCACAGACTTTAGTGAATTAACTTTTTAATTCAATTAGTAATTTTATATAATAATTTATGTACGTACAAATAAAGCAATTTCGTCGAAGGAACAGCAGGCATCACCACTGTAGCAACCCGAGTGGTTTGTTACAAAACAAAAACTTTAGGTTCGTTTGACCGGATCACATTTGAGTATGTCGCAACCAAAATTGTGACGTTGTGGACGAAAAATTGTTGCCACTGTTGCTTATAGTAAAGTGAATAAGAAGAATTAATGAGCGAAACGAAATCGTAAAGGGTAAGTTAGTTTTTAATGAAGTTGAATAATGCGACAACACATATATTCATGAATCGCAATTGACTAAAATAATATCTATAAAGATGGTCCAAGAAATACTTAATGATGTCTGATTAGCTTGGAGTCCCTTTCCTAAGCCTACAGAGAGCATCAGAAAGTAGCTGTTACATCTTGTCTTGGTTGGAACTGACTGCCTTGGTGAAAAACTTGAAATGCGCTTCGCGACAGAGCCAGGGCTGTGGAGAAAACACTTTAGTTGGACACTGTTCGTGTGCATATGGCATTGTTATACTTTAATTGGCGGAATAAAGCATAATAATACGGACTTTAGACAGAACTGGAGGGGGGACGCCAAATTCCAGCTACGAGTTAGAAGAACTTAATCCTGAAGCAAGCTTACTTGCAGGGGTAACATTACTGGCGTTTTATAGCTTGAGAAAAAGTCACTTCGGTCGTACAGCTAACCTTCCAATATCTTAAAATATACCACTAATCTTAGTAACATAGCTTTATGAACAATAGTGAAGTACGTGACTGTGATTCATTTCCAATCTTCCAAAGTAGTGGCAATTTAAAGGGGTGGTTAAACAAAAATGCATGTTAAAAACATTTGCATATAACCGAAATTCATATGAAATAAAGCGTTTAGGACAGGACTTTCTCTTGCCTAGCCAACATTTCTTTGATGATTTATCAGAGAATTCAGTGCATACCACATGGAAGAAGTTCGTAACGTATCTACTAAATCAATCTGGCTGCGTTGCGAGTATTCTTGCCTGCGTCTATGGCATAACGTAAAAACAGCCATCGCTAGTGTCTGGCGCTCATACCTGCGGCTATTACTTGGCCCAGTGTAGTCTTCTAAGCCGCAATGGCTACTTTCGCGAGACCTTCCCGATTAAATCGTCCCATTAACGGGTCCACCGACCACTTGGGATCGCCTTCATTTCGTCCGCAATGACCAGCAATAAAGCCTTCCGAGAACAAAACGACCGTTTTCGTTTGCAGATACTCTCGAAATATTGCGGTTAAATTAAAACCTGTTTGGCACGTAGTATCTCTTTGGGCGCGCACTTTATTGGCTTCGGCCTCCTCGGAGAGAGCCTTTTGATGAGAGCAATACAAGACCCATAAAATATAAAACTCTTCCACCGCTTCGGCGTCGTGGAATGGGCTTGTGGCCCATAGGCCGTTTGGGGTTTATCGCAGTGTTTAACTTCTTCTGTTTGCTGTAACAGCAAAAAAAAAAAAAGTCGTGTCTGGAATTTCTATTACTCCTCATTTTTGTGTTCCCAGAATCAATTCCAATCGATACAAAATTTCAGCGTTATACATATATGTCAGTTTAGTTATTTTCTATTTACGTATATAGTTCTGTGCACACACTTTAACCGTAGTATCAGTCTCTGACTTAAATGGGGTTTGTGCTGTAGTTGTATTTATATTTCTTAATCTTTTTATTTTTTGTTGATTTCATCACTTATAGGAAATAAGGCAATTATGCATTATTAGATTTTCCGTGAAGTCATTTGCATTGAGTAATAACACGCGGATCAGTTTCTGAAATTGTTTAAGAATGGACTCGAAAACTAAAGCTATTTCGTTCTTTTTGTGTTTCATTTGCGCGTTGTCTTCTCATTCCAAACTGATATATCGTTCCTCATTTGCTAGAAGTGTTCGCGTTTCTGTTTGATTCTGAAAGGAATTGTTCCTTCTTCCTAGGTGAAAAAGTATAAAGCATTATTTTACAGGCAATATTCTAACTAGTTAGTTAATTTCATTCAGTCCTGTTGGGGTGATTACGACGTGATTGGGTAACAAAAATTTATTTGTATAACTTGAATATAAAATACCAGTGCATTAGATGCAAACTATAACTTACAGTTTACTGGTACTTCTCTGTTGACGTCACATCAATATATCGTCCGTAACCACTGTCATGCAATTTGGTTGTTAGTTATTAATACTCGATTTTTACAAAAGATTCAAGTGTAACTATTAAGTTTCAATTATTAATAACACTTTGACGTATTCAAAATTTCTGTGCTATTTGCGATGAATGTCGTATTGACGTAAAGTGTATCCATTACATTAATACCTTTCATAGAAGTAGGATTAATTTAAGTCGTAGTTTCATTGACAACAGGATATTCCTGCTAAGTACGGAAGAAAAATTTGTTCTGTACAGTGATCGCTTGTAATAAATATACAGTTCATATTGTGAGAGTATTAGTTAATCAGTAGCAGGATGGCTAACGTATTCAGTCTTCAAAGGTTTAAGGTCCCACAGGATTTTTGGTCCCACTACATGAACCATACGAAATAAGACTAATAAAATAAATTTAATAGACCACTGCAGCTAACACACGACACAAAAGCATCATAAAATTCTGATTTATCTCGGCCTTCAAGCATATTTCCATTAATGGTGAGATTCTCTTAAGATGAAACATGTCAGTATGGTTTTTACTTCTCTTGGTGCTCGACTGCGGTGTAGAATTCGTGTCCATCGCGTCCGTTATTCCAGAGACATTTCTTCGCATATTCATAACCGCACACTCTGCCCTTATCAACGTCTTTCCTTCCACTCACTCATTACTTCATATTACAAAAGTCACTGACGGTAGAGACTTTCCCGAACGGCTTGGCCGCCATATAAAAGAGTTTTATGTGAACAAAAATGCGACGGTTCAACGAGTAACGCCCTAGCATTCAAACTTGCGATCATGAGAAAAAAAAAGAAAAAAAAATACTGAAATGTGTACCAGCAATATTTGTGGTACAAATTGCCATCATGAATCTGCTGAAATGTTCGTTTATAATTTCATTCGTCAACTCAATATTCGAATGTTCTATAACCTCACTTTATGTCTCTTGTTATCTATGTTCTGGAAATGTCGGCTGTGAAATGTTACAGTTGGTTAGAAGAATTTGGTATTAAGACAGAGATGAGAATATTGAGGCTATAATTTGACGAGAAAAGGAAACAACCTCAGCTTAAGTTTTTCCTCATTGTACTAGTAAATGACTCGAGTAAAAGATGAAAATACATGTGATTAAAATAAATAAGGGAAAGACTTGTGCACAATTTGCACTAACGTTGCCCTCGTTATACATAGCTGTTAGTTAAAAGCAACGTCAGGGTTTGTGTTGACAGACGATATATTCTGACTGGTCGAATGACCGAGTCTTTCTCAATTTCTTTCCACCAGACGGCGTCACTAAAGCGTACATTCCTCTTCACTGCCGCTGCCTCGCGTTCCACTCACCGATTGTGATCGAAACTCTTTGGTCCTTTGTCGACCGCTGCTGCTGCCACCTAGCGACCGTAAGGCCAAACTCCTGACTGGCTGGCGTAGCGTTACTTGCTCCCTTTGATTCTGTTCCTCTCTGGGGCTTTTTGTAATCCGTATCGACTACGCAAAGTCTGTCACCAAAGTTTGGCACCCGGAAAAAAAATCGTGGTGAAAGAACAACGATGAAACTCTGAGCCTCCTCTAAAATTTAATGAACGTGTCGAAGTTAGTTTCAGCAAAGAGTCACCTCGAAAGAGAAAATAAAATTAATCACCGTGCAGAATATATTTATAACACATGGCACACCACTTACAGAAATTGACATTAATTTCGTATTTTGAATACTAGTTCTTTACCTGCCAACTGAAAATTCTACGGGTCATCAAAGAATGTGAAGAACGAAGATATAAGGTAAAATAAATATTACCAGAGGTGATAAATATAAAATTTATCAATGTAGAACAATTTCATAAGTGTTTATACAGAATTAATTGATAAGTGCAGATACTATATTAAAAGTTAGCTTTTAAAACTGAAAATAAGTTACTTTTTTCGTCATTTTGCTCAGTAAAAGACCGTTTTGTACAATTCATGGAAAAATATTACTGAATGTCTGGATTTTTTTATTGTGGTAGATTTTTGGGACGACTTTATCTCAAATGCCATAAATTAGAATTTTATGAAGTTTATAATTTGAAAAATAAGTTAAATTTTTTCATTGTAAGTAGGCTTTAAAATTGTTTTATTTTTTACCTAAACCTAACATTCTTTTTAGCAATTCGTATCAGAAATGTATCTTTACACGGTAAAGCAGCTGAAATATGATAGAGCTGCAAGAAATTACTAATGAGTCGAAAAATTTAAGTAAAGGTACGATAAATTTGGACAACGGCTATGAAGCAATTTTAACAATTTTTTGTACATTGGAAATAGAATTGTTAATGCGCATTGTTTTATAGGTTGAAAAGGGTGGGGGGAGGGGAGTATAGTGCTTAGATTTATGGTTCGTCGCGGATGAAGTCGTTAGAGCCGGAAGAAGACTCTTAGAATGAATAAGAATGAAATCACCACTGGTAACCAATTCCGTAATTCTCCAACAGTGATGTTGGAAAACAATTAAAAACCGAAATTAATTTAGTTGCACTTCCTTCCCAGTCGGCATCTTTCCGAATGTAAATACAAATTACAATGCTCACCTGCCATATTCCGTCGGATTTTTATGATACTTCGTATTCAACAGTACTGCCTGATTTATGGGTTTAAGTTAATTTTTTTCTGCACACAGCTCTGTTTCTACTAGGCTTGCTCTACTGAAGTTGATATTCAAGCTGACACGTGTTACAGTTATATGTTTAACAGTAGTCTAATAAATGAATACTTTTCCAACAGTCTTCGAGAAACATCTATCCCAAATTCCAACATTACAAGCAACAATCCACAAGACTGTTTTGGACATAATAAAATTGTAGCTTAAGAAACTAAAATAACGCTTTCGCAGGAATGTGAACTAAAAGGTTAAAATAATCTTTAAATACTATTATTTTGTTTAACAGCAATAGGACGTTCCACAATTCAGATAATTTTTTTTAACAATCGTAAAGAATAAAATCACTGATTACAAAATTAAATTTAATGTAAAAATGGTGGGGTGTCGTATCAGTTGTCTTATATTATTTGTCGCAGGCCGTTTGTAAAGATAGAGTCAAAAGTAATATATATAGAGAGAGCACCCCACGATTTTTATATATTAAAGTTAATTTTGTAATCATTAAGCTTATTCAAAAAATTAATTTATCCTGAGTTGTCGGACGTTCTATCGCTGTTAAACAAAATCTTAATATTTAAAGATTATTTTAACATTTTAGTTCACATTACTACGAAAGCGTGTTTTTAGTTTTTTAAACTACAAATTTATTTTTAACTATCTAGTTCAGGGTGTATCAAAAGAAATGTTTCCTACTGTTGGCTTTTCTTTGCCAATCTCTGTTTTACTTTGTGTTGTTGTTTCATTTTTAGTTATAATTCCCCTGAGTAACGTACAATTAAATGGCCAACCACACCAGAGGTCCAATAGCAGGGTAAATGTGGAAGACTACTCTTTTATAATAGGACGAAGTAATTGTAAACGATGTTTCGAATACTCGCTATTCAACATCACATTCTGCGACTGTAGACACCATCGTGGCAGCTTGTATCAAAGTATCATCAATTGCGCCTATGCAAAAGATTGCGCAACAAAACCATTTTTCTGTTGTTACCGTCAAAGTAATGAGAATACCAGGTTACAGCTGTGAAATTATTGTGTTGTTAAACGTTCTTAATAAATTTCACGAGGTTCAACCATTTTTCTGTTATTACTGTCAAAGTAATGAGAATAGTAGGACATTGCTATGAAATTATTTTATTGTCACCAGTTCTTAATATGTGTGCGAAACTCAAATAGCTCTGACATCTGGAATTGGATCAAAATGGAATTTTAAATTTCGTTACATTCATTCATTCATGCATACAGATTAAGCTAATATAAAGCGTGGAAAAATGGAAGTAAATATGGATTATTTTATCTTCTAATGAGATTGTAGTATCACTACAATTTTATATAGTGTATTACGTTTCATTTGATCTTTTTTCTTAATTTTTTCTACAAAAACCATCCTGGTTCGCTGTGATGCGCCCTAAAACGCCCAAAACAACAATAACTTACATGGTGAAGTGAAGTCTTCACCAGAAGATGACGACAGAGTTCCCGATCGCCGAAATATCGTGTAAAAACAGTCTGCTCGCTCGTCTAGTCACCCGAGAAGACTATTAATTAACAATAACCTAATTTATTTATGTGATAAAACTTGAAGCACATAGGGAGAATGTTATGTGGAAATGAAGCTAATTAGTTCAGCATTTCTAACACACAGCAACACGTAACAGATGCGCCCATGCGAGAGGATGAAAGTCAATAAACCACCGCTGTGCTGCTAGGGAAATGATGCAAACCCGCATCACAAGCGTCCAACTTGACTTCATCCGCTCGCCACTGCAACGTTAATGCGCACTTTTGTTCCAGTCCCTTGGGTTATTCTATGCGTTAAACATCGTGATTGCGACCAACGACAGGGATATCCAAGTAGTCTACAGTTACATCATTAGACCTTACTCGTAATTTCCTTGACTTTATCTATTTTGACAGTTGAGAAGATTTTTATAAGCGTTTTACCAGTGTGGTTTTCAGCAGTAATGTAGGCCTCGTTCAGCAGTTCTATATTTTACAGTTACATCAGCCTTTAGAAACGGGGTGTGGAGGTAGTTTATGGAAGATCGGAAGGCCTCTCACATTTTTGTTTTTTAGTGAACAAAACTATCAGGGAATACTCAAAGGGGATGTAATGATTGTGAGGTCAATAAATATTAGAATTTCTTTAATTTTATTTTTTTTATCTTGATACATTATTTGGTTTTTAACACTTTATATTAGATTTAAAATGTTTTGTTTCTGATTAGGTACTCGCTAGACTTATATTGAGGCAGATCTTCAATTCTAGACGATGATTTTGATAGATAGCGCTTACTATTATTCTTGGTAGCGGATGCTAATGGTCACTTACTACTTAGCTTCGATTGAATCCAATTACTACAGCTTGCTACACTTTCAGATCGTCGTTCGTTGTCGCATAGAGTAACAGTAACAGTAACTGTTACTATTTCATTTGGTTGGTATTAGAAATTTGGCTACATACTGAGTACCTTCTTGTTAAGCTAGAAATTATTTTGTCATTGTGCATTAGTCGGAGTCTATATAGGCCCCTATGATTTGGTCTTTGTGCCATAACTAAACAAATCTCATGCTGTGCCAAATTGTTTCT
>CM061920.1:253322185-253395204 GCA_031002005.1 Vandiemenella viatica | reverse complement strand
ATCTAGATTTTTTGCGCTGAAATGCTATCGCGCAGCAAATGCGTTTAATTTAATCATTCACAGTGATCTACAGATCATGTGGCTGCTTTCAAAATTTAGCGTGATTACAGCCCGTCCCATTGGCTGGGGTCGTTGTGGTACAATGGTGATGCCTGGCAGAGGGTTAACTGATTCGACACCAGGTGGTGCAAGGATATTAAGGAATTTTCATCATCGGGACAAGGCCGGCTGGCAGGACGTTTGGTGACATACAATTTATAATTACCAGGTTAAGTACCAAACTCTTGGGTTATATCCCATTCTTCTCCACAGTGCGTTTAGATTTAAGGCACACGATATAGTTGATGGTGTAGTGATAAGCGTTACGCCTATCATACAAATGTTTAACAGGGTGTTATTAATACCGGCCACTACGGGATAGGTACCCGAATATGTATCGTATTGGCGAAAGTCTATGTTCGTCTAGAAGCATAACGGAACAATTCTTGGTCATTGCTTCTCGGGCATACAGTACCGAGTACCAGTGGTGCATACCTGCCTCCACAATTAGAAAGGCGGTTTCCCACGGCGCGCGATTTTGGAAGTCGCGCCACAGTGGGCAGCTGTCTCTCTTTGTCTACACACAAAGGAACTGAGAATGAATGTCTCCCAAGCCGGGTGTTCAGCGTCTCCGTCCCTTTTAGATGAAATGCACACTACGCTAAAAATGATAATCTGTGTAGATTTGTAACAGACACCAGCGTATCACCAGGGTATTTTACGCTATACAGGGTATTATAATTGAATATCAAAATGTAAATTAATCAAATGAGAATTGGATGATTTTGGGATTTGAAACGGTCACAAAAAGACATTTTAATAAAGATTTTTACAATGGCATCTACAAATTTGAGCGTATTTACCATTGCGTTAATAAACAAGAGGTTGTGCAATTTTCTAAGCAACGCTCAACGTACAATGAGCCCTTTAAATGCAAGCAAACAAGTATAGTTGTACTTTAAAAATCTCACAATTATTCTTATGAAAAGTATGTTACCAGTTATGACGATAGCAAACAGTAATGAATTTTAACGGGTAGGACAGTTACACAGTCTAGCTCAGTGGTTTTATCAGATCAGAGCAAGGATCTTTATCTCAGATGCGCTTAAGGGTACAGTTTCAAGGGAGTTGCAGGGTGAATGGCTTCGTAGAAACACATTACCGTTCTTCTTCCACGGCAGGTAGCGCTGAGCGGAGATGACCACCGGGTCGATCGTCGTAACTGGCCACGCCAGCAGTACGCGGCAAGTCGAAAGTTAGAAGTGCGCCTCAGATGGTCTCCAGGACACAAGTCAGCCCAGCACACATGGACCCCAAGTCGCCAGTGACTCGTCTGGGCTCCGGAATGGACGTGATCTTGGCTGCCCTCCCGACTGGATGGAAGTGCCCTCGTCCTTTTCTGCCGCCACGGAGGTAAACTCTAACTCCGCCTCTTGTGGCTCGAAGACGACATAGAACATAACATTCCCCGAATTTTAGTACTATGTTCCCTGTGATTGGCTGACCATCTGACGTCATGTGATTCTATGGCTTCTCTTGGCCACGTTAAGTTTCGGCAATCCTCGAGAGCCGATGTCTCCTTCGGGAGGAAGGAATTCTGTTTACGGCCTGCCCGACAGAAATCCCTAACCCTCTTACCATTCTGCCAAAAAGGCGCCAGCCAGACTGCCCTTCACTGAAGCGTAAAATCCTTGCCTTTCACCCTTTCACGCGCATCTTTCGAACATACAGTGGACATCCCAAGAAATGGAAAAATATTGTAATCCTTTACTTTATATAAAATAAAAAGGTGATATTTAACGGGGAGCTTAGCGTATCGTTACAGTGCATACCTGCCTTCACAATTACAAAGGCGGTTTCCCACGGCACGCGATTTTGGAAGTCGCGCCACAGTAGGCAGCTGTCTCTCTTTGTCTACACACAAAGGGGCTGAGAATGAATGTCTCCCAAGCTGGGTGTTCAGCGTCTCCGTCCCTTTAGATGAAATGCACACTCGGCTAGAAATGATAATCTGTGTAGATTTGTAACAGACACCAAGCCGCAGTATTTACGAACAGCAACGAGTTTCGACGGAATAACACGATGTCTCAGCGCCTATCACGATTAAGGTGCCTTGGCAATTCCGTGAGCGTCTGGGAGAGAGAAAATGATTCCTCCTATAAGTTGTTTTTTTTTTTTTTTTAACAATTTGTTATTATTTTCTTTGTAAAATTCTGTTCACGTATGGAGTGTCTCCGGATGGTGATTGGGTGATTGGACGACAGAAGACAAGACTGGAAAGGGAATTATGGACATCGGAGCTGTGGCTTCAGAAATGGAGTGCTTGGTTCTCAAGAGGTGTCTTGGACGGTCGAGTTACCATGCTGGCAGCTTACAGTAACAAGCGACCAGACTTTGAGTTTAAAGAGTGGATATCAAAATTAGTTTCACTTTCAACTCTGAACAAATGTTTTTCACACGGTGCTGTGTGGGTGAGTACGATTGATGAGGCAGTAAGTTCGAGTCCTGCACACTATTTTACGGTAATAAAATTTCCTCGAACTTTAACGACCATTGTTTGCACATGAGAATTTCTCTGGAAGAGACCACCCAAATGACACCCTGAGTGTATAGCTCTACCCGGTAAGAGTTTTAAAACCGGACAATAAATAACAGGCTGATGAACATTAGTCGCGTGCGCATGTTGAGCTTGAGATACAATTGCAATGGATTTTTGCAGAAGTGATGGCAGTATCAATGTTTTAAAAACATTATGGTAGCTTTTAATTGAAGAAGTAAGAGAGGTACATCAGATTGAATTAAGGACCTTAATGCTGATCATTAGGTCCATATACTATTGCTGGTCTCTTCTGCAAAGATTTCATGTTTTTGCTATGTGGCATCTTTTTATAAAGTCAATTGGATAACAATTTTCCTGTAATGTTATTTTTAAAATATAATGTTTTCAATGTTATCAGAGAAAAATCAAAGTATAAAGGTCAGGTTAGTAGAACGGGGTGTTGTTTTTATTAAGAATTTTTTAATTGTTTACTTCATTTCAAAAGTAAATACACCTTCCGTCCGTTTGGTTATTTTTATGTTAAAATACTCTGTCGGTATATGACACATTTAGAGTTACGAATGTTTATACATTCATTTCACATCTTTTTCGCAATTATTTAATAATCAATAGATATTCAAATAAATAATAATAACGATAATTAAGACCGCACAAAACCTCCATATATTAGACTACAATGGTAACTCATCTTTGGAAGGGGACTTTGAACTTTACCGTACCCTTGATATTTTTCAGAAGAGCCAGGATAGGTGGTAGCGGGTTTCACTCTCTTCCTTAATCTTCACAACTCAATACGTGTACACATAATTGATCCACTCAGAATAACCATACATTCACAGTTGGAAAGATCTAGCAGTCCTACTTCAGTTGCAAGGCTCAAAAGGTCTCTTTCAGTGGTGTCCAACCTATCTACGACACTATTTGCCTATTTGCAAAATTAGAGACACCGTCACAAGGAAGAAAAGACAACAGCTAAGACCTACTCTGCAGTTCTCAGAGAAACCGCTCACTTTACGCTGTGTAATATTTCATTGCACCCGTTATTATACGTGCAGGAAATTCCATGTAGTGGAGTTGGGATTATTTGCTAAGGTTATAGCCCGTTCAATTAATAGAGGCGGCTCAAGGTCATTCTCCTCTATTCATACTCCGCTGCGAAAGGGAAAATTGCGAACCGCCTGCGTACACACAAATGTCTGCTCGGATGGTGGTGAAGGAGCGGAGCAATTAGAACATGACCTTGAACTGCCAGTTGAGCGTTAATAGGGCATAATATAATGGTCCACATGGTACACAAGCCCCAATAACATTAAAAATACATACGATGTAACAGATTTGCACGGAGGAATTACTAAAACTCGGGGTCTCGCGTATCGTGTAACCTTACATCAACAGCTATCCTGAGAGGTTTCTTAATTATTCACTTTTTCAAGCACTTTGATATGAAAAGTTAACAGTGTAAATTTATTTCAGAAACGTTCCTTGAATAATTCCACTCTGCATCTTTATATATAAAGATGAATGTACACTCCTGGAAATTGAAATAAGAACACCGTGAATTCATTGTCCCAGGAATGAGAAACTTTATATACAAATTCCTGGGGTCAGATACAACACATGATCACACAGACAGAACCATAGGCACATAGACACAGGCAACAGAGCATGCACAATGTCGGCACTAGTAGCGTGTATATCCTCGTTTCACAGCAATGCAGGCTGCAATTCTCCCATGGAGACGATCGTAGAGGTGCTGGATGTAGTCCTGTGGAACGGCATGCCAAGCCATTTCCACCTGGCGCCTCAGCTGGACCAGCGTTCGTGCTGGACGTGCAGACCGCGTGAGACGACGTTTCATCCAGTCCCAAACATGCTCAATGGGGTACAGATCCGGAGATCTCGCTGGCCAAGTTAGTTGACTTATACCTTCTAGAGCACGTTGGGTGGCACGGGATACATGTGGACGTGCATTGTCCTGTTGGAACAGCATGTTCCCTTGGTAGAACGATGGGTTCGATGACGGTTTGAATGTACCGTGCACTGTTCAGTGTCCCCTCGACGACCACCAGAGGTGTACGGCCAGTGTAGGAGATCGCTCCCCACACCATGATGCCGGGTGTTGGCCCTGTGTGCCTCGGTCGTATGCAGTCCTGATTGTGGCGCTCACCTGCACGGCGCCAAACACGCATACGACCATCATTGGCACCAAGGCAGAAGCGACTCTCATCACTGAAGACAACACGTCTCCATTCGTCCCTCCATACACGCCTGTCGCGACACCACTGGAGGCGGGCTGCACGATGTTGGGGCGTGAGCGGAAGACGACCTAACGGTGCGCGGGACCGTAGCCCAGCATCATGGAGATGGTTGCGAATGGTCCTCTCTGATACCCCAGGAGCAACAGTGTCCCTAATTTGCCGGGAAGTAGCGGTGCGGTCCCCTACGGCACTGCGTAGGATGCGACGGTCTTGGCGTGCGTCCGTGCGTCGCTGCTGTCCGGACCCAGGTCGACGGGCACGTGCACCTTCCGCCGACCACTGGCGACAACATCGATGTACTGTGGAGACCTCGCGCCCCACATGTTGAGCAATTCGGCGGTACGTCCACCCAGCCTCCCGCATGCCCACTATACGCCCTCGCTCAAAGTCCGTCAACTGCACATACGGCTCACGTACACACTGTCGCGGCATGCTACCAGTGTTAAAGACTGAGATGGAGCTCCGTATGCCACTGCAAACTGGCTGAAACTGACTGCGGTGGTGCCCAACCGCTGCGCAGCTAGCGCCCTTCAACGGCCAACACTGCTGTTCCTGGTGTGTCCGCTGTGCCGTGCGTTTGATCATTGCTTGTACAGCCCTCTCGTAGTGTCCGGAGCAAGTATGGTGGGTCTTACACACCGGCGTCAATGTGTTCTTATTTCAATTTCCAGGAGTGTATGTTTGTTTGTTTGTTCTTCATAGAAATCCACAGTTTTCATCCGATGTCGATGAAACTTAGCACACTTATCCTTTGAAACAAGGAGAAAAATACTGTATACATTTGGTTGAAAAATTATCTGTATAAATAACACATTTTGCTTCATAACTTCGAAATACGGCGATAGAGAGATACGTTGGATGTGGACATCAACGTACGATGTTTCCGTGTAGTGGACTTCCAGCTGAGTGGTTAAAGCGCTTGCTTACGAACGTCGTGGTCTCCGGTTCAAATCTCCGTCGGGGATAAGGTTTTTAAAAATTGTTTTTCATCGTAAGAGTCAGGCCTGGGCCGTAGGTTATTGGGATTGAATATTAAAATGTAGATATTAGAAAGTTAGGTGTGCAATACGAGGCAAATCGTAGGTATTCTTGCAATGTTGTAGGTGTAAACTTTTTTACGTTATAATGATCCCTCAGGTGTTGTTCGCAGTCAGTGTGTGAGTGTGAACCACAGTAATCTTTATATATAAAGATGAATGTATATTTGTTTGTTTGTTTGATTGTTTGTTGGTTTGTTGGTTTGTTTGTTCTTCATACAAATCCACAGTTTTTATCCGTTCTTTATGAAACTTTGCACACTTATCCTTTGAAACAAGGAGAAAAATTCTGTCTACATTTGGTTGAAAAATTATCTGTACAAATAACACATTTGTCTCATAACTTCGAAATACGGCGGTAGACTGACACGTTGGATGTGGACGACTCCGTACCGAGTTTCCACGTAGTGGCCTGGCAGCTGAGTGGCTAAAGCACTTGTTTACGAACGTCGTGGTCTCCGGTTCAAATCTCCGTGGGGGATAAGGTTTTAAAAATCGTTTTTCATCGTAAGAGTCAGGCCAAGGCCGTAGGTTATTCGGATTGAAAGTTAAACCGTAGATATTAGAAAGTTAGGGGTGCAATGCGAGGCAAATCGTAGGTATTCTTGCAATGTTGTAGGTGTATACTTTTTTACGTTATAATGATCCCTCAGGTTTTGTTCGCAGTCAGTGTGTAAGTGTGAACCACAGTAATATTATTATAATTAGGGATGTAAGTCTCTGTCTTTTTGATACGTTATGACAGCCAAATGGCTATATCGTTGTGATGTAATTTTATAAGGAAATGTGTATGAAGGGCACAGGATATTTTTTCCAGTATGATTAACAGTTGTAGCCACGAAATTTTGAGATCTTATCGAATAGTGACAGAAATATGTTGGAAATTAATTCTCTTCAAGAGGCAGGTTCGACGGTAGAATGATATAGTGATAGCTTTCCTGTCATATTATGCCGACTCGATATTGTTTGGGACTAATCTTTCGTTACCAACAACTTACTATATTTAATTCTGGCAAGAAAATTCTTAATCGACGCGTACGAAGTCGCGGGTACGAGGCTAGTTTCGTATAAAGTAGATTAAAGATTATAGTGGCATAATATTCTCAGCAAACCATTTTCATTACAACGCTCTCATTTTGTAATTGATAGTAGAGAATCCGAGACTCGTTTCACCATTTCTCTAACGGAACCAGTTCCCACACTTTTTTTTACTTATGGCTTTACGTCTCGTCGACGTCGAGGTCATACGGGGGGGATGGAACTGGGGACAAGGAATGGGAAGGAATTCTCATCCCGCCATTCGCCTTGAGTGATTTGGGAAAACCATGGAAAAACCCAAATCTGGATTCTCGGACGGGGATTCGAACCTGCGTCATCCCGAATGCGAGATCCTAACGTTAATCGCTCAGCCACCACGCTCAGTCCCCTCACATTTATGTTTCACAAGTGATAGAATCATCAGATTTGCCCTGTTATCATGATGCACTATTTCACTGAATTTTAGTGGCTTCAACCGTGGTGTGCAGTTTTTGATACCATTAATGGAGAATATCTATTAAACGATAGTGTCCCCAACTATTGTTTCACTAACATTTTGCGGTTATTATGACATAAACTATACACAGAAATACATTTGCCTTCTTCTTTTACTTACCAACTTATGGGGGAAATTACGTCACACCATCTTTCTGTGAATAAGATATGATTAGTGCAATTATCTGAGGAATCCTAGAACTGTTGCAGCTTTTTCTTAGCATCTAACGGAAAAAGGGAAAATTTGAAGTAAGGATGGTTTATACATAAGTGCAAATATTCGAACTTGGGACATTTGGAGCTCCCAGATTCCAATATTGAGACACTTTAAGGCGCATCAGTACACGGGCGGGCATTGATTATATGTCCAAATGTATTTACGCGAAAGTATGCTGTCAATTTATTTGACAGATACATTATTTACTCTGTGTTAAGGACATTCAGAGTTTTTTCATTACACACTCACAAACCATTTCTGATTTTTACCAAAATTCTTAAATCTGAAATATAATATTACATCTACAGTTAGTGAAAAGATGACTCCAATTACTTTAGTCAGTTTTTTAGGCTATAAACTAGTGGCGTTAAGTAAAGTAACTAGTAATTTCATTTTTTTATTCGTAGAAGACATAATTGAATTATATTTATGTTTGCACATCTAGGAAGAGTAAAATTAAATTTAACTCTACTTATAATAAATCCTTTTCCATAATCATCGTTAAAATTAAAATAATAATTAAAAAGAGATAAGGGGGAAAAATAGTTATATCACTTTGAAATGGCACTACCGAACACAAATATATTTTTCTTAATATTTTTACTTTTAACCTATTTTATCCTTTCAGCACGAACGTGAATGTTGGTGGCTCTGTCAAATTGCACAAATTTCCCTCATTTGCTAATATGATTTTTAGGGGGTTATAATATTTTCTCTTTCATGGTACTTTAAGTTAACATATTTCCAACATAAAACATCAAAATAAATACATAAAATTTTACTGCACATTTTCCAGATCACAAAAAATACAACTGAAGAATACAAATAAAATTTTTTTGTTTTCAGCTACAGAAAATAACTACCTACCGGAAAAATACAGATCCGCAAGAGAGTGCAGGGAAGTAGTGACAATCTGTGTTCGGGTCGCATCCCGAGGGAGTGCTGAAGCCAGTCTAGTTAACACTAGACGCTAGACGTCTACTGCACTCCCCTGCGACTACTTGTCTCATCCACTTGCCGGAAGTTCCTGTGCAGAAACCGCATTGATCCCGCTCTCGACGAAGACCATTGTCCGCGGCGCAACTTCTCTTTCCGAGAGACACGACCGTCGTCCGTATCCCAGTTACCACCTCACCCATACAGCGACATCGGCAGCACTGTTCAAGTGGATTACTCCTACACATTCCACCGCATGGCGTGCTCATCACTCCAAACGATTGGCCTGACACGTGAGATGTGGTAAGGAGAGGAAATCGGAGCTTGTTCATTTCTAAACTGGAATGTATCCGGCGCCGACACTAAAGTCTGCCGAGTTATAATCTGTTATCTAGTTAATACCATACTGTAGTGAGTTAAGTGGCATTAAATCTAAAACAAAACGAAGAGGCGATTGATATATTTCTTAGGGTAATAATTATAATGAGACGCCAGAAACAATAGTAATACTACAAATTTTTTATTTCATCCACCCCGCGTGAATATTGGCATTATACGTGATAAATTATTATAACAACAGCTATAAATGATATTTTATTAAACTTCTGCTTTGTTAACTTGCCCGTTTCTCTGTTTATATCACGCGTAACTTTCTGTGATGTCTGACCATGAAACTCAAAAATAACTGTTGACGACTAGAGGAGAGTTGTGATAACAAGAGTGATGGTTGGGAAATGTATTTGGACTACTGTTGGAGATTGTTATAAACACAGAGAACACCTGATTTACGACATCGTGTGATAGTAGACGATCAGCACTTCCAAAGTTTCCGTGAATAACAATAGTTTCAAATAAGCTATTTTAATGTTATCATCTTCTTTTATTCTATCGCTGGCGTAAATCAAGAAAAAATGGAGGGGGAGGGCCTAAACCATAGTTAGAATAAGTTTTTTTTTATGTTTGTGTCGCCGTTTGTGTCGCCATTTGTGTGCGAATCGAGTAACCTTTGTTGTGTATGATAAGTTTATTTTTCTTTGAATATGCGTTCTTTATGAAGCTTTTATGATCGTTTCAGGATTCTCCTACGAGATTATAGGAAACCGCTTAAAAGCAGCAACTAGGACTCAAATCCATGTCGTATAGATACCAAATATATACGCATTTGCTCCGGTTTAATTTAATAGCGACCTCGGTTGATTCAGTTTGTTACACTCGTCAGAATTATTTTTTCCTTTCCTTCCTATTTAGATTGATTGAGATCCGGAATCGGAAGAAATTGTGTCAATAAAGAAATTCATATGAAACGCAGAAAATTTAGTTTCTCTAAGACATTGTGCGAAATTAATGGTGTTGCTTTTCTAACTGATTAATGCACGGATACCTTCAACATACCGAATATGTATAATGTCAAAAGCTATTTGTATAATCAAACAAAGTAAATTGTTATTAGTCTTATCTGACTGTATGAAAAGTAATTACCGTTGCGCGTTTGTACGAAATTCGAGGCATGAATTTTTGCTGAAGCACCACGGTCATCAGGAAAGCTATTAAAAACTGCGAATGTAAAACAGCACAGATTGTAGTCGAATTGAAAAATCATTCATTCGCATCTTTTAATATTTCGAAATTACGGCTGTGGTCTACAATCAAAGAGAGAAAATTAGATGTAAATTAATTATTAATAAGAAAATTTTGATATGTTATGAGCAATAGTAATTTTAGGTTATGAAAACCAGTTATGAAAAAGTTATGAAAAAATTAACAATTAGTCTAAATTTATTTGTATCGTCAACCTTTTTTTGCTATATTTTCGTCAAGCGGTTGGTAATGAAACGGTATCCTACGCTAACAACTTCCAACTTTTTTTAACACGGGTCGGGTGACGTCAAGCATATGAAATTAATAGTAAATAAATGGATTTCTGTAGCTGTAAAACCGGTGGTTAAGGTTATTTTGTACTAAAAGTAAGAACTAGCTGAAGGTAGTAAAGATTAGAAGCAACAAACAAACGAATCCCATTGGCTTGTTAACAAGTACTGTCAGGATAGTAGGATAGAGATAAAAATTATACTTTCTAAAGATATTCTTCCTTAATCATACTTGTCACTTTTCCGCTTACATAATCGTCACTTGTTAGTACAAATCTAAAAAGAAATTTTCGTGGAAACCTTTTGTAAGTTCTTTCCAGCAATGAAAATTATTAGCAATTTGCATCCTCACATTCCAAACCATAGATGACAACGGTGTGGTAAGGGTGTGATTGTTAATTGATTTCACATGACTAAATTTAGAAGGAGATTTTCTAAAAAAAAACAAAAAAAAAAAAACTTACCAATAATTTTCTTAATCGTTAATTTTAAAATTAATTCGATATAACATTATTGTGAATAATTTTTTTTTATCCCCTATTAACAGATATCCATTTGTCATTTAGTCACTAGTTTTATTGACTGAGGTAGCAATGACAACAAAGGGCGATCAAAACGTGCTACATCGGAATCGAACCGCCCCCCCGGGTAGGAGAGGCCAGTGCCATAGCCCCTATACAACTGTGACTGCCAAATAACATTTGATTAGATGTTGATTCGTAATTAAAGTGATGCCTACAAATTGATTTACATGCAAGTCACATATACAGTACATATAAGGATGCACCAGTCCATATCCTTACACATTCTATTTTACACAAATACCGGTACATGTATTTAATCATACAGACATTCACATACCTAGAGATACGCATGATGTTGGAAAAAACAACCATTACTTTCTACACTGTTGTCTCATTATATCTCACTTTACACGCTTTTTCACTATTTCACAAAATACATGACAGTATTCTAAAATAAGAAAAGAAACACCAGTTTTGAATTTTAAGGCATAAGTTAATTGTATTGAAATATAGCTGTAAACAAGTTCCCATTCATTAATATCTCACAGCTACGTTAATTTTGTCATCTAAGGTGCTTTGGTAATTTTTAGAGCCTATTCGGAAATTGTTTTGCAATGTAAATAAAATGAAATCTCGCTTAAGCTTTGTCATTCAAAGTAATCTTTCAGCTCAGTAGAGAAAGTTAATTACTCTAGTGGGGACCAATACTACTATGTGGCCGTTTAACCTGTAATTTATAAGATTGTAAAAATTAAACGCATATTAATCCGAGCTACCTCACATATTAACTCGTCTTGGAGTAGCAGGCACCTTGAAGGTCACTATTAACATTACCTGATCGACTCGAGACATGTTTGAATAGAGAGACATATATTTCCGAGCTACATTTGAACCTCTGTTAGCTCTTGCTCGAGCTCTTACTATTTCGTTAGCCCCCAAACGCAGCATATTACTGTAAGTGGAATAATTTATAGCATTAATTAATTTATTGCATGATGATAACCTTTCGTCCTGTGTTCCTCAGTATTCACTTAGGTAGCGAACATTTCACAATAATTTTTATCATGCACAATCTTCTCCTATACAGCCGCAGAATAAGGCTATCCTCATAAATATCAGTGTTCATACTAACAACTTTTCGGGAAGTAGTAGCTAATAGCAATCAACCACAAGACAGTACATGCACGACCGGTGTTTTCTCTGGTTTTTATATACTTCTTCCTACTGTTAAACGATCAACTGAATTTACGGAGGTAGTCCCGAAAGTTCTCTAAATCTACCACTGGATAGATTCTTCTCTAAAAACACAAAAATGAGACTTGATGAACATTTATAAATACTATAAATTTTATTAAACCAACATAATTTAAAGTTTAGAATAATATTGGGTATTTCTCAGATCGCTTTTATATATATAGAGCGTGCTGCATACGTACGGAACATTTCTATGTCGTTGTATCTCTATTTTATCTTAATTGTGCAGAAAAGTGCTGCTAACGAAGCTGCAGTACTATAACCAGTAAAATTTGATTTAAATATTATCATTTATTCCTTTTGAATCATTATGTCACCACTGGCCAAATGTAGTAACATCATATCGATACAACCAATCCTAGATGTAATTCAAACTTACAACAGCCTTGTCGTAATAGAAGTGGAGAGGAAGACGTGATACAGAAATCTATATTTTAATAGAACATGTCCCTCCGCCGTCTATTTTTTTGAGATGATGTCTGTATTTCTGGTCGGTGCTGAATTTTCTTGGAACAGCACAGTTTGTATTATTCCTCCGACCATTATCAAACTGTGTTCATACATGCTCTCTAAATGCGTTATTGAAGCAATTAAATTTTATTAATTTATCTGCATTTTCGGTTGAAACTATTTGAAAGTAGGTCGTTCATTTAAAAACTCGACAGAAATGCGAACAATTCACTTCTAATTGCACAATAAACAACAACGAACACGAATGAATCATAGAACTGAGTTTCATAACAATAGGCTATTCGAATTTTATACCATTCTTGATAATGAATATCAAATGTCAATTCTGATTTTTTCGGAAATTTATGTTATCTAATATTTATTTGAGATTACCTAAATGTCACAGTTATTCATTTAACGCCAAGTATCGAAACGAACAACATTTTCCTGGTTACAATTTAGTTAATTACTGGTGTTTTTATTTCTTTAATAAGAGGTAGTGTTCCCTGTTCTCGTTTATTCGCGCGTATGAAGGATTAGCTACCCAAAGAACTTTTTGTTCCTTATCCACATTACCTATGCTTTAATATTAATAATGTCGACTGAATGAAAAATGTTGTGTGTTCCATTCAAACTTGTTACAAATATTTTGTGATTTTGAATTAATAATTTAGTTTATGTGCACACAAAACAATGAAATGGTCTTTGGTTGCACTACATGAACATATTATCTTGCATGAAATCATCTGTTTGTGTTTTTACTACTAGGATGTGATTCAAAACTATCTAGAAGATAGCTGTGAAATTGTTCTTTAAGCATATGAAGGGAACAAGACATTTGACCCGAGTTGTTTTGTGGAATGATGCAATCGCAACGTTTTTTACTTGAATTATTAGATACGACAAGGCATACTGAATGGTACTAAAATATCCGCCAGGTAATGTTAATTGTTTCCACTCGATCTAAATTCACTCTGAAACTAGGTAATGTAAACTATCGACTGACATGATCTGAAGTCAAATGGGAACAAGAAACCTTCCACTTTGAACTTCACTATCCAGATATATGGAGAGGATTAGAGCTCTAGTACATAAAGATCTGTTTATTGGACAAGACTACCCCCAAGACTTTCTGATTATCTACAATACCGACAATATAGCGATAATCTGGCATTATGGCACATTTTTAGGTCACTCATGACACTGTACACTCCTCGGAAGAATATGAGACATTGAAAGGAAAAATAATACAGGGTGTCCAGAAAAGGACTCCCTGACTTCAAAATTAAATATCTCGAAAACAAAGATCGATAGAGGAATGCAGTAAACGGTATGTTTATCGTGACAGCTGTAAGAAGTGTATACAGCAGTTTGAAATAATAGTTACAAAAGCTGCTAACAGATGGCGCTGTAATCTCCATACGTAATGCCTAAATAGTGATCCGAAGCTCAGGGTGATCAGTTCCACCATTGAAACGTGCCAATGGTGAACATTTTGAAAACATTGTGATGTGATTGTTTGCAAAGATTGTTTTCATACGATTATTTCACTTATGTATGCCGATATGAGCGTACAGCGCCATCTGTTAGCAGCTTTTGTAACTATTATTTCACACTGCTGTATACACTTCTTACAGCTGTCACAATAAACATACCGTTTACTGCATTCCTCTATCGATCTTTGTTTTCGATATATTTAATTTTGAAATCAGGGAGTCCTTTTCTGGACACCCTGTAGTTTGAGAAACGTGACTTGCCCACGAGGAAGGGCTTGGTTTAGCTTTCATGCAATTCAACAAACCACCAAATATTTTCCCATTCTATTTATATCTTTTTGTTCAGCTTTTCTAATAACATCTTAGTACTCCCACTAAAAGCGTTCTAAGCTATTTCCTTGCTCTTGTCCGGGTGTAGGCGATTGCCGTAAGGGATGATTACCAGCCGATGGTAACGTCTGGAAGATGAACTAGGAGACAGGTTTCCCCGGTGTTCGGTGTTCATAAGCGTGGATGATTGTAATAGGTCAGTGTAGAATGTTGTGCATGAAAGAAGAGAAAGGGTGAATGAAACCTGGTGCCTGCCAATTCAGGTCTGCCATTTCTAGTATACCTTAGGGACCACCACATTTAACGTCCCACTCCTACGGAAGAACCACAGTCAACAATGCCGTACGACTCACTCCATACGCACTGCGGTGAGGTTTGGGATTTAACACAGGACTTTTGTGCACAATCTCGTGATTAGGAACTGTGCACAACCACCTCTGCTACCCTGCTGGCTAGGTCCTGATAGTGAAAATTCCTCCCACAACTGGGATTGGAACAAACTAACTCCGTGTCAGTGCCGGACACCTTCACGATGCCGCGGCTAATTGAGCCAACGCGGAAGCTGTTATTGGCTACTAGCTCGTGCCCGTCAAAAATGACGGTTTGAACGCAATATTCTGGCACTTCATTTTTTTGCAGTTGGTTAATTATACGGAACTGATATTACATAACCTTGATTTTGCAATGTTCTACATATTTCATTTGCCGTTTACATAGCCATATAATAGTAACTTCTACTGAATTAATGACGCCGGAAGTAAAGAACCAAATGAAATTAAATCAGATTAGGAATCCCAAAAACTTTTGCTATCCATGTAATATCAGTTTTATTCCTGGTCCAGGCACAATTCAGCACGTTAAATATTAAATTACATCCACCCGCATTAATTAATATCTTTAGTAACATGGCGCTTATGAAAGCAGCTTAATTGGTATGTAAAACTCATTTCAGAGTGAATTATCCTGTAACAAAATGTGTCAGTCGCGATTCTGGTAAACTTAACCACAACCTCCACTAATATTGCGTTCGGAAATCATAGCTTCTATTACCCTCATATGAATAATGATGGGTATCACCTATGGTGGTGGTAGGAATTCATTCTGAAAAATCTTGTAAGAAAAAGAATCATTTTTAATTATACCTTTCGTTATATGAAAACGTTAGTCTGGTTAGATTATGAGAGCACTTGGTTAGGATCTGACATAAATAAATGCATTTTACGATAGATGACGGAGACTATAATTTCGAAAACGAATAACTGTTATTTATTTGACTGATACATGTCGCGATTATGTATGTACGATTCTCTGAATCTTTAATAAGCTTCATTGTTTCCTATCGTGTGCCAATAAATTCTTAGTTTAAGGTTTAACCTGGTGCTTACAACTGAGGCAGGTAAAATAGCGTAAATAATGAAAACCCTTCTCCTTACATTAATTTCTGCATCTGGTTGTAGTAGATAAATAAAAAGCAATATGTAAATTTAATCGAACGTACTAATTGTAAGTTTGTGACATATAACTGCCTGCCATTAATTTCCCCCCACCCCCTGCTCTCAGTATTTCTAATATCACTGCTCACTGCTATTTTGCGGCAATAATATCGTTGTTGAATTGCGAGTGTCACATCGTGTATATAGTAAATAGTCATATCTTTGACGATTTAAATCTGATAACAAAGTTATCTTAAATCTCATTTAATAGCTAACACATGTATCAAAAACTAAGGGTAGGGCTATCATATATAATGGTAGTAGGAATTTATTATGGAAAAGTTTATAAGGAGAAACGAATAAGTCATTCTTAATGATATCTTTAGTTATATGAATACGTTACTCTCCTTAGATTATCAGAGTATTTTGTTAGGATTTTAAAATAAAAAAATGCATTTCACTTTAGATGACGGGGACTATAATTTTGAAAACGGATAACTGTTATTTATGTGACTAATACATTTCGCATTATGTACGTTTCTCCTAGTTTTTAATTAACTTCATTGCTTCTTACCTTCTGCCAAAAAAATTCTTAGGTTATGTTTTAACCTAGTCCTCACAACTGATACACATAAAATAGCGTAAATATTTAATCCCCTTCTCCTTACATGAATTTCTGCGTCAAACTGATACGGATAAAATAGCGTAAATATTGACTCTCCTTCTCCTTGTATGAATTTCTGCTTCTAGCTGTAAATAAACGAAAAGCAAGATGGTGATACGAATGTAATATGGTGGTTGAAGATTGGCCGTTCTCTAGCCAATAGCTGAAGCAGCTATAGACGACGCATCCAGGGGATAGGCATATATTTTTGTTTACTTATGGCTATACGCCTCGTCGACCTCATGAGAGGCGGGATTATTTTCCAGATGAGTTGTCTGGAAGCTCAGTGTTTAAGGTACTTCCCCCAAAATCCTTGGCACTAATTTCGATTACCGCCGTGGGTAAGAATTTTAACGGGCATTGTTGAGTATAGGAGGACGCTCTGAGGTTCGGATTCAAAGTGAAACTAACTGTTAGACCAGCAAATATATATATATATATATATATATATATATATATATATATATGACGTGTGTGTCCCTAAACTTCAATCTGCAGCCTCCACTACCTAGTGCAGACCACTGGTGTTTGTGTGAAGTAGTATCATGGAGTTTCCCATGGTGCCAAACGGTGGCCGAATTCCGGTAGCTGTGTGGATGTGGGAGATATGATGTTTGAAAGGTGTCGATGTGGGACATTTTCATATTTCGACCAAACACACGTGTGTCCCTATATTTCTCTTTGCTACCACAACAACATAACGCAGACCAATGATGCTTGAGTATTGTGCTGGCCTTGAGTCTCCCATCGTGCACTATGGTGGTTACTCGTCAGTAGTTGTGGGTGTACGGGAGAATATGGTGCTTGAAAGTTGTCCAGGGTATATTTCTGTTTCTACCAAAGACGTGTGCGTCCATATATACCGCCTTATAGCAAGAACAACCAAGCGCAGACCATAGCGTTTGTGTGTGGCAATAGCCTCACGTCTCCCAACATGCACCTTAGTGGTTGTATGTCAGTAGATATGGGGGTGTGAGAGGTATGGTGGCTAAAATTGGTTGACTGGGGGCATATTGATATTTCGATCAAAGACATGAGAGTCCCTCTATTTCACTCTGCAGCCTAGAGTACCCTGCGCAGATCACTGGTGTTCGTTTGTGTTAGTAGCCTCGAGTCTCCCACTGTGCACTATGGTGGTTGCATGTCGGTACCTGTGGGAGTGTGGGAGACATGAAGGTTGAAATTAGTCGAGCGAGGGTTTTTCATATTTCCACGAAAGACATTTGTTTCCCTATATTTCACTTTGCAGCCATAAATACCCTGCGCAGATCACTAGTGTTTGTGGGTGGTATTTGTCGTCTCGAATCTCCCATGGTGCACTTTGGTTGTTATATGTCAGTAGCTATAAATCAAAATTCTTTACAAACAGGAACGAGGTCGTGAGCACCAGCTAGAATCTTTATAACATTTCTCCTACGTCTTACTAAACTCTGCCATCTATAAAATGTCATCCTAGAATTTTATAAATTCTATTGTTCTTACTCCGAAATAAACTCTTATTTTTCTGTAGATACATCCCAGAGTCATCCTATTGATGTAGAATCCACCAGTACTCTGTTCATTTTCATACTTTCATTAGAATTCAAGTTCCTGATCTATGGCATCATTCTGTATTTCTCTGTACATAAGTGTTTGACAATTCTCAACAGCGTTATGACACATCTACTTCTATCACTTGTATGGAACAGATACTGCTCTTTACTTACCATGTTATAGGGCTTTTCATAGCCTTCCGTTGTTGCAATTCTATTAGTAATACTTCGACGGAATGAAATGACATACTTATTCTCGCTAACTATCAGAATTTAGTTTTCTGTAATTATGAAAATTGATTAATACTTAACTTTTCAACGCTATTAGTAACTCAATCGAAACATAGTTTACTTTTTTCACCTTTGATGCTTCCATCTTTCACATGTGCCAAAATTCACATTCTATCCATATATTGTAAGAAATAAGAAAATTGTTTATATGTCTGAAGACGAATTGCCCCATAGTCAAACTTCAATAAATGTAGGTTGTTCACTGTGCAATAATCACTAAGTGAAGAAATTTTAAATCATTGTACTGTACAATAAAGCTGCTTGATGCCTGACTAAATGAAAAATACATGCACTTAGCTGTTGAAAGGATTTACAAATTTACGCGCATTAAGGCATCTAAAGCTTTTATCCTTCCACAGGCAGCAGGATTGACTGTTCTTTTGTCAGAAAGAGGAATGCATAATTTTTGGACTATGAAACTTTTGGTAGGGATGTCATTTGAGCCCAGAACAGTGATGCATTAATATAAAACCGGAAACAAGGTTGAATTTCTGGCCTGCGAGATGCTAGGCATTCACTTACCTGGGACTCGCTCGATAGTGCCGCCTCGACAGCTGTGGCGAGATAAATCGCGGCACTGTGCGGGAAGCTAACGCTCGCTAGTCGGCTTCCCGGGGAACAGTCCGTCTTCCTTACTGCCTTCCGGCTGCGGCGCATTGTGCGGCCTACTCTACTGGCCCAGGGAGAGTGCTTAAAGGCGGCTTTATTACACTCCATCCCGAGCGCAGAGAACCGCTTACAAGAAACGCTCATCCCCACCGTACCATCAACTCCTCTAACAGCTGACACTTAGTAGCGATTACAGTAATCGTTATTTACTCCCAAAATCTCTACCTACTAAATACAATAGATCGCAAACAAAGTACTCCTTAAGGCCCATCCCCACGGCGCTTGGTGTGGCAGTATGCGCCTTTCATCTTTTACCGCCTGGCGTTGGGTCGCATATGCGGCAAAGATGAAAGGCGTCCACTTCCACGCGCCGAGGGACGCGCCGTGGGAACGTACCTTTAGGATGGCCGTCCAGTGGACGCTTATTCGCGCAAAAAATGTTCACGCGAATACGTCTATTTCGCGCGAAATGAAAGCAGATTCGCGTGACTCTGTCGCCCATTGTCAAATGTATCTCGCAACCCATTCCATTTCTTCTTGATGTCAGTGAATATAGCAATAGAAAATAGAACAATAATTCCTTAATACATATTTATTTACTTTTTAATTAAGAAAATAAACGTAAATTTCTTTGTTTAGGACATAGATTGGCAAAATGTCCATTCTCACATCCTATCATTGGCGACACGGTCTACGGTCTACTTTGTAAGTTCATTTTAATCTTTTATCGCTATTTAAGTTTATAGCGCTTTTTAACTTTATCTTAAAAATATACTGTTACACTTAAAATAGTTTTATGTTAAGAGAAAAGTAATTGCTTGAAAATGGGATACAAAAAAAGAAATTCGAAGGTGTGGCTGAGACAATTTCCAGCTAAATTCCAGTGAAGTAGTGGCCTTATATAAACTAGATGAAATGAACTACGGCGTCAACAATCTTTATAAATTTTTTGTTCGTAATATTAATCAATATTTTACGTACTTTTGTAATTTTGTTGATACGACAGCAAAAATAAACTTAATATATAATACTATACGCACTGTTGCGTATTAACTATTATTCGCCACTACTGAAAACCCGCGTAGTAAATTGAATCTGTGTTTGAGAGAGAAGAGAAGAAATTAATTACAAATTTTATAATTATTCCATGAAAGTGTTGTGTTTTGATGGATTAAAATGGTTTAAATGAACTGAATCACTGTTGTGAATATATTAAAAACAAGAGAGTGTATTGGATATTAGAGGACCGTAATTAAAAATGTTATGTTGCCCATAATGTTTTAAATGAGATTTTGAATGTTTTGAAGTGTTTGGTTTTGTAAATATGCTGTTATGTACTTGTATATACTTTCTATTTTAATTCAAAAACGTTTCCTAATGATTTGAAGTAATTTTATGTAAGTTTTAATAGTTTTTGTTCGATTGGTATTGATGCGGTGATTGTTGGAGCTAAAAATGTCTGTCGGCGCCTTTACATTCTCCATGTCCATAGCGTGAAGAGCGTGTTCGGATCCCACCGCCCCCGCGTATGTTCGCGCGACTCAAGCGCTCACAATGGACGGAGTCACATAAAATTCCCTGTGTTGGATTGGAGCGATCTGTTCGCGCGTATACAGGCGTACTCGCACGAAAATTTTACGCGCGAATACGCGTCCACTGGACGGCCAGCCTTAAGCTGTTGCAACGATATTAAGAATTGTTTCTAAGCGAGATTACTCATTTTCTAATCAATGTGCCTATTTATTTACCTAAACATTTAGTGTTATCGTTGTCATTCATAAAAGACTTCAGTGCTAATGTCAAATTTAATCGGAAACTTTTGAACAACTTTATGCTCTCCTCTAGTCAATTACTTTTATAGTTGTCTATGGCTCATGAATATCGAGGTTATCAGAGCTGAGAAAGCTTTCGGCGCAAGAACGAAAAGGGAATAGACTGTGGATTTTTGAAGGAAAATTCCGGAATTTTCTTGGAGTAATTTGGGAAAAACCATGGAATGCTGAAATCTGTATCACCAAGAGATCGAAGCCACGTTCTCCTGAATGGCAGGAGAAACCGTTAAGCTCTTATTGACTAGGCTCTGCGACTGTATGCATGCACAGAATCCCATGTGGAAATATCTGCAGCTACATGCTTTTATATAATAAAATGCAAGGTTCGCATGCAGAGAAACAACTAATTTCTTCCATTTGCGTCGAATAACACCTATCGACATTTGTTGCCAGCTAACTGACACATGGCGCTTAACTGTTAAGGACGCGAAGAAAAGGTGGGGGGAGTCATAAATCCGAGTTACTACCGCAGGTGAATATTTTTTCTCTAAAAGTCGGAGGCAGTTCCATTTCGGTCATTCCGTTCCCCGCACCGCTGGGTGCCATCGGGCAGTGGCTCCCATTGTTATTTTCCCTCTCGGCTTTCTAGCCACAGTCGGTGGAGTCTATACCTTTCCCCATTTCCAAGGTTTTTGTTTCAGTTATACCCTCGTTCCGCTGGTTTTACTTCGACTTCCTTACCATATTCTTTGACATTTTGAAAGTATCGCCGTTTCTCGAAATTTATTTTTATCGATCTTAAAATGGCCGCGGTAGTGTATTTTACACGAAATAATATTATTTTGTCTTCATTTACGCACCAAACGAGTGGGGTGTGGTCTTTTTTTATGTAGCCCCGCTACTGTCTGTAGCTTTATCTACTGTATCATATTGATTGGTTTTGGGATCATAATATACACGTTAGGGAAAAGCCCGGCTTTGGCCATTACATAATGACCTTAGAGGGAAACCCTTGCTTATTCTTATCGCCTGGAGGGGATGAGTGTAGCTAACAACTGCGTGAGCAGTTGTACGACTATCCCTAGTTGATTTTCTTGTGGCTGGCATTGACAACGGTTGTTATGTAGATGCTCATCGTGTCTGGTCAGGTGGTTAAAGCAATTCGAAATGCACTGAATAACTGTTTCGTTATCCGACCAATCGCGTCCCCCCTTCGGGTCGTGCGAGGTGCGGGAGAGATGCCGCTTGTATACTTGAACTTTTCTTCGAGCTTTCTTAGGAACGTTTTTCACCCACTTCGCTCAGTTCAGTATTCTCTGAGAAATAGACGTTTCAAACTGGACAGATGCGTCGCTTGCTATATGAGATACCACCCAACACCGAACTTGGACAGTGGAGGACGCAACAAATGCTAGTTTTTTCTACCCTTAGTAAGTCTTGGTTGATAAGTGGATGCAGATGAGACCGGCCTATCAAAGCGCTTTACAAAAATGTTATTAACATTCTTTTAAAGCTGTTTTTGCTTGGAACCTATCAGGTCGCGAGAAAGTGGCGTCAAAGGAATTGATTGGCAATCCCTGCTGCGAGACGTAAGGCCCATTCACACTAGCGGTCAGTTCAGTTCAGGTCAAAAATCGATATACATGTAATCCAATGGGAGCATTCAGACTACGCGGTCCGCTCAGGTCAGGGCAAGGCAGTTCAAACTGAAGATCGCGCCACCACCGATCAACAACGGTCAAGAGCTGAGCTGAGCTGACTGCCAGTGTGAACGAGCAACGGTCAGGTCAGGTCAGGTCAGGTCAGATCAAATAGACGGCGAACGTCTTAAAACTTTTGCTGATAACCAATAACAAAGAGTAGTAAACAAAAAATAATGTTTTAACATTATGTTATTTCTGATTATTATAAAACTGACAAAATTTAATATAAATTCAATAATTATTACATATTTTCGTACTGCCAAGGAACAGATCCTGTTTCCGAATTAAAAAATATTGTGAATTTGTTTCTTGTATCAAAATGCTCTTTGCGAGCATTAGCACCAAAACAGGGAATATTCCGCCATTGTCTGGACGCCGCCAGATAGACGGTTTGAACGAAAAGCCAACAAGGTCGCTGGAATTTGCACGCGTTTGACTCCCTCGATGCTCTTCTGTTGCATGTGGTCGAGAGGAAGGCAAGAGGAACATGAAGAAGGTAGTAAACATTTTGATGCAGGATGTGGCGGGCAGCGCTGTTTGCTGTGAATAAAGTTTTTATTTATACTTGTGAGATGCTGCAGCGCCAGAAAGGACTTCATATGGTAATGTACCCTTCGTTCTGACTGAACAGTTTTGACATTTCGCTGCCATAGTGATTAGGCCCTGTGCGACCCTGTCAACAATAAAAATTACTAATTGAGTCTCTCAACTTATATTTCAACATCAATTGAACTTCAGTGAGCTAGCCATGGAACTGTTTCGAATGATTGATCATCGAATCTACCCCCTTCTGGCACAGAACTCTAGAATATATTCATTCCTTAAAAATCACGTATGTCGATTTTTGTACAAATTCCAATAAAATATGTCTCATATTTCTAGAATAAAAATTGAATTGACTTTAATAAATTCCTTCATTCTTATATTCAAATATTAGGCAGAACTATGTTCCTTTAATCTTTCTTTAAAAATAATTGTCATAGTAATTACTTAAATAACTCAAAAAAAAAGAAAAATTATCAATTTTTGAAAAGCTTATGAGCAGACGAGATTAAAGAGACCATTTCAATATTCCACCACAACGAACCTGTAACTAGAATTAATAAATGTTTTATTCTCCTAATAAATTCAGAATCAACAATAAAAACCATAAATTCCTATTAGTAAATTAATTAATGATAGATTAACATTGGTAGTTTATGTGCGACATTACAGTATTCATTCTTCGTGTTTAAACCAACATACTAACGGAAGAATTAAACACTTGCATTTTTGCTGGGACCATATTTAGAGATACTGATTTGTGGAGAACAAAGCGCGAGAATCCTTGCTCGGAGCAGGCGGTGGAATTCCTGTGTTGAGGTGTCTCCGCGTGGATTCGCTAGGTGTCGCCTGCCGTCTCTGGACTGAGTTCCTAGGCTGCCGTGTGGTCGGTGTAACCTCTGTGCCTTCCTTCTCACTCGGGAGAGCTCGTGTGTCCCTGTGGGAATGCATACTACTACTCGAGCCGCCAGGCTCCAGAGGAGAGTCCGGGTTTAACCACTTCAGATAGACATTCTACTGGAGAAAATAATAATAAAACAGGAATGGATCGATACCCTTAAAGATATGAAAGAACAAACCTGATTACAGCAGCCGGCACGAAGAATATATGTTTCCTATCAAGCATTTCGGAACTCTGATTGACGCTTATTATTTAATGATATACTGCAGTTACAATAAAAGTTAGAAAATAAAAAAGCAAAAAAGTTATGAACGTAAAATCCGATATAAAATTTTCTGTTGTGTCTTCAGATTTTACTTAACTTTAGCTAAAATCTGAATCAGTTTAAGTAAACTCTTGATAGTAAGAATCTTCAAATTATCTTGAAGCTTTAGTATTCCATGGAGCAGTTTGGGCCTGCTCTGTTTTCGTGTCTATTAGCTCGTCACACAATTGCTTGAACTCGGTTAGTAATGAAAAAATACGGCACGAAACTTCATTTCTGCTGTTTCAAGTTTCCATCCGTTTAGATTTTGATCTACGCTGCTTCAATTTTTAGGTCTTTATGCCAGCCCATTTTATGCTAAATTTATTCACTAGCAGTACCAAAATTTGGCAAGATTTTTTTATTTTGGCCATATGTACGAGTATGGCGTCAAATGCCTTATCCTAACGCTATTTGTCACTTATCATGATGATTTAAAGGCCAAAAATTAAAATTAGGTAAAGAGTGAACTTAGCGATTATCAAATTTATAAACTTTTGAGACATAAAGGTAAATATAGAATCCTATATTAGTTCTAATACCTAATTAAAAAACCTCATACAAATGGTGAAATATACGGAGGAGATAGGTTCTTTTTATCTCTAAGTAACATAATTTACGTCTACAGCCTACTATACATCAACTTACTTAATTCAAATAAAATGAACGTCTAGATACGAAGAACAAGACATTACGTCTATCTTGAACAGAGTCTACCATACAAGAAGCAAGTTCGTAATTACCATGTGAGGGTTCGTACTTATTTTTTACCTTTAAATATAAGTAAACAGAAACCTATCAGTTAGTGATCGAATCAGCAGAAAAATAAAAATCTATAATACCACAAAGTGTATGCAGTGAAATGTCTTATTGTTTTCCCCGTTGCCAAAAGTTAATACTTCAAATATTCCTAGAAGCCAATAACTACAAATAAAGAGTTGCAGAACAGAGTGGCCACCGATCGTGGCCAACGTGAAGCAAAATCATCACAAAAAGCTCTCGATATTTATTTCTTTAAGTATAATCAATGGGAATCATTCATAATCAACGCCTGGTCCTAAATACGTAACAGTAGTTTCCCCTACGCTTGTTCTAATAGTCGCTAAGAGAATGTACCCGAATCGACTGTGGGACTGTTGACCATAGCCAGGAGTTTATTATAATGTGGCACTCGGAGAAGGATAAATTGTCCCTCCTCTTGAGGCCATGCAAGTGGCACCGGTGTGCTAGCCAGTGACATACTCTGCGGGTGCTGCCCCATGATGTTACACGGACCTTAGGAGACACCTTTAATTACGAGAGGTCAAATCAGAGAGGAGGGGGAGGTCCGGCGGAATCTCACCAAGGGAGAGGGGAGGGGGTTCGACAAAAATTTCACGTCATTACTTTACTTCCTGGAAAATACTCGTCGATCCCACGTTAGGGGTGGGGGGTGGTCTCACCGCCCTTGACGGACAGGAGAGTTTAAAAAAAAGTCTCCAAATTACGAGGTCGTAAGTAGAAAGGGTGGGGGAAATCAATTTAGATCACACCTTCAGGCAACCAGGGGGGGGGGGGGGGAGGGAGATGAATACGGATTTTCGAAAAAACATCTCACACAGTTAATTGTTGTAAGATATAGCGTCTGCAAAATTTTTATTACTCCCTTACTTTTCCATCGTATGTATAGATCGACACTTAGACACGCACTTGCATATCAGAATGATTAAAATACTTATATACTATTGTCCTATGGAGGTACTAATTACACGTTACAATTAAAATATTTAACAGTACTACATCCCATCACTTGTAACCGATCTTCGAGCTTATTACAAGTAGTACTGATATTAATTTCATTAATTTTATCTCTGAACTTAAAGGAATATCGGCATGCGGCAGGTTTCATAAATTCCTATGCGTCCTACTTGTGAAAACTAAAACAATTTCGATATATACTGATAATTACCTGAAATTTACAAAATGTGGAAAGCAAATTATATAGCTTCATAGGGATTTCGCATGAATGAGTGCGTGCAATAGAAATAGAGGAGTGATTTGGTGCCAACAAATACTGTCATGGACAACGATCGACCGAGCGTGGTGGTGTAACGGCTAGCGTTCTGGCCTCGCATTCGGGAGGACGGCGGTTCGAATCCCCGTCCGGGCATCCAGATTTGGGTTTTCCATGGTTTCCCCAAATCACTCCAGGTGAATGCCGGGATGCTTCCTTCAAAGGCCATGGCTGAATTCCTTCCCATTCCTTGCCCCCCATCCATTCCGTCTCTAAAGACCTAGTTGTTTAGGAGACGTTAAGCAGTTAAAATAAAAATAAAAAAAAGACAACGATCGGTAAGACTGTCTTTCCGATTCACGACTCTTCGTCGGTTATTAACAGCGCAATGTTAACAAATGGCCGTTTATTATCATAAACGAATCATAGGCCTGCATGAAGGTGGCTTTTAGAATTCACTATCTTGCGGTAGACACAAACTCACTAATCTGATGCGCGTGTGGCAGCAGTGAACAAAAGATAATCTTGTGCAATGAACTCTTCACAGGTTTGCTGCCGGATAGCGTTTGTGAACGACAAGCTTTCGGTTTATTGCATCGACACGCCGGGAAAGTCTTCGTTCGCACAGATAATCTTGTGGTTCCAAAAGGCGGTCGTGGAAGAGAATATTTGTTGACACCATGCATAACAAAAAGTTTCGTGCTGAAATAAATTAACATCAATACTCGTGCTAAATTTTAGAATAACTGCTATGTCATTGTCCGCCGCCACAATGTGGCAGTATCGAGACGTATTTACTGTACGTATTACTTGTCAACTGATCCTTATTGTTCGTCACTTTAGACTTCAATAAGATAGTGATTAAAGACAACGTGTTGGACAGATTTTTATCTTGGATCATGAGATCATATTTTATTAAATGCTCTCTTCAAACTGGCTGAACAACAGATATTGTAGCATTATGAAATAAGATAAATATCAGTTTCATCGCTACGTTATAAATGGTGTACAAATGAAGTTATTCGCATATCTGGAAAATTTCGGGTCTCATCTCATAATAAATATAATGCTCGATACCTAGTTAACAGGATTTTTCTTACTTTTCTCACTGTATAGTTTCCCATTTGACCAGGAGACATATTTCGTGTGGAGTGATTTCGGGAACCATGAAAAACCGAAATCTGTATGGCCGGACTGGAGTTCTAATCCACGTCCTCTCGAATGCGAGGCCAGAGCGTTACCGCTCACCCACCTCAGTCGATGACATTTACGTGAAGTCCAAACAATAAAGCTTAATTTTCATTATTTCTCGACACTTTAAATTTGTGAAACTCTATATCATTAGCGGTGTAACTAACAGTTGATTTTCTTTTTGCGGTTTTGTTTGAAATAGTAGCAACAGACTGTTAAAAAAAAATCACAACTTTATCAAGCAACTGCGGAGAAATTGCCTACAACTACGCTGCATTCAATATGTTGTGCGTTGGCGTATACGTTCATGCGTACGTTGAGAGTTATAGCAGAACGGTATTGGGAAATATTTTTGGTTGTTACACATTCTTGGCATTATCCTTTTACTAAGAACAAAATTAGATGTTAAAGGGGATAGAAAGAAAAGTTTTAAATGTTAATCGAGTTCAGTGGAAGATGATACCAAAAATTAAAGGATGACGCACAGAACAACCAAAAATTATTCATCGAGTTGGTTGGTCCTAGCGATGTGTCAGAAGTACGGAAGAAAAAAAAAATCCACACTTAAACCACTTATTCTTGTTGTTAAGTTGCTGCATAGGCTGAACCAATTCATAGAGGCATTCGATTGCTTCCATTTTCAGTTTGTCTGAATCAATCTCCTTAGTAGTAATACAGTAATTGCATTCACAGATATTGCTGTAGTTATTATTCATATATTATAAAGTGAGTGATACAATTTTCATAGTAAACTTTTTTCATTAATTGCCACATTTATCGTCTAGATATTATATATTTGACTCAAATCACACAAATTATTTCAGCTTACAATATTTAAAAATTAATGACATTAAAATGGTTAAATCCATGATTTTTAGAATCAGGTAAAGTTTATGAAGTAGTTTCTAGAAGAAATTTTAATTCACTGTTGGTTTTTTCCAGTTGTCTCTTCTAATGGCCACTTGGCATGAATGTTCGTGAGTAAACGAAATAATAGAATATTTCAGTCAAATTCAGATCTGGCTTCTAATGAAGACCACAAAAGAAACCAACTACTAATTACAGTAGTATTTATTTTAGTGGAAAAGAGCTTATCATGCGTTAGTGTTTGTTCAGTACCTGATAGAGCTAGCAGGCAGTCCCGAGCAAGCAGACATAACATGACAGGTAGCGTTTGACATGCCATTAGCTGCTCCAAGGGGCGTGTCACAGGATGACGTAGCGGCTCTGGCAACACGCCACGTGGAGTCAAGTCTGCAGTCAATTATAGATATTGGCAAATATAACTGTATCGTAAGAAAAATTCTCCACATTTCTTTGCCTCTTAATTAATCTCCTGCACAAAACGCATTTGTAAACACTCTTCCGTTTTTATGCAATTTCACAAGTGGAACTTCGCAGGATGTCTTTAATAGTGTTAAAGCGTCCTATGCATCAGACCTTAAAGGAATCGATCTACAGTGCATCAGAAGGAAACAACTTCTTTTCAAGTTTTTCTGAAAGTTATCTCCGGGAGAAATTTTAAATTTACTTTAAGGTGTTACATGTAGCATAATGGAAGGCTGACATGTTCTTCAAGTATGTGATTCCTTTTTAAACACAAAATAGGAATGACAGCACATAAAACAGAAAATTCAGTGAAATATTAGTGTATAAATATACAGAACAACAAATATTGCAGTAATGTGGAAAAAATGTGTATAAGAAAGTGGAGGTACAATAATATGCTTCTGTGGCATGAAGAATTAACAGGAGAATGATTCATGTAAAACACTCAACACTTCATCCTATTAGCAGAATGGCCATATCCTTGCATGTTTATACAAAAAAAAGTATTAATAAAGTCTTGAAAATAGTATCAATTTTGCGAGTCTTCGTAAGTATATTTACTATACAGGTTGCGTGCAGGAAGAGAGTCAATTAGGTTTCTGAAGGTGTTCTCTGGGATGTTGAGCCATGCGCTACATTACGCGGTTATCCATGGCGCGAACAACCCGATCGAGATGGTCCCACAGATTCTCGAATGGGTTTAAATCCGGTGAGTTTGCTGGCCAGGGGAGTAAGGTAAACTCATCCTGGTGCTCTTCGAACCACGCACATACACTGCGAACTGTATGACACCTCGCATTGTCCTGCTGGTAGATGCCATCATTCTGAGGAATAATTATTCGCATGTAGGGGTGGACATGGTCCGCAAGGACAGATACGTACTTGTGCTGATCCATCGTGCTTTCCACAATGAGTTCTCCCAGTGAATGTCAGGAAAATATTCCCCAAACCATAATGATCCCTCCTCCACCCTGGATCCTTCCGGCAATTGTCGCAGGGTGTTTGCTTTCAGACGTTTCTCGTCGTATGCGCCAAAGTCCATCTGTCCGATGGAGCATAAAACGTGATTCATCGGAAAAAGCCATCTGTCGCCACTCTGTGGACGTCCAGTTGCTGTACTGGCGTGAAAATTCCAGACTTCGTCGCCGATGAACAGCAGTCAACATAGGTACATTAACCAGGAGTCTGCTGCGGAGGCCCATACACTCTTGGTAGCCCCTTGGTTCATCTGGGCGGCCAGTTGCTCAACAGTTGCACGTCTATTTGCCCCCGAACGCATGTCTGTAGCCTTCGTTCGCCTCTGTCATCTATAGCCCGTGGTGCACCACATGTTCCACGCCACTGATTTTGAATAGTGCCATTTTTCCATGCACGGTAAACTTTCACCACGACGGCACGTGAACAGTTCACAAAATTAACCGTTTCCGAAATGCTTCCACCCTTCGCCCGAAAGCCAATAATAATACCCTTTTTGACGTCGGATAAATCGCTACGTTTTTGCATTACGCCAATGATTGAAATGCTTTCCGATGCCCAAGGACATCCTTTATATTCACTCCACTGTAATGTGCTGCCACCTGCCTTCTGTGATTGATTATTTCACGTTGACGTCGAAAGTAGGTGATGGTCACATTAATGTGACTGGACTGTATATATCACAATATCTATGTGCTCATTAACGTATCTGTTTCGGTATTAGAATTATATCTGCAAAATCAATTCGAAAGTGTTGATCACGCGAAAACTGAGGAAACATTCGCAGTGTTACAGTAATTTGCATCACATTTGACATTCTTAAACGTTGAAATGCTACGTGCAATCTTTGAGTAAATTTGGGACTACGTACAGTATTATATTTTACATTCCTTATAATATAGAAAATTGACTATCACGTAATGTTACGAAAGAAGGAACAGGTATGATGTAATGCGAGCAGTTGCTTCAGTGTGAGCAGCCCAGGCTGGCTGAGTGATGAGAATGTGGGACACCTGGCGACGCGACGGCGAGTTAGTATTCAAACCAGCGGTGTCCGTGCCACGGTCCCTCCGCACGGGTGTTAAATTCGAGCAGAATGTCGTTATGCCGACAGGCCGGGCGGATGTTTAATTAATGCCATGTAGATGCGAGGGAGGACTGCAAACTCCACTCACGCATTCCGTCTGTCGGACCTCTGCTTAACCACTGGTCAGTCGCCAAGACAAAGCGAGCAGATCCCACTCTCCTACAACCACAGAACAGAAATAACGCTCATTAACAATAGTACAACTGACATTTTTTTTGGGCTGAGAGTATTGTTATTGTCAGGGATGGTAAACCTGCGTTTATTGAACACTAGCTGATACCCGCGACTTCGTACGCGTGGATTTAGAATTTCTTTGCCAGAATTGAATACAGAAAGTTGTTGGTAATAAACTATTGGTCCCAAACAACACCGAGTCAGTATAGTATGACAGGAAAGCTATCACTATTTAATTCTACTGTCGAACCTGTCTCTTGAAGAGAATCGGTTACAAACATATTTCTGTCACCATTCGATAAGTTCTCAAAATTTCATGACAACAAATGTTAATCATACCGGAAAAAAATGTCCTGTGCCTTTCCTATAGATTTTCTTGCCATATTCCATCAGTATTGTTATTTCCATTTAGTAGTCAAAACGTAGCAAAAAGACAGAGACTTACTTCCGCATTTATAGTATTGTTACTGCAGATCACTCTCTCTCTCACACACACACACACACACACAAACACAGACACACATACTCACACATACTCACACATACTCACACACACACACACACACACACACACACACACACACAAACACACACACACATACTCACACACACACACACACACACACACACACACACACTGACTTCGAACAACCCCTGAGGGATCATTATGACGTAAAAAAGTGAACACCTACGATTTACCTCGCATAGAACCCCTAAATTTGTAATATCTACAGTTTAACATTCAATCCGAATAATCGAAGATCCAGGCTTGACTCTTACGATCAAAAATAATTTTTAAAAATCTTTGTCCCCACGTAGATTTGAACCGCAGCAAGCGTTATAGCCACTGAGCTACCAGACCGCTATATGGAAAGGCAATACAGAGACCTACACATCCCAAGCGTCTGTTTATCGTCGTCAGTAATTTTTCGAAATTATAAGACAACATGTATTATTAATACAGAACATTTTTCAACCAAATGTAGACAGTAAATTTCTTCTTGTTTCAAAGGATAAGTGTGCAAACTTTCATCGAAATTGAATGAAAACTGTGGATTTGTATGAAGAACAAAGAAACATACATACATTCAACTTTATATAACCGAGCGGGGCGGTGTAACGGTTAGCGTTCTCGCCTCGCATTCGGGAGGACGGTGGTTCGAATCCCCGTCCGGGCATCCAGATTTGGGTTTTCCATGGTTTCCCCAAATCACTCCAGGCAAATGCCGGGATGCTTCCTTCAAAAAAGGCCATTGCAGAATTCCTTCCCATTCCTTGCCCCCATCCTTGCCCCCCATCCTTGCCCCCCATCCTTTCCCGTCTCTAAAGACCTCGATGTTAAAAAGAGACGTAAAGCAGTTACAAAAAAAAAAAAAAAAAAAAACAACAACAACTTTATATATATAGATTGCGAATCGAGTAATTTGTACTGCTCGACCGCAAACATCTCCAATTCAGTGAAACTGGCTTTAGAATACAACTATTTGAATAACGCAGTACAGCTATGTTATATTGGGGAACAGTACAACCAGATAATTTTTAAAAGCTGAACTTTGCTGGGTACGGGCAAATGGCGTAATTTTATTTTTCAGGATCTTCTCCACTAACTTCTTAGTTCGTGATATTTAATTTCTTGTCGTGTTGCTTTAGTCCTGTCTGCGGGTCGTCAGGTAAAACGCTAAAGCTCGCGACAACAATAAAATCTGACTTCAAACTCGCAACATTAACGTGCCATTGAAGGAGGGTATTCTGCCCTACCTAAATACCTATATGCACAAAGTCAAATAAAGGAAACGGTTGTAGCAGTAACAATAAAAAAGGAAAAAAGATAACAGAATTAAATGAAATATACCTTGGCTTTATTTAGAACGCAAAGATTAAGCAATACTTTTAATGAATATCGGCCCAAATTTTTTAAAACACAAAAAAACCTAGAACAACTGAATACTTTAACTATCATTATGTCAAAGAAATTCTTATCAATATTCTTGTAGTTAAAATAAAAAAGATAACACACTTGGCAGCTTCTGTGTCAAAACTGTTCAGAATATATATTTACAAAATTACATTTTTATACAGTTTACAACAATTTACGTCACATTTGGCACACTTAAAACGTGTGTTTTCATCAAACTTTGAATCATATAGATCGTGGGATAAGTTGTGCTTTTGCGCTTTCAGAAATTCTTAGAAGAAATCGATAATTGTACGATGAAGAGTGAAAATATCTTCTGTTAGAAAATCAACTGCAATAAATTGCGGTTCCTAAACTCACAACATTCCGTGGAATTGATAAAAAAAAGTTTAATATAGCAACGTCTTTCCCTTTTACTACACCAAGCACAAGTGATGTGGTAACAAAATGTTGGTATAAACATTTCGGCCGAAAGACGTTTCATCTCTGAGAATACTGCTTTACTTCTGCTTGTTTAAGTTTAGAACCAACAGGAAAGAACTGTGACAAACAAGCATCGTACGACTATCTGAACAGTAAAAACATATACAAATATCATAGGAGTAGCCAATTTTGATTTTTTTACTCATGACATTCGGTAGATCAACCATCACTGTAAAGTTTTGTAGCTAAAGGAATTGATATATATATATGGAAGGCGATTAGTACACAATACATCAAATACCGATATGGAACGATACACCGGTGTCCATGTAACACAAAAACAAAAAATGAAATAAAAATGATAAATACTGAATAGGGTTCAAGAAACAAAAAAAAAAAAAAAAAACAACTAATTTCACTAACATACAAGCTAGGCTACCTATTAAATTCAGTGACGCATGACTGTATTAATATTGTATATTCAAAAATATCATTAAAATTTAATTCACAACGTTTTATACGTCTAAGACGAATATTATAGCTTTAAATATCATACAGAAAATAATACTGACCTGGCTTTGAAACAACTCTATTAAATTACATTTTGGAATTTGAATCTATGAAAAGAAACGAATACCGAAATAAGCAGTTGCTTCAGCTTGATAGTATGAGGTTACGATTTACCATCACACTTGGTACAATCAAAACATAAAAGCATCACGAGTTTGTCAGTGATTGAAATAGACATTTTGGAGAGTAAACTTTGTCACTAAAACGATCTTAAAAAGTGAAGAAAACAACGTCCGAAGCGTAAATATTGTAACTAGAAAAATGGTCTCCATAAAATTAATTGCAAGGAGATTGAATTAAAAATAACAGAAATGAAATTATTTACTCCATGTTATTTTTATTATATAATAATAATTTAAAATTTCACCTACCATACATTACGATTTTGATTTATACATATTACCAATTCAGCTATTGTGTAGGTTTTCTAATAACTATGTTGCAAAAAGTAAAGCATATTTTACTTTATTAAACGACTAAACTGGCTTATACTAGATTTTAAGTATGATGTTGAAGTTAGAAAGCCTGCGAGAAACGTTTAACAAAATTATGGACATCTCCTAGATAATCGCATATTTAATCAAAAATCAAAGGGCCTAAAAATAGTATTGAACTGCCGCGCTAACTTTTGATTTCATTTATTTGTATCAACTTCGTTATGATATGCTTTTATATACTGTGGAGTTAGTAGTGCCCAACATACGAAAACTTTTCCTAGAAAATTGCTCAAATTTTGGTTCCAGTAGCTTAAAGAAAAATTCCAACACCTCTTGACTAATTTGAGTGCTTACTACTTGAAACCGTCACTAAATTATAAATTTCTCCGTTTAATGTGAGAGGAGTAACTTCCGGCAACATCTAAGCAAAGTGGAGGGTATTCTGGCAATAGACCAAACAACCCGGGTAGTGACAGCAGCATTTATTTTGCCAATACTCAGTACACAGCTAACCGTTTTAACAATACCGATGCAAAAGAAAGCAACAGACACTGTCACTATCACGTCGAATCACAATTAACATAACTTTAATATAGTTTATTTTTCCAAATTTTAATATATCGTTTCTTAAATTACCTTTTGTTTATGTCAACATTCAGGTGAGATAGTAAAATCAAATAAACTTAAACCAATTAGAAGTTAGTTTTGCGCATCATGTGATAATGCGTGCTTATGTTCCATACTCACCAAATTACAAAGACATTTCATGTTTTACTAGAGGAGGCCGTTCAAATTTTAATTTTAATTTATTTGAAAAGTATCATGGTAAAATAATTTGGATACCCTTATTTTTTAATATAGCTACACTTGAGTAGAGTAAGTCACATATACGATATGGTGCATAGCGTTTGGGAAAATTAAATGCTTCTGTTGTCATTTTAAAACGTTCCGACAGTGTTTCCTCACAATTTCACGAATTTAGGATTAGTTGTCATTTAATATTGTGACACATTTAATGACACTTCATTCACCCATGATTACATGCTCTAGCACTTGACTCATGGTTGTGTGATATATCTCTGTTATCGATACCCAGGTTTTATTTCTACTTATGGCTTTACTCATCGTCGACTTCAAGGTCATTAGAGGCGGGATGGGATTGGGGACAAGGAACTGGAAAGAATTCGGCCATGGCCTCTTGAAGGAAGCATCCCGGCATTTGCCTGGAGTGATTTGGGGAAACCATGGAAATGTATAAGTATCAAGTTCTTCAATTACTTTGATTAGTTACACATCCACTTCAGTCACTTACTGTTATAATACTCTTTGCACATCCCCATTTCCCATAATGGATTCTAAGAATATTGTAGAAATTACAGTATGGTAAGACAACAGAAGGTGATACAGGAAATCAATGGAAACATTAGTTTTAGAATAGCACAAGTTACACGTATGACAGCTAAATTGATTCATATGACTTACAATTGATTCACTCCGCAGGATAAATAGAAGCATAGACGTTCTGTATTTTAACTTCATGAATGATTACAACGAGAAGCTGGTACTAGCTGAAGTTACAAGCCCTCATTTACAGTAGATGACTGTAACCTCAACATCGACTACTTAAAAACGCATAACGATGAGAAATCACTTTCCCACTAAACGGAACCTTCTCCAGTATTCTTCGTACAAAGTTCGCAGACAGCTTTACGCAAGCACGTGGTAAACTTCTTGAGGGAAGTTTATCTTCTGACGGATTACCTGCCGCAGAGGAGAGTTGAGCGCTGGGAAAATTGTCTGCAAACTGTGAGGAACTATGCGTCACGTGACGACAGGCCCCAATAGAATACAGCAACCCGGCCTGCCACCTGGGGGTTCCCTGTTGCCGCTACTACACCAAACTGGGAGGCAAGTCGTCTTGAGACATTTAATGAAATTAATCCACATGCCTATGTGTGCCAGATGTGCAATAGAAAAAAATTGCAGTTACGATTTAGTCTGTACTATATACCCTGTACCTCGTTTCATACGATCTACATATTTAAAAGTTTCTTAAAATTCGGTAAAATTATTTTAGGTAATATTGTTATTTCTGAATCTTTAAAATAGGTTGATGTATCAGTGTTTACTCACTTTTTAGTCAAGATTTTTGATTTATTAAACTGTATAAACTCATACTACGGAAAAACTTTAATTCGGCCCGAAAGTTTTGTATTTCTGCTTTTTTATACAATGAAAAGGCTATAATGGAACCTTTATTCGACTGACTGGAGGCTTTCTTGTTGAATCAACTGTATAAAACGTTTGCGGTCTTCACACCTGGGAGCGCCTAAGTTCTTCTAATCACGTGCAGCGAGGCAGTTCAAAATTCTGTCACGTTTCTACACAGTCGTAAAAACATGAGAGTATCGGTATTTTGTAAGGATAAATGTATTATTCCAGAGGTTTTATACATACAAATATACACACATATAGAACCAAACGTCTGTGAGACATGCCCAATGGAAGCCGACCATTTTAACAATTTGCATCTACGAATAACTGCACGTATCAAGGGATGCTGTAGAGCAGGGATGGCCAAAACTTCCAAAGGTGATATCAAACACTTCAGCACTAAACTAAGCTGATTTTAAATCTATATCATCTCTCGCTTGTTCTAGCGAGTATGACAGTCGACATGAATCATTGATGTTTATTTGGAGAACTTTTAGTGAGTAGCCATCACTTCTTTCGACAACACTGATGCACCTAGTTCTGCCAAACAAAGCAAAAAGTTGTATTAAAATAATTATATTTTTAATACTTCATTAAATATATATGTTTCGTTTACAGTGGTGTATTTTTCCTTCATGGAAGTATGTAAGTATTTTTTCCAAGAAAGTAGAACATACGTTCTCATGGGATATTCTATTTCTAAAATTCGACCCGGATGCTGAAAAGGTTAGTCACCACTGGTGCAGCGACTGACCTGATGACATCAGTCCCACCAACAAATATTCTAACGAATAACGTCCAAGCGGCTAACATCGAAAGACGACGTCTTGGAAATTATTGAGAATCAAATTAGCAGTGATTTTTTTAGGCTTGTCTCAAACTGGAACCGACTGCGGACTACGGGCGATGATCGGACGACTTGAGCTTTCACAATTTATCATACTTGTCTGCGTCGTTTGTCTTACACAGGCAGAGAATTGGAATATTTTAAAAAGATGAATGAATTGGTTTAGCTGGAAGAAAAACGGATTGGTTTAAAAAAGAAGAAAACAGGCCTTTGGTCTCTGCTACCATTTAGCCAGTTCCACTTTGTTTGTAATGTTCTAACTATTAAATCAGACTTTGCTCATGTAATGATGTGGATTACTGTGGTGTGGTCAACGCAGTACAAACAAACAAAGACACAACACTTACTTAAAGCCACCTATGCCACAGACCGGAGTGGAACCGCTGACCCTTCCAATGGGAGGCCATCATGTTAGCCTTTAACCTCCAGGCCGGCTAAACGAAATATTTTAACCCGATATATCTGAAAAGAGAACACCACCGATATATCTGAAAAGAGAGTTTCGTCATTTAATGGGCGATTTGAAACAAGATTCCGAGAAATTCTTTGACAACTTGCGTATGAGTTTGAAGTCGTTCAATTATATGCTGGAAAATATCAAATCTGAGCTGACGAAACAAAACAATTTTCACCTTTTTATATCGCCTGGGGAACTTTTAACTCTTTACTCTGAAGTGAATCATCAAAAATCATTTATTATAACTTGCTATATGTATCAAGAAAAAAAAATTAGACCACAAACAAATATTTCGTAATATAATTCTGTTTCACAACTTGTACGTATTTTTTATTTTTTAAAATACTCTTAAGCTGTCAAATTCGGTCAAGCATTTCATTATTAAGGAGAATTCATGTAAACAATTGTATGATAACAAAAAATAAAAACAAACTGCCCCAAGTCATGCATTGTACGGAAGAAGATCTCAGCCTCCTCGCGACCAGGTCGGTTGGAGATAGTCGCTTATAGTGTGAGACCAGCTAGAAACTTATCGACCATGTTGAGTGCCGGCTATTGTCCATACGTAACATGCTTAGAACACTAGTCGTTACTTCGTCGCCTCCTGTCCAGCACAGCAGCTGATGCTAACCGATTCCCCCCTGTCTGGTCGCTCCGTTTTGACAGACCAATCGAGCGTCGCCGACAGACGGGATTAGTGGTGGAGCGCGTTAATGGCGCACAATTACAGCACTAATTCGACGCCCATTGGCAGTGGTAACGAGTTTAAAACCGGCTGCCTGCCTGTCGGTAGGCGTTTTTTTGTACCGCGGAGTAATGAGGTAATCTGGCGGAACCGCAACAAGCTTTAAAGTGCGGTGTCAGAGATTTGTGCGCCTGGGTGGCGTGTTGTTCGTTTCGCTGTCACACGCGGAACGCCATTACGTCCTGATAACGGCAGGGCAGGCTTACCTCGAGCAACGAAATTTCCACAGTACTTCTGTATTTATTACAGCCGCATCTCCACAACTCACTTGTGCTTCGGTTCTCTCGCAAATATGAGTCACAAGTCGCATTACGTAGCAGTGGATAAGCAGCCGCTACGCCTCGGTCACTAGTAATCACTACTGCTCATGTCATACTTGCCTCGATTACCTGGTTAGAATCCCAGTGAGGACTAAATATCCACGAATAAAAAAAACTAAAGGTTGATTATGATTATAAAGTGAGGAAAGAATTTTTTGTTGATGACTTGAAATGCAAATATCTTGTCATTACATTGGAATACAAGCTGAACTGGGCAGGACACATTGGACAGGTAGAAGGAAAAGGTTTCAAAATTCTGCAAATGTTAGAGAGGGTAATGAGAGGATGTAGGAGAAAAGTAAAGGAACTGGGTTACAAAACTTTGGTCAGACCATTGATTGAATATGGTAGTGTAGTATGGGAGCCACATGTTGAGTATCAAATACAGGAGTTGGGGTGGGTGCAAAAAAGGACTGCTAGATTCGTTTTTGGAAATCACCGGAGAACGCAATCAGTAACATATCTGATGAAAGAGTTGGAATGGGATTCATTGGACGAGAGGAGGAGGGTGAAGAGGGTCAAGGGAGCGCACACGGCATACATTGATGATGAAGCATGGAAAGATATTGGTGTAAGAATTAAAAGTAATGCACGGTAGGGAAAAGATTACCATGACCACAAATAGGCACTCAATTTCAGGCAGAAGGGTGTAGGAAGATTCTCATTTTTCGGTAAGGGTGTCAGGGATTGGAATATATTACCAAGAGAAATGATGAATAATTTACCAAAAACGTTGAAAAAATTTATAGTTAAAATTTTTAGCGGGCAGATGTAGGTGACTGAAGGATAGGGGGAAGTTGGGTGTGTAGGGAAATTGCCAGCGGAGTGTGCGCTCCATTGTAATTTTAATTAAATATTAAATATCATTTTTCCATCTTGGTTTCTTCCTTCAAATGAAAAATGCCCACAATCCCACCCTCTTACCACAATTTTGTTATCAGAAAGGGAAATGCCTGCATCTCACTACATTATTAACAATTAAATCCCAGAAGATAGTCAGTAGTATGTGATGTTAGAATGAAGGTTTTCAACTTTAAGAGGCGGTGATGCAGACATGTAGAGCTAGGGTACCGTCCACACGGACGGCGAAGCTACCTCGTACCCCAAAGCATCCCCTTCCCCCCCCCCCCCACTCGACATGTCTTCACGGCTCCATGACGAGGGGGCGCGTCTTCCATTTTGGGACCCAACAGTACACGTTTAATATTAATTTTAAGGGATAAATATTTAATATTAAGGATGTGAGAGCAGGAAGACATTTTGGGAGAGAATGCACTCTGACAGTTAGCGTCTAGGCATATGTAACGTCAGGCAACACTGGAAAACGAAAAACAGGTCAGGTGGCAGGTAGATTTAAAGATTATCGCTAATCTACAATATTTTTTTTGCTGTCGTCAGTCTTTCGAATGGTTTGATGCAATCCTCCTTACCTTCCTATCTTGTGCTAACTTCTTCATCTCTACATACCCCTTACGACCTACGTCCTCAAATATCTGCTTCATGTATTTTAATCTCTGTCTTCCTCTACAATTCTTACCTTCAAAGGTTTCCTACTTTAACAGATTAACCAATCCAGCACATCTCAAAATATGACCTAAAAACCAGTCTCATTTTTATGTAAGCTTCTTCCACAAACATCTTTCCTAACCCATCATTTCCAAAATTCGCTTATTTCGTACTTTGTCTGTTCACTTAATTTTCACCATTCTTCTGTAGCACCACATTTCAAATGCTTGGATTTTATTTATTTCTGGTATTCCTAAAGTCCGTGCTGCCCTCCATACATAGAGTTATAAAAAGTTCTGTCTAAGTCCTAGTTCAATGTTTGACACTAAAAGGTTTATCTTTTTCATGAAGGCTCTTTTTGCTATTGCTGTTCTGCTTTCACAATCATTCCTGCTTCGGCCATCGGTAGTAATTTTGCTTCCCAAGTAGCAGAATTCACTTCTTATATTGCATCCGATCCTATTTTTATATTTAATCTACTGTGATTGATATCATTTCTGCTACATTTAATCACTTTTGTCTTGCTTTGATTTATATTCAGCCCAAATAACAGATATTGTTTGTGAACCTCAAGATAGAGTTGGTAACCCGAGAGCTACATGGAAATTAAATCCCGTTGACTGTCAGCCTATAAAGACCCCTGCAGAACAAAGACGAGGCTATTCTGCGTACTGTCGTCGGGTCTGTACTTGAAGACGTAGCCCCGTTGCACTACGTGGGAGTCAGCTTACATTACTGCATAAAGTGAACATTGAGTGAAACAATCTCTTATTCGTGGATTCAACTAAAATTTAAGGAACACTACCAATACAATAAAACCATTAGTAATTGCGAAAGGATAATCCTTAAAACCGAGTTTTGTAGTATTTGAGAAACACTACCACTGAGTGATATTTAACTGTATTCCTATACAAGACTCGTAATAGGATAAATTTAAATTATTTATGGTAAACTATTTTCTTGATTAACTTCGCTCCTGATTTTATTAATTAATTTCAGTATACGTCTATCTACCTAATAAACGTAGTGAATTTTATCATGAGTCTGATAAAATATCAATGAACAAAAAGATTTGAGGAGATAATTACCTTGAAACAGTTTACAGCAACAGCAAAGTAAGGAGGAAAAAAAAGAATATTGTAATAAGAGTTGAGAACCGAGCGCATTAGATGAACGGTAACAATCAGGGATGGCGTTCTTAAGGGATCTATCTTGAGATCAGCTTTCATGTTTTCGCGAAATCACTACAGACGAATCCCGAGATGGTTCCTTCGAAAGGGTCACGGTCATATTCAGATCCACTCCATGTCATCAAGGCACAATTTGGTGTTAATATGAAGATATATGTAAATATATATAAAAAATGTGATTTGAGGACGTACGAGAGAGTTAAATCTTATACTTTGTTTTCCATGAGTGCTGAATAGGGTTAATTCGTCTGTTTTAATGAGTTTAAAGGTGCCAGCCTTGTTAAGGAATAGGTTTTTCCTTCATCTGGTAAGGTACATATGTTGATCGCTAGTTTGAATTCTACGTCAAATATGATTAACATTGAGGTAAGAAGCTGAAAAACATACCGCTAGTATTTACGGCATGAATACGCCACCTACATAAAAATCCTATCGGTTGTGCTGCAATTAGTATAGTACGTGTATTTGAAAAATCAAAGGGAAAAGCTATAGTGACTGTAACACTTATAAAATCTATCCCAAAATCAGAAATAGTGACGTCGGTCTCTAGTAACTCTACACACCGATGACACTGCATAGAATTTATCTTTGCTATGTTTCCCAGATAGAGTTGCGTAGATTTATTGTAAGATGACGTTTTGACATTTTATTAGTGGATTTTCTAAATTAAATCCACTAATAATTAGAATTCCGTGTGGTGTTAATGACCTGGTGACAGGGTTTCTATTGGCAACACATTTCGCCCCTGTCGTAGCCGCATTAACCTATTCCAGTAAACCTACCAGGTGCAAGGGACCTACAGTTTAACGTGGAATCCAAACCAAAGAAGCATTGTGACGTACTTTACATTACACGGCAAGCTATTAGAGAGGTGAAGGTCGGGTTAAGGGCCTATAAAAATTCCCGTTGGGACAGAGGTCGAACCTGAAACCTTTCGATGCCTAATCAGACACCTTAACCACTGCGCCACCGGACCAATCAGAAAGTGACTATCTTGTATGCAGATGATGGTACGACCAATATTTTTCAGCGATGACGACACCGGTGTCTATGAACGCTGAGTGAGAATTAATATATACATGGATCCAGTGATTTTCTGGACAAATATCGCTATATGGTTAAGCTATATCGCACTATCAATGTTAAAGCTAGAATTCATGCTGTTTCATACCTGACTCATATAGGATTCGTCTACACTCAAACGTTGTAGTTATGATATTGTATCTTATGTTGTGCAAAGGTGATTAGCTGATGATGATATTTATTGATTCTTTTTTTAATTACTGTTTCACGGATTGTCGATGACGACGTCATCTGAAATATGAATCGAGATATGACAATGGAGGCGAGGAAAGAAAGAAAAGTGGTGACTAACCAACTAATTAGCATTCATTTTGTTGATGTGGGAAAATCTTAGGCAGCCAAAATCAGAACGCCCGAATCGGTGTTCAAACCACACCCTCCAGAATGTTAAGGCCAGAACGTAAAACACTCATGCACAAATTTTGGTCTTCATTCATAGCGATTTCTGTCTCTTCCATCTATATTTGTCAGCATAAATCTGACAAAATCAAGATCAAATATTGTTCTCACTGTCATAAAATTTGATAATATGTTTTAATTATAATTTTATTTTAAGACTATTTACCCATTTAGTTTGACTAAGCTTAAGTGTTGAACAAATATATCACTGCTACATAAGGGTGTAAAAAAAAAAATATCTAGTGTGGTTACGGATCGAAGTAGCATGGGGAAGGCAGGCAACATGGGATCCAACATGAACTAAATTCATTCAGGCATATACTTCTAGCGATTACCCTCTCATCCTCACACAGTAGTCAGTGCGTGAATATTCATCTCACTTTCCTTGTGTTGCTCGGTTAGTGTTGGGAATCTGCATATCTATTCCGCTTCGTCTGAATCAGTTATCGGTATATTTCTGACCGATGGAGCAATTATATTTTCTCTTCATTAGATATCCAACAACGAAACTGCTTTTATAATTCAAAACTGATTATAAATATTGTTACATCATGAGTGCTGTTGATCGACTGGACTTACTTTCTTCCTTGCAGTCAGAGAAAAAAATATTAGTCCACTTTTGTTATGCATAAAGAAAGTAACAAGTTAAATCTGTGCATGACTTCAAATTTAAATACTGCCAAGTTAAACAGGCCACAACCTGGGCTTATGAAGAGTTATTTCGCTGTTCCTCTTTTATATATCGGACGAAATTAGTCTTTCGGTAAATATGCATGAGTAGCACAAATTAGTTTGTTGAATTGGGTTTACAGCCTTTACTTGATAATACGAATGACCTCTTTGAGCTGGTTCTTTCGTGAATAATGGCCGACGTCAAAGTTTAGGAATTTCAGCATCTTACGTTATTCTGTTTACGCTGGTTTAAAATGAACTGGGAGGAATTTCTGATGGCAGATTTATTGTAATCAGGAGAATGAACATTTCCTTCTATTTTATTTTTTTAATGCACTGATGATACAGCTCATAGTTAACAAGTTTCATAGACAGATGACAATATTTCATTTATTTTTATAGCGTCATTTTTATAGAGGCCAAAATTGACGGCAAACAAACACCCGACGGACGAAGATGATGGATGAGTGTGTTTAGTTTCCTCTTAACTTGTGTGTTATTGCAGGTCGGTATCTTTGCTACTTAGATAACAATGTAGAGAGATCATTTAGTTCACACATTGCCGTAACTTCTTCACCAGACATTTTCTTTTTCTTTAATGGGAATTTGTCTTTTTCACGATAAATAAAACTCTTTTTTCGAATCAAGACTTTTTTTTAGTAGAAATTTTCAATTTCTTCGGCGGCAACGTGGTATGCTCCGGAAATTTTTCAAACTGAGCAAGTTATTCATTCTCTTTATATTAATAAGCACCAAAATTCTTCCATTGAAATCTAGTGGCTGAAACTGAGGTACTGGTAGGGAAAACTCAAGGTCTAACAACGTGTTTGATGATAGTGGTTACTTTAAGAAAGTAGTGTCTACGCTTGTTTCGATTTGCTGTATATACCATCGAAAAAGGGATTAGAAACGATATGGTCATCAGAAGTATCTGTTCTTACACATCATAATGGCACGAGGTATGGGAACAAGCAATCTTTAAACTAACAATAGAATCTAATTCACGTATAGCTGTGACCATATCAAGAATGACATTTTCGTGATTTTGTTTTAATTACAGATATAATTCTAGTTTACGGAATTAACCTGAATAGTTATCGAAGTTGTAATACCTACTTCTCCATTCACCAAAAACTAAGCAGAACAATGTGCTGTGGAAGCGTGCACTAAATTCAATCTCTTCCGTGAACGGAAACAATTTTTGAACATTTCTTTTGTGATACTGGGAAACTCCACTTACTTCATTTCTTTACTGCATTGTTTAAAAACGACGAGTTAACAAAGGAAGTTTTATTTTCCTGAAGGAAATAATGTAGACTGAAGCTAAATGGGATTTATCTCGTTCCTCAATATCCCATCCTTGCTTGTCAGTGGCTCACAAAGAAATTTCATCAACAAGAAACAACTCTACTTAACCGCTTTTCTTCATTGTGCACGAAATCCATTATGAAACATATATACCAGCATGATTTTGATCATGAATCAGACCTCCTGTAGATTTGTAGTTCAACTAATTTTGTTGAAAACTCTTATTTTGATACCATCAAATACAATTTGAAACATTCCATCTTTTTTATAATTTTACACGGAGCTAACGCTCCTAAGAATCCCTCATTGAAATTGGTGATGCGGGTAAAACTCCTATATGAGGGTGATTAAAAAAATGTGAACAAAATGATATGCTAGAACTGTCATACAATAAGGATCAAAAATCGCATAGGAACAGAGGGTCGCAAACGCCTGTAGAGGGCGCTAGAGCCACGAGAGGGCGTTGTGATACAAACACGAGCTGAGCAAACGGTGATTTTCTTCATTCGAGCCTTGGATTTTTTTCCTGTGGGATTTTTACAAGGAACACATGAAACACCTGTTGAAACGTCGAAAGAGTTGGTAGAAAGAATCGTTGCGGCAGCCGGATGTGTTCGAGATACACCTGGTATCTTTGGGAAGGTACGCCGTTCCATGCAACGGAGATGCCGGGCTTGTCTCGATGCATCTGGGGAAAAACTTTGAGCATCTACTTTTGGCTCAACATTTGGCTCGCATTAGTCGCATGTGAGTAAGTAATTACCAATAAAATGATCTGTAATGGTTTTGTTTCCTCTCTTTGTGTCAGTATTATTTTAGACGCCCTATAGCGGCTCCGGATCGCAGTTGCGACCCTTGTTCCTACGCGATTTTTGATTCTTATTGTATGAATGATCTACCATGTCTTTTGTCCACGTTATTTTGAATCACCCTGTATTTCATCTGATGAAAAACAAAATGTTGTGAATTCCCCATTTAGACAAGATCTGAAACTAACACTTCTAATGATATTTCAATGGCTCCTTCCCTATTAGTTCTAATTTTCTGTTTTTAGGACGGATTAATACATACCTCCAAATCGAACACGTACGCTATTGCAAAAGTTGTTCGTACTTTATTGCAATTACTGACAGCAGACGATGTAAACATTTGATTTGAAACGGAGACGAAAGAAATAAGTGCTATTAGTTCGTGTGAGAAAGAGGTGTCCTGTAGGGATATTTGTGACAGTATGGTTGTATCAGTATGGAATGGTGCTGCTGCCCACAAAATAATCGGAATTTGAATTTAAACGGAGAAGAGTTATCTTCTTGTATGGGTAGCATGTTCTGGGCTAAGTTGAGACAATCACCTAGAAAAATATGGATAGGGTACTTGAAATGATGATTATATACAGATGGATATATCAGGCATTGCAAGTACTACAAGAGATCTCATTTGGAAGAGTCCTCAGACATTAGAAAAATTTTCTTCCACTGGGTGCCGAAACATTTGATGGCAGGTGAAATGACAGTGTGTTGGAAGATGCTTGTGAAATATTTTTCTATCCCCAGAGCCAGTGCAACTTATTTTGTTGAACGATTTATGAATATGGATGACACATGGGCTCAACAATTTATTTTGGAATCAAAGAAAAAGTCAGTACGCTAGATGTCTGCTTGTTATACAAACCTTGTGAAGCAAATATAACGGCCTATTAAGGTAATTGGATTAGGTGAGTTGATAAAATGCGCTGTTCCTTTAGGCGACTACTCCCAATTACAAGTCTCTCATATTCCACCCATTTCCAAACCTAAAAATTTGTTGCCTGATATGTATTTCCAGCTAGGTAATAACATTATTTTTTTGACTCATTTGCGGAATTCTTTCATGTGGATGGCATAAGCTCTATGGATTGTTGAGTGTAGATCAAAGAAGACCACAAGTTTTCTCTCAACTCACGTACGTTGATGTGAAGCCACGAATTTTTTTACGACCATCGTGTGAAGCATTTTATGTGTTCGTGTTTGTGTGGCTTGAATGAATGATGATGAAGTGGATTCCTTCCGTTTTATTTGAATTGTTAGCACTTTTATCACTTGAAATTATAAACATTTACAGCAATTGATTATATACTCATAATGTAACTACGTCGGAACGTCAGAATGCTGAGAGTAAACATGAAATTTTGAAGCAGTAAGGTGATTTAAAAAAAGCAAATAAAAATTTGATCACGCCTATTTTTATAGCACTTACTTTCCTCATTCCATTCTGCAATTTATAAGTAAATTTTCATTTTTATGCAGTATGTGCGATTACCAATCAGAAGATCTAATGTCAAGGGATTACATAAAAGTATTAAACTATAGATAAACTTGGAAATGTGGCTGTAAGTAAAGACAATTCTTTAGTTCCAGAATAATCTTTAACTTAACCTTTAAAAACTATTTCATCTTCACGTGTGAAATAATACAGTGTTAAATGGAGAATATCAATAAAACAGTATGAAGTGCATATTACGACTCAATGCTTTCAGAGATTCCTTTCCAGTGAAAGTTTTAATGGCGGTAAAAAATTTACGGCACTGCTTACCACTCCAGACTAACTTTAATTCGGATAATATGATCGATTAATCCGATGACAGCAAGACTTTTCCGCTGCTCGCTTCTAACTTTCCAGTGTGCCAAGCGATTTACGTGAAAAAGTTTGAGGGACATGTTTGTGCTTCTAGACAACTGATGATTCCATTTCTGACATTCAAATTAAACGGGTCGTTGAATTTTATACAGTACTTTCTCAGCAGATGTAATGCTTTTCCTTAGGTGCTGGTGTGTTAAAATGAAAATAAATTTTTTGCTGTCATAAAGTTACACCATACCTACATACTATTTTTAGTATCAAACCTAGCAAAACGACATTCTGACATTGGCTATGATCTATCACTAACCTTATGTTTAATTGTGAAAACACATTATCAGTTTTAAGCAGCAAATAATCTCTACCTTATTTACAATAGGAAGTTTTTACGTATAATAACAAGAAATGAATTATTTAAATCAAATAAAATTACGCCTATCTTAAAATTTGTTTTTGAGGGGATTGTTTAATCTTATCACCTATAAAACTGTATTTTAGAAATGAAACAACATATTGGAAAAAATATCCTAAAAAATAATTTTAATTCCGTACCATGGAATACTCAGGTCCAGAATTGATTAGTTTAAGTGTAAAGTTCATACAAACAATGATGAGCCGTATTTTTGTAATAAATTCTTTTGTTTTAACATAAATATAGAACATATAGGTTTGAAACGTAATATTTATCTGTAATTATACTTTTAAATTCTTTCTGCTTTTTTATTTTTTAAACTTCCTTTCATTTTGACGAAAAGAAGTTCTTCAAACTGAGGGTAGCACTTGTTGCTTCTTACTACTTTAAGGATTTATTCATTTAGCCTGATACGCTGCCAATCGTCTCATACTTCACACAATGGTGTTTACAATATATATTTTACTCTTTACGAAAAGAGTATTTAATTTAATAAGTTCAATACTAACTAGTATCTAATTAGTATAAGCAATAAATCAATAATAAAGTGATACCAACTAGATCCAGTAGAGGTGCAAGGTGACGAAATTAGTGAAAGGTGGCAGAGAGGTAGATAGTGCAGGGATAAGCGACATTTGCCTAACGCATTTCTAAATAAGCTGATTTCTCTACTAATTAGTATTTTCAGGAAAATTTCATTCCACAATCGAGTCGCAGAAGTATAAAAATCATTTACTTGTTTATCCTGCGATTGTTTTTTATGTGTCGTCAATTTAATGGTCGTTAGTGATGGGAGAGGCCTGGAGACAAGAACGGGAAGGACGTCGGCCATGCCCTTTTGTGGGAACCAGTCGGCATTCAGAAAGTCTAAATCTGGATGGCCGGACGAGGATTTGAACTCTTGTCTTCCACAATACCAGGTCCGACTGCTACGCTTATCCGCCAGATCCTGTGTTTCTTAACTATGATAACAGGTGGCTAGCGTATAGAAGAGTGTTTTCAAACTTCTTAAGAGATGGTGCAGTAATCACATGTACCGTGTGACAATCTACTACGATTGCTAACGTATATACGGTCCCATGTCCTATACGAACCGTGCGATGGAAATAAAAACAATTTTGATCTTTCTAATGATTTTCGACTTTATATTTAAGCTTGAAAGTTATCATGCCTAAGCAATACACGTGCACGGGCCAGTTCTTTTTCAAATTTACGCTAAAAATATTCTTGCATTTTTGTTCAGCTTTAAGGGAAAGAAACGGTTTTGCAGCATGCTGAGTTATTGTTCTGATCCCACTTTAAGTTAATGTCAACCAGAATTCCGAAATATTTCATGGTATTGTTGGTATTTAACATTGTTTGTTGGTAAATTTGATGGGAAATTTTCCTCTGTCAATTAAGAGATACCGATAATATTGTTCTGAGATTTGGCGGAGTTATTTTTGAGTCGCAAAGATTTGGCTCAGTTAAAAATAAGTTTTACGTCGGCGTTTATTTGTTTCAGAACAGTGGATATGTGCTTCAATGTTCAGTGAGATAAAGTTACTTCTCGTATGCGTAGAGGAGATCACTGACGCACGATACTAGACAAATCATTAACTAATACAGAAAAAGAGATTACAGAACAGAATACTGATAGACGTTTCGTCTCGATATAGCTCCAATAACGATCCGTCTGCAATGATATCACCAGCACAGTTTTAGTGGTTTTTAAAATATTATTCGACCCTATTTTTAGTGCTAAGGGCAAAATTTATCTCCTTCAACATGAAGGAAAATGTTTAAATAGTCAGTGTCAAATCTTTTGCGGAAATCAAGAACGATAACTACTGATTTTCGTATTCTGTCGGTGTAAATGTTAATCGTATATCTTATTTTTGTATCTTCCCATTTTTTAATAGCTTTCTGCGAAATAATAACGTAACACTACGTCTCAAATACATGGGTTTGTTTAAGATGCATTTTAGGACATAAAATCTATTAGACATCTGAATAAATAACTGGTTCATGTCTAGAGAGTTAGTTATAAAAGTAAATCTTTGTATCAAGGAGGGGCATGAGAACTACATTATGAAGTTTGTATTAATCTTCCTTTTTAAATATCTACTATGGAATTTACAGTTACCAGAGTAAACAGTACACCCACTGCTTTGATGAAAGATATGGAGTCCTCAGTTGGCTTGTCCCCCTAGGAGAATTTCGTACATTAATGCATTCAACTATTTTGTTTACATCAAAACTTATTGTTGTAAGTGAATTGTTGTTGCTGCTAAGCTTGTGATGCGCAGCGGACCTGGTATGGCAGCCAATACCACTCGCCCGTGCGTGTCCCCGCCAGCCCCTGAAGACCCGCAGCCAGCCATACAACCGACCTCCGCCTCATTGTGGAGGGAGGCCTTTTGTAGTCGACCCGCCTCCGACAACTAATTAATTGCTTCAAACTGCAGAACTCTGTTGACTGCAGAACTGAGATTCCGTGAGAAGGTAGTGGGAGAGACTCGTGCCAAATGCACCCACACGAAGTCGGTGCCTGGTCTGGGTACAGAAACTCCAAGTATATGTTGACATTTGGACAGTAGACAAGTACCTGTTGAATGTAAAACCTTCAGATTGTATTAGTTGTAACCTATGTGAAAGAGAATGGTAGTTATAGATCATCAGAATCGATAAATATGTTTTTCCTTTGATCTCATCTTAAAAATTGATGACGAAAACATAGATATAAAATTAATGTAATAACGTAGGCAAGATAATTGTCACGAGCAAGTTGGACTGTAAAAATAAAGTTTTTCTATTTATTTTATTTTTAAATCGTTAGTTTAGATAACAATGTCACTAACAAATAATATTTATTTTAACAACATTCTTCAGTTGTGAGCTTAATAGTGAATTTCATCTATTATATTTTTATAAAACATCATTATAAGAAGAAAATACGGTTTGTTTATTTTTATAAAAGTTCTGACTGTGTATACTAATTAAAATCAAATCAGTCCAGTACTCTATCTCGAATTGTGTTAGGGTATGGAAAAAAGTAGGAATATCGTCTGGTTTTAACTATTGCAATAAAGTTCGAGAATCATCTGATTGTAACATTATACGCCCAATTATTGATCCTTACGAGAATCATATTGTAAGTTACGGCTATCTACATAAGAATGCGGTGGTATCAACTATATCGATTTGATCGATAACAGCACCGCCAAACCTATAGTAAATTGGAGGCTGGGAGACAGCAATGTGTCATAGGATCCTTCTTTGAAGTATGCATGGAGGATTTTAGTTACTGCGATTTGATGAAGATATGACATACCTTCGGCTCAGCTCGATGTATAGCTCTCTTATTCACACTCATTCAGAAAAAGATAAAAGAAATACTCTTTGTATAACTTCGAAATTTAACAGTTCTTTAATCCAACATACAAATTTATGAATGTAAGTTATTTTTTCATTATTTACTTCTGTTACAATGCCAGAGTTATTAACGTGAAAATTGTTTTTCTTGTTTACAGTCTTCATTGCACAGAGGCACGGCTTTAACCCAACATTACAATTGGTTCATCTCAAATCGTTCATGTATACATTTCAACTGGAGCAATTGTGCAAGAAATGTAGCTATTGAAATATATTATAGGTCGGAGATTTTGAAAAGGATGTATTCAAATCATAATGATTCAAAAACTAAGCTGGAGTAATACCGGTAGGAAACTAGTTCTAATCCTCGTCCGGCTATACTGACTTCGTATTTTCCATGGTTTTCCAAAATTACTCCAGATGAATGTCGCGATGGTTGCTTGAAACGTCCATGGCTGAATTCCCCATCATTTCCTGCCCCTAATGAACTCGACTTTAACGAGGTGTAAAGACCAAAGTTAAAAAAAAAAAATCAAACCACTTGGAGTGAGTGAGAGGCTTAATAGTTGTTTATCAAGTCGTGGCGATGAAGAAAATACTAACTATTGCTGAGAAAAGCGCTGCAAGCAGGACCTCAATCTACTGAAGCAGTGTCTCGCACGGCGAACAAAAATAATTCGGATATTGCGAGTCGTGATTCACAGAATTAGTTTTCTCTACTCTAATGACTCTTATGATATTTCGTACCTGGCAGCTCGGCAGGTAATCGCTCGGCACAAAAATTAATGCTTGACACCTTGTTAGATTAGGCAGCGGGCTCCACTGATCCAAGCGACATACCAAGTTACCGCTGGAAGTGTTATTGCAATCGCATGGTTCCGCTACAATTGATTGTAATTATATTAATAAGCAATTAACTCTTAAATGAAAGGTGTGGTAACTTAGCACTTAAGGCACATGCTCGAAAAATTTGGAGTTCCACGGTTCAAATTCCGTTGCGGTCAGGAATTTTCAGAACGCTTCCGTGGTTGGATTCCAGTGTAATCTAGAGGCTCCTTTGCCTTACATTTTTTGTCACACTTAAAACTGGAACTGGCTTAAATTTTTATTGATTGTCTACCACGAACTTTACTATTGTTGAGTAAACATATGGGTTCTCCGTAGAAGGTTCGCGGCATTTTTTGGGAACTTTAGGCCTAGTTGTAGGTTTTGCAACAGCCTAATATACTGCTGCCAGTGTCTCTTACGGGAATAGTATACGTTTTTCATCTCCTTCACTCGAATCGTCACATTCACACAAAGGGGATGGTATTAGGTGCAGTATATACAGATATGTAGAGAATCTACCGTGGTTGAATTTTAATTGTGCAATGATGCTCATCGTTTTTCTTCTCACACCTTTTTCTGTCACCAACTTTAAGTTTAACTTAACCATCTGCCACCCACAATGTTTGTGATTTGCAGAGTATGAATGTAGATGTAGATGTAATTCGCCTTCTCAATTATCATACTATACGATTCACTAAAAATAATAATAAAAATATAACAGAAATTTTATATAACTAAAATGTAGGGGGATATTCAGCGGTGAACTATGCAGTAGTTCTGCGTTATCAGGAGTCCAAGGTTGGTCATATGAGACCATCCTCTACTTAGTATTTCATCTTTGTTCTACTTTTCAGTAAACATATAGATTTTTGCACTTTTCGTTGGTATTCTTTTGTTTTGCAGCAGGAAGAACTGAGCGTACATATGAGCTAAATTGAAAACTTTATGAGAAAATTTTTTTTGCCAGTGACTTCGTCCACCTATACGCGGACACACTCGCTCGTTTTACTGTCGACTAGTTAATTATCTAACATCCTTTGCGAATTATTTAATAATTGGTAATTCGTTACACGCAGGATCCTCATTGCTGCACTCGTTAGAGTGCCTACAAATGGTTTGTAACCAGTTGTAAATTTTTACTTAGTGGTCCTCATCATGTTAAATCATCTCTGACAATCAATAAATCAGTTACGAATGTACATCTCTCGTCGGTGTCATTGCATTTCAACCATTTAATTTGTATAGATGCTGAATACCGGAAATGTGGCAGTACGATACTGTTTTGATTTGGTAGGCCCATTAATTTTCTGCTCTGTCCCCAGTTAGGGTAACGTAACAGTACACATCTTAAATATTATGACAGGCACTCAGTATTCAAAATATGAACATGACTTCAAAATATTTTTTGTAGTTTTTAAGCTATGCGAGATTATATACAAAATCTTATGGTGCTACAAAGTGACGTAATATGATTATACATACTCGTGAATTTAAGTCCAAAGCTAAATTTTCAAACAGTGTTAATCAGATAAGTAGCTGTTCAGATACGCCAGATAATTTGTAGTAAGTTTAGGTGTTTAGAGTAAGTTTTGATACCCGGTGTCAGGCATCTTAAGAAGTTAACACCGAGCGTGGTGGAGTAATGGCTAGCGTTCTGGCCTCGCATTCGGGAGGACGGCGGTTCGAATCCCAGTCCGGGCATCCAGATTTGGGTTTTCCATGGTTTCCCCAAATCACTCCAGGTGAATGCCGGGATGCTTCCTTCAAAAGGCCATGGTCAAATTCCTTCCCATTCCTTGCCCCCATCCTTTCCCGTATCTAAAGACCTAGTTGTTATAGGAGACGTTAAGCAGTTAAAAAAAAAAAAAAAAAAAAAAAAAAAAAAAAATTCATCCAGATTTAGATCAGACCAAATTTTTCAAACTTTTGAAACTCCATAAAATTATGTTCACAAACACACAAAGCTCTGCTACGGTTTTATATGACAGTATTATTTTAAGCTCCCATACAAAATATGGTATGAAATAAAATTCATTGTTCGTTGTGATGTGATCAGTAACGTATTTGTGTAGGTATACAGACCGTTTCTCCTTTTTTGCTTCCACTAAAACGGAACAAATATAAAATATTTAAAGAGGCCTTTCATAATAGTAAATTTAAATGAAACACATATTTCTTTATGATTGGTTGGCAGTTTAAATCTTAAGATAAAACATACTAAACCATTACACAAATATGAATATCTAACTTCTGGACACAGAATCGAAACAAAACCCACTGGAGCGTAATTGCTTCTCGGATGGCCGAGTCTTAATTCTGTGTGAGGACTCTGTGAAGAAATTCCACTTGTCCGCATCTCGTCACAGACACTTTGACCAATCTGTACTTATTGACAGATGTAACTTATTTTTTGTTTCTGGTTTTCCCGCTCGTAATTAAAGGTAGAAAACAACGGGGAGCAATCAAAGGGAAGGAATTCGACCGTAGTCCTTGTGTGGGAACCATCGCGGCATTCACCTGGAATGATTTGAGGAAAATCTGGATGATTGGATGGTGATTCGAGCCCTTGTCCTTCCGAATGCTAGGCCTGAGCGTTACCACTCATCCGCCACGCTCGGACATGCAGCGGGTGATGATTTCTTGTGACTTGCAGGAAACTGAAATTCTTGTATTACTGATTTAATTTTAAAATCTCGTAAACTGCACAGCATTAGCAATTTGCGAGATGTGCTTTGTAATCTACCTTTCATTAAATTCGATTGAATTGGCTTCCATGGAATGTGTTGACGATTTGTCGTTATTTGCAATGCCAGATACTACTCACAGACTACAGAATATGAATCAGTCATTTTCTGCAGTGCTGGTCTTTGTTCGAAGTCACACTGTCTGCTGGATTCTGCCTCAGTTGCCTTTCTCGGATGACACAGGTGTGTTCGTGTTGGTGCTTTTCTCTCGTTTCGTTTGTTGCCCGCCCATTGTATTCCGTCCCAATTGCTATAGAGTCGATTCCGTGCTTTGCTGTTTTCCCCACGGCAATACCGAGGGAACAGCGGCTGAGGCCCTAGAGAGTTTGGATGTATATTGCAGTCGTATCGTCTCATTCCAGAAACAAGCTCGATGGTGTTCTGTCGGAACATATATCGGATTCTTACTACAGCGTAGCTACGTAGATCAGATTCACCTTTGCACAACAGGAATATCCATCCAGCAGCGAGACAATGTATTCAGCGGTAAAGTGTCTAAGGAAGTAAAGTAGTAAAAAATTTCCGCAATGTCAGCGGATTTAGTCTAAACCGCCAACCCTTTCCAGCTACGGTGAGTTATACGTTATGACATAATTGTAGAGTGATGGTTTTCGTGATATATTTGCGGTGTACTCAAGGCAACCTTCGAGTTAATAGATGTCCGTACGTATCTCCTTCGTATGATGCCGTGCCAGATTCCATGCATGGACGCCTACCCTGGAGGATATACGCCTCAACGTGCTTTTAGGAACTGGAATACTTTCCTATTTCGTTCCCCAATGTATTATTGTATGTGGGTGACCCTGATAGCGTTTGTGTTTAGTATAGAGTGAAATGTGTGTTGTATGAAATGAGAAATGAAGAAGGGAGTGGATGAAACCGGTGCCGACCCATACAGGCCTACTATTCCAAAAGATAGCGCATGGCCGCCAGGATTAATGTCCCCATCTGACTGACTTATCACCATCAACAGTGTCGTATGCCGTCACTCCATACGCACTGCGGAGAAGTTTGGGATTTAACTCAGAACTTTAGCGTACGATCTGGGATAAGGAATTGTGCACTACCACCTCTCCTACCCTGTCGGCCAATTCCTGGTAATTAAAATTTCTTCCTTCACCAGGACTAGTACTGGAAAACCCTGTGTTACCACCGGACGCTTTCAAGGTGCCACAAACAACTGAATCAAAGACGTAGGCTTCTGTCCGTATAAAACCGCCGTTCAAACAGGTGACATTTTGGTTCATCTTTACTAACGTTTATTTGGCTTATTAGAAAAATACAAATCACATTATGAAGAAACGATTGCCGCAAAGATGTAGTGCATAACGTTTTGGCCATAATGTTTTAGTGGCTACGAATAACAAGTATGCTACAGCAGAAAATTTAGAAGACAAACAGCATAGTAATAAACGTGGAAGGGAAAACATTGTATTAAAAAATATATAATGAAGCAATATGACAGGAAAAAATCAAAAAATATCTCGGTACGTTTCTAAAGGAAGATATGCATTATGGACAAGAAGTAAAATAAAAAATGGCATTAAACAAACATACTATCAAAAGGGGGAAAAAAAGACTACGTCGTAAACTGGAAAGATTATAGAAAGTCTCAGTAAATGTTTCGTTTGAAACGAGATGGTGTTCGGTGAACAGGCTTGAACTCGGGGAGAACAGACGTGGCTGCAGTAGAGTGTGGATAAACTGGGTGCGGAGCCTCTGATGATTGGTGGTGATAGGTCTATCAGAAATTGGAAGAGTTATTTAGGGCATTTGATAGGAAGACAAAGCATTATTGTGTACCGGTATTTTGTAAGGTGCTGAAAATAAAAAAAGGGATAACGTAGGAGATACCAGTTGGAGCATGATACTAAAGTCGGTAAGAGCTAAATTTGGAAGAAGAGAATGGCAGAAAGATGGTAGGAGTGTAGAAGATTTAGAGAAGACATGCCTTGTCAAAACAGATGTTAGGCCAGACCACTGTTTATTGTTATTTAAGAACATCTAGACAAACTGTAACGTTGCAGGTTGCAGGGACGATTATTAGAGGTATCCGTCACATAAGTAAATAGTTATAAAAATGAACTATACTTCTAATATAACAAAAATACTGCCATATTAACAAAAATATGTAACAACGTTGTAAACTACAAGCGATAAACGTTTCTTCCTGGACTTAATGAGTTTGTGTGTAACAGACTGGCAGTTCGGTGAGACAATTTATATTATGCCCGTTTATTTTTTAATTTTTACTAAGGGCAATTTCATCCGTTGAGGGGGGGGGGGGGATGGTGAGTATTTTCATTTCCATGGAAATAGCTGAAGCTTTGATATGACCTGAGATTTGTAGTATTGCTTTTGCACTTGTAGCAGTATCGATTACGTATTCAGGCGTGGCATTTTGCGTCCTGATGAGTGATTTTCTGGCTCATCTTGTTAAGGCCTGACTGAGTATTAGATTCAATCCTCAGTTCCGAGTAGAATACTTAAAGGCCTTTAAACTGACCGTCACCTTTGGATACAATTTTATATGGTCATGTAAAGAATGCTAGGCAGCTCTGTTTCGAATTCCACGTACAAGTAAAGGAATGGAGGTGGATTGCGTGGGAAATGTAAGCTCCGTCAGTTGTTAGCCGACCGAACAAGCCGGACGCATTGACTTTCTTTAAAAATTTGTCGTAAATACCGTACATATCCCAGCCTCGCAACTGAGTGGCATTCCAAATATACGAGCTACCTAACTGTTCAGTTTGAAATGACTGATACTCAAACACTACTAAGCGGAGGACAGTTCGGTAGAAATCTTACGACTGAAAAATCTTGAAAAGGTCAAGTAAATCAGTTGGCATTTCTGCTGGCACCGTATGGTGAGGAGAAAGAAGGCGACTGGTTCGGTATCGAAACGGCGAGTCAGCACACGCCGAGTGACCTGAACCGAACTCGGCTTGTTTTCGAGTGAGTTGGGGCAGAAAAATATCTTTTCCTATTAAATATGTTATTAAAGACAATTTAAGAACAATTGAAGACCAATAATTACTTTTTCCAAAAAATTTGACTCTTTGAAAGTGAAAATAGAAGAATGTATATGGAAGGAAAGTGGAAATAGAATTGAAGTAAACCCTCTTAGGAATGCGACGATGTGTGAGCTCTACCGATTGAGGATGAAAGACGAGTGAAAGAAAACCATGTGAAGCCACGATCCTGGTGGTGCAGGAGAGGTAGTTACGTCAACGAAACTGCCCAAAGGAACAACAGTCGATCGGCATAGGTTCTTCAACTTCCGTAAACTTCGTCTGAATCTCATCATGTCAGAGCCGTATTAAGGGGGAAGCGGGAAAACCAGGGCACTTCTACCGGGCGGCAAATTCAGAGGAACGCCAAATCACGTATGAAGGAGCGGTAAATGGAAAATTTATGCGGCGGTGACCTTTTTCTTCCAGGCGTATCATTAAGGTACTAGCGTTTATTCACAACAAAATAATCGTCTGTTCGCTGGTTATTTACATTCACAACAGAGTAAAGAAATACTTACAACATTACGGGTAATACACGGAATTCCGCTGGCATTTTTCAATTTAACTGATATATTAGAGCAGTAATCGTATTGTATAACAACAAGAATACACAAAAATACACGAAACATAAATAGACCACCTTACCTACCCTTTCGATGTATTCCTGGCATATGGAAATCTTCCACATACTCTAATACTATTTAGCTCTCTTATATCAATTAATCAAAATTCAATCCTAGCTCAGATTAATCAACGATGAGTAAAAGTAAATTTACAATTTTGACTTTTAACTTGTCGTGCTCCTTAAGACTTCTCACCAGGAAAGAAATACCGTTTTTGCCGTCTACTTTTTGCTAAGACGGATTCCAACGCTCGCCAGTCCGGTTGTAATTTATTATTTTGCTACTTACTGTCGGAAAGAAACCTTTATACTCTAGCTGAAATTCACCTATGATATCTTCCTCTTTTATTTAAAAAATATATTCAACATTATGACACCATGAAACCTCTCTCAAAAACTTAATGTAGGTATTACTCTTCTCTACACACTATGAAAAATTGAAATAACACAATGTTCTATGTGGCCGCAGCAGTAAAAATTTTCCGTAATTCAAATTCCTTTCGTATTCCGGTATCTGCATACCGGTGCCATTCCTCCTTTCATCTCAATTAGTTCATCATCTCAATCCATTCCTTCAATAATCAATCCTCTTCCAAAAAACTTTCATAAATTCTATGTCTAGTCTTCACATTTTCTAATTGCTGTCAGAGATTCTTCAAAATTATATGACTAGTATTTTATATTATTACTTTATATTTATTATATTTAAAATAAATATTTTTCAGTCTAATTTTTACATTTCACAAAGCAACGAGGCATATGACCGTTACAACATAGTATACAAACATCATACTCAAAAGTTCAAAACTTAGAAGATTGTTTGAATACTCAAAATTTTAGTTTTGTTTTAGTACAACACTTTCTTTGTAACCATATACGGAGTACGATAAGAATAACTTATCATGGCGTAGGCAAGGTTGTTCATGGTGGATCTAGGTATATAAAATTCTGAACCTAGATAATTTTCTCGCAGTTGTAATTATAATATATAAATTACATAACTAGGTATTCAGTTTAAGGGAGGACGGTTTGGGACGCAAATATATTGATCATCTGTTGTGCATCGTGCATTCTCATATATGCGCATCGTTGTTGACATTGTTGAGAGAATTCTTTGTTTATTCGCAGTTGTTGTGTCACATTCGTAGTTGTCAGATTGTTATCTAGAACAATTAGTGTATTACGTATTGTGAAACGTCGCGGAAAAAGACTAGGTTTTCCATTGTGAGTTTTATATATCTGAGGCAGAAGTTGCCGGCTAACGGATTTCGCCTACCGGCGGACACCGCCTGCACACGGACTCTCACTGACATCGGACTCGGACTTCGCCTGACATCGGACTTCGCCTGACATCGGACGTCGCCTGCCCTCGGGCTTCGCCTGTCCACTGACTTCGCGTGCCCACGGAATTTGCCTGCCCACGGACTTCGCCTGCTCACGGACTTCGCCTGCCAACTGGTAACGCCTGCTCCCCAACTACTGCACATCCATCGGACACACCAATGTACGGTAACGCAATGGACCTTTCAGACACGAACCCTACTATCCTTCCACCCACTGTCACTACTAGCCCCCACTTCTACACCATGGCTACATCTTCAGTTATTACTACAACCACCCTCAGCACCACCACCACCTCGTCATCAATCATATGCCCCGCTGCATCTGAAGGCATTCATCAAAATCTTCCACAGATAGTTCAGAAACCACCACATGGCACCAGCTATCTTCAAACTGCCAGAAATAATGCAAAACCCTACGACCAGATCAAAAGTGGCTCATTACCATCGCCACAAACCTCTTTATCCAATAGTGCAACAACCACATACGAAGTTATGGACACTTCATCATCACCTCCATCCACGTCACAGACAATTCATACATACCTATTGAAAGGAACCTTCCCTGAATATATGAACAGTAAAACCCTAATCAAATTCATCAAACGACATATACCTAATATATCTATCCATCAATTTATCCCCACTAAAAACGGTATGATCATCAAGAGCAATGAACCAGACTTCCCCAAATTAATTAAAAACAAAATTGGACTACCTTCATTTGGCGACAACGCCACCTTAACAACAGTCACCTCATCCCCACCAAAACAACCAACCCCTCCTAAAAGACCTCCTACACTCACAGCTGTCATCCGAGGAGTAGACCCAACAATATCTGAAGAAGAGGTATTCGCTGAACGACGAATTACATGTTCGAAAAGCCCTCCGAATCAAAAACAGCTTAGGACCCACTTACATGATCAGAGTTCTAACTGAAGACGCATCAACAATTGATCAACTGCTTAGCAATGGAGCCATAATCTACCATCAAAAACATAGAGTGGAACCATCAAAAACCCCTTCCCCCCAACCCACACGTTGTGCACGTTGTCTACAATTCAATGACCACCTCACGGCAAACTGCAAGAACACCCCTATCTGTCCACACTGCAAAGAGAACCACTTCTTAAAAGCTTGCCCAAACCTTCAGAAAACTCCCACCTGCAATACTTGTGACCAAAACCATCCTACCTATTCCATTAAATGCAAATCAAAGCCAGCGCCTACCAAAGCAGAACTCACAGTACCCCTCCGACCCATTGATCCTCCCACACCACCCACAAACTCTATCCGTCCTCCACCGACCATAGAAGATATCCTAAGATTCATGACAATCACATTACAAAACCTAAATCCCTTCTCCCGTGAACACACCCTGGCGCAAATTTCAATTGCAGCAAAAGCAGTATTTGGAATACAAATAAACGCCACCTACTCTCACAATAACGCCCACTTCCAATTTTTGCTCCTAGAATTCCTCGTCTAAACCCACTAAATCCACAACTAGAACTATTCCTAATATGCCACTTTCCCACAATATACTTTTCAATAATATCCGATCACTCCCAACCAACAAAAATCTCCTCCTTCATACCCTCGCTAAACTCGACATCCATTGCTTTATGCTCAATGAAACCTTCCTCCAACCCCACCATCACATCCGTATGTCACCCTACCAGCTCACACGAACCGACAACCCAGCACCTATAGCGCGCGGGGGCGTGGCCATTGGCTATAAGCATCATGTCCCCATCAAAATACACCCACCACTCAACCATCCATCCGAACACATCATAGCCACAATTTTTCTCAAATCCCTCACAGTCACCCTTGTCACCATATACATTCGACCCGGTGTTCCCCTCCCTTTAAATTTTATATCATATATAGATAAACATTACAACTCATACATCATCATGGCAGATATCAATATCCATAGCCGCACCCAGCAAGAACTTCATCAATTTCATAACATCATAACCGCCATGACATCATTAACATCCCATTACCCACACGTCCCGAATCAAACACAACCCCTGACGTAGTTATAGCTTCTCCCAATATACTAACCCGCTCCACCCTTCATGTCCTCGATCCAATCGGCAGTGATCACCTCCCCATTATGCTTTCCATCCAGTACAATTCCCCCCACACCCCGCACCCTCCCAACCCCACACCCTATAGATATATTCAAAACTACAATAAAACCAACTGGAAAGACTACAGGAAATACATAGACGACCAGATAGCGACAGACAACCCAAATATCATAGACGCAGACAGCCTACTTAGAACCGCCGAATACCTCCAACGTACAATCACAGACGCTACTGCCGCTCATATCCCCTTGACTCCTATCACCCCTCACAAACAATCACTATCCAGACGAGCCCTTCAACTTCCTCATATCTCACGTCGCCTCTTCCGCACCTACCTAAGAACCCATTACCGTCAGCTACTCACCCTCCACCGACAACTCCAGCGAACAGTAAGCAAATGTATCGCCGCTCAGAAAAGACGCACATGGAGGGACACTTGCAACCAACTAAGCCAAAAATATTCGCAAAACTCCTCCCAATACTGGTCCACCTTCCGCCGCTTAACTGGTCTCAAACCCGCCCCCAACTACCCCCTCCTCCACAACAACCTTCCTGTCCCCGACAACACTCAAAAAGCCAACCTCTTCGCCAACCTACTTGAAACCATCCACACTGTCCCAAACGACCCCAAATTCGACTACACAGACTCCCCTATCATCGAACAGCGTGCCAACCCTACATTACCTCCCCTCCTACCCGACTTCAACTACATTCAAACCGTCAGCCGTACTGGACTTAACACCCCTATCACAGCTAATGACATCCTATCCGTCCTCAGCACGAAGAAAAATACTGCCCCGGGCCCAGATTCAATCACTTATCGTCACATCAAAGAAGCACCCCGCTCTTTCCATCAACTTCTAGCTCATCTATATACAAACGTACTGTACTCTGGCATCTATCCCCCAAAATCGAAATCTTCAAAAATCCTTATGATCCCCAAACCTAACAAACCCACATCAGATCCGAACTCATACCGCCCCATCAGCCTCACCTCCGTCTTCAGCAAAACATTTGAAACCATACTATCACGACGTATCCACAAACATATATCACAACACTCTCTTCTATCCCCCGCCCAGTGTGGCTTCCGTCCAAACCTATCGACCCAAGATCAACTCCTCAGACTTATGCACCTTCTGACCACCCACATCAACACCCACAGATCAGCAATACTTATACTATTAGATATTGAAAAGGCTTTTGATCGAGTATGGCACGCTGGCCTCATTTTCAAATTGCAAACCTTCGCCTTCCTATCACCTACATTCGCACAATAGCTTCCTTCCTCACCAACCGTACCTCTTTCGTTTCCATAACATGACCGCAGGTGTCCCCTAAGGGTCTGTCCTGTCGCCCCTCTTATATATCATGTACATAACCGATATACCCACTCCCACACCACCTACATATATCCTTAAGTACGCCGATGACACCGCCTACCTCGCCGTTCATAAAACCCTTCAACAGTCGGAGAAAGCTCTACAGATCATACTAGACTGCTTCGTCAAATGGTGCAACCGCTGGCGACTAATAATTAATCCCAATAAAACACAAGCCATTATTTTTGGAAAAACTAGTAAAAGATACAGGCTCGCTGATTTTAACATAACCATATACAATCATCCCATCCAACTACAACCCACAGTTACATACCTAGGAATCACCCTCGACCGACATCTTATATGGACACCTCATCTTAGAACCATCACCTCCAAAGCCCAAACCCGCCTAAACCTTTTAGAATTACTTACTGGAACATCCTGGGGACTACATAGAAAGGTCATCATAAATACATACAAAGCATTTCTCCGCCCCATCCTTACTTATGGTCACCTCTCATGGCTCTCCGCCCCTGATCACTTCTATAATAGACTCCAAATAATAGAACGCCACGCCCTCCGAATCGCCTACCGAATAAGACTACCTTCTCCTACCCAACAACTGTATACCAGAATGCGTTTTCCTCACATACTGATCCACATAGAATCTCTCCGGCTAAAATATGCTATCAATAGCCTTCTAAACAAAAATCCTATAACTCACCGCCTACTTAAAGAACCACTTCACCTCCCGTCCTGTTACAGTTAAATCCCACCAACACTGCACCTCCAAAATATCCTTTTTATAACCCACCACAGGGACCGACCACCTATCATACCTCAACAAGAGAAGAGAACAACAATTTACCTCACTCTGTAAATGACATCAAAATCGCCTACTACTAACCACAAATCTGCTAGAAAAGCAAACAAAATATTGTACAAAAATATAACTCTGATCATGTAACATCTTAATGCAAATCTACTGTATTATTTTTGTAAAAGTGTAAACATTCCTTTACGAAAATCTATTGTAAACGATATTATCATTTGGCTGAAGAGCACGACATGTGTGCTGCCAGCCCGCCTCCCCTCTATTAAGGGGGATAAATGAAATGACAATAAATATATATATGTATATATATAAGGGAGGAGGCCGTTTTCGGCCTCCTACCTATCATTCGGGGGGACGAGGGTCAAACCTCGTTCGGCCATCCTGGTTGAGGTTTTCCGTGGTTTTCCTCAACCACTCTAGGCGAATGCTGGGATGGTTCCCTACAAGACCACGGCCGACCTTCCATCCCCCCTTCCCTCCCCGTAGAGCCTTCAGCTGGGAGGAATGAAATCGTAAGGAAAAAAATAAAAAATAATAATAATAAAAAATAAATAAAAATAAAAAATAATAAAAAAAAATTTAAATGTAAATGTACCATAAGACACAAGTTATTTCCATCAAATATATTTCAAATATTAGGGAAACTACACAATTTATGTATATGCACTTTGACCGTTAGAATTCATTGTGATGTGAAGCCGCCACATGCTATAATAACCTAGACGCCGTAAACATGGAATCAAAGAGAGCCTGGATATGCTGCTGCGAAACTCACTGCCACGCGGTTTGTGTGCACCTTCACAAAGCTTCGCAGTGATTGCAGGAGTTCCATAGCGAACTCGTTACAGACTAGGGCTGTTGATATTTTAAAAAATATTTTATTTTCGATATATCGATATTTTAAAAAGTATCAATATCGGCTCTCGATATATCGGGAAAAAGTATCGATATATCGATACTTCCTTAAATGCAATTTCATAATATCAAACCTTGCAAAAATAAGGCTGTCCACTGATAAATAGACTTGTGATTTTGTTCTTAATCAGGTTTTCAGTTTCGAATGGTTTCTGTTGGTGATGATGGTTGTTGATTTTTTTTTTAAATTGACTATTATGCACCTCATAAGTTTCATAACGATTAATAAAATTTATAAAATCGAAAGAGGTTCGAGGCAAACCTTATTTTGTGCATTTTTAAGATTGATAAGTAATACAGTTGAGGCATTTATTTAGCATGCATTATGGCCAAGTTACATAACTTTTTTTCATATTATTTTTTTGTGGTATTTCCTTTAGTTTTGTATGTTGATAGCTTATTCTGAGTTGTCTCATTTTTCTTGCTCTCGAATTAGCAAATATTTGTTATTTACACTTCCCGCTATTCCTGCTACTGTGCACTAACCTACGCACTGTGCCAAAAACAGTTTAGGAGCCTCCATTAATGACGTGGGGTGTTTTTCCGGAATTCCCCTCCCCCCTACTGATTGACCTCATTTCAGACCCCTCTTTTTGTTAGCTCTCCTGCTTCCGAAGGCGGTTATACGCTCCACAAAGGCGAGGCGTTTCTAGACCTTATACTCTCCCCCCCCCCCCTAAAGCCGACATCCGTGTCTTTTTTTTTACCTCTACTGTCTTTCAAGAATTTCAAAAGCTCGCGTAAAATTTCAATCCACCCCCACCCACCTTTCGTGAGATTTGGTGAGATTTCGTTGGTCCCCCATCCACCTATTTCACCTCACGTAATTAATGTATGCCCCCTTAGCATATTTAATGGTGGCAAAAGGCAAAAATGATGTATCATAATACCAGTAATGTAATGAGCACAAGAAAGAAAGGAGTTTCAGTTTAACAACATCCCTGAAGTTATTTTTAACACCGACCAAATGAGCACCCAAGAATCAAGAATTGATAGGTGCTTGCCACAAACGCATATCACTCGGTCAAGCACACCTTGTCATTCAGTTCATTCGGTTGTGAATCAAAACTCAATCGTACTTTGTATAACGATTCCAAAAATGCTCAGAAATTGTCGCTTGGAAGAACAAAGGCCAGTGGGATTGTACAAAATGGTTTAGGTTCGGCATCTACCCAAGAAGCGATCGAAACTCTCCAAAATTATACATTTTATAGTGTAGTTACAGTCACCTCCAATCAGGGTAGAACAAAATTTTTTGTGCTTATGGTAAGATTTTAGAGCCCAACTACGAATTCATATATTTGAGGATTATGAAGAAGCGAATGAAGCAGCATCAGACACGTATAAATATTTAGTGACACGACTGGAGGAGCTCAGTATTGATAGTTACATTGCAAACATCGCAGATGTGAACTGTAGGTGCCACAATTAAGTTTTTCCAGTTACTGCACCATGATAATGATCAAATCATATCAAAGGGATATCCTGCACATATTTTGTATAACGGTGTAAAATATCCTCTGAGTATGAGTAAATTTCAGTTGGAGAATTCATCCTGAAACTGCATAGTCATTTCTCATACTATGCCAAGCGAGCTCAAGCTTCAAAACTCTTTTATGAGACGCATTAATCTGAATATTTGCTTTCATGGCGTCAATACCGGTTTCAAATGCGCCAACTGAAAGGAAATTTTTCCAGGCTATTATAATTTGGTCTAAAATCTCGAGTAATCACTCGTGCATGTCAAAACAGAGATACAAATTAACATCATCTTCATTTTTTGCTGTGGCGAATTTCATAATTATACTATAAAAAAAGAAAGCTATAATAAAGGCAATGAATTAACACACTGAAGTCAATTTTTATAAAAAAAATAAATACTTTATACTTATTAAGAGAATAAATAAATACTTAAAATACATTATTTCCATAACATTTTGTTACTAGTCGTAATCTACGAGTCTTACTATTATTATAATACATAGTAATAAGGTTCATAAGTTCCTATAATATGATAGACAAATAGCTATAGAAATTACCCTTGTGCTCCATAAATTATAAAAATAACTTTAATTATATGAAAACGTATTTTTTTAGGGTTGTCCCGATTTGTAGTCCCGAATACCGATTTTTTTGATCCTCTGTCCCGATTTTTAACGATCTGGAGCTGGCAACACTAACTGTAACACACTAGTTGGACTACCCTGGACAATCCATTTCAAACAATGGGCTCACGTTCGATTCGTGTTGGCGAGCGATGCCTTGCCTACACTTTTGTCATCATCTGACATGGTACATATAACTTTCAAATTAATTATAGAAACGTAGTAAGATTTACTTAAGCTTGGTGATCTCTATGCGTAACAGAAATTTGAGACACATGGTGTCATTCAGAGTAAACGAAAAATGATAACTTATTTTAAAAAATATCGAATCCGATATCCAGATTTCAGTATCGATATATCGTCCTAAAAATATCACTCATAAATATCGACATTTTCAAAAAAAACTAATATCGATATTTCGATATATTATCAAAAGTCCTATTACAGACGATCATATATCTACCAGACGGGTAATATATCACGTGAAGGTTGAGTCCAGGGAAGCAGTGGTACCCGTCGTCCTTCGAAATAGGCTTGTATATTACTTGCTACATGTGCCGGACATTGTCCTGCTGAAATAAGGCTTGTAAAATTGCCAGAAGGAAGTGCAGTACTTCGGACTATAAAACCTGCCTGACGAAACGCTTGATGTTGTAATTGCTCTCGATACATAGGAAGCCAGATCGCATGTTATAGCTGATAGCAACCAATCACACTTGGCGTTTGTACGCTATGCTGCTCAACAGTGCAGTATACCCGATTCGTTTACCACGGTAGCGTCTAACACGTACACGGTCATCGCTATAGGACATGCTGAAGTAGGACACTTCCAAGAACACTGCATGTTGCCTCTCAGCACATCATTGACCACATTCGAATCCTGATTGCAAACTGAGGCGTTGGTGGTTTCTGATCAGTGGAAACCGACGCACTTTTATGGGTGCCACCAGCCCATCCCTCTGCAGACCGCATCGAACCGTAGTCGCAGACTCGTACCTACACCTTACTGAGTACGAGTCTCTTCTATCCACTGGTTCCACGTACGCATCACTGGCATGCTGTGTTCCAATCACAATATCACGGTACGATAAACCCGTTTCTTGGAGTCCAAACATTCTGGCAGGTTCGAACTCTTTTACAAGCTAACATCGCACTCTTGATATCAATGACGCAAGCGGGCACTTTTTTCCGTTTGAAGGTTCTGCACCGACTGTGGTTGGTTATCCAGTCATCCAAAACAGGGCGCTGCTGGGCCTACCTGCACGCCATCTCTCTGCAATCCTAATCACTTATTATGGTCCACTGTTCTACACATCCTTCGACGTGATCAGACCATTCCTTCTGGTTGTTACAGTTTTCGCAAAAAGTAGTGTATTACCTCACTGAGGATACGTTACACTCAATTAACTGTCGATAATTCAGTAAAAAAAATTACAATTATTCTTGTGATATTTAAAACATTCTAGGAAACAGGTGCTTGTGGTGGGAAAACTATTAATTCTATTATTACCATCAATAACATAATTGTTAAAAAAATCATAAAAACACATTAAAATTTTTAAAATAACTATATACCTTGCTTTGAAGAAAGTAAATCTATATGGACAATATTTTACATTACTGTGACTGAAATTTTTATATTAATTAGTTATTTTTGGAGTCGGTGCCAGCTGTCACATTGCGAAGATCGAATTAATGAAATTTATTTGGTGTTCGAGTCTCAACGGGAAGTACGATCAATATTCCAAATATTTTACACCATGTGTGAGGCAGATAGTGTTAATGCGGGAGACAGCTTAGGGAAACAAATTAACAGTATTTTAATCTATAGCTCGACCTTGTCGGTCATCCAGGCGTATCTCTGGCGGCGCTACAGTATCAATTGGTAGGCTGCATCATGCAGTAAACGCTTTACAGTTAGTTTAATATTGGCGTATCATCTTTATGTTTCAGTTTTTTTGAAACATGTTTCTAGCATTAATTGTAGATAAGCAGTAACATGTTTTTATGTATTATTGTTATTCAATATTGTTTTATATTTTTTTCCCCTTGCTGTGGCTGGCACCGACTCCAAAAATAACTAATTAATGTAAAAATTTCAGTAACAGTGATCTAAAATATTGTACATCTAAATTTACTTTCTTCTTAGCAAGGTATAAAGTTCTTTTAAAATTTTTAGTGTGCTTTTTTTGAAGGCGGTTTTTGTGTTTTTTTTAAACAATTATTTTATTTTTAAGTCATTTAGTGGGATTATATATTGTTTTGTATTTTAAGTATGCCGCAGCAGTTCTCATTTTGCGAACTTTCTGGTATCTCAGTGGTTGAAGCACTTGCTTTTTTTTTTTTTTTTTTTTTTAAAAAAAAAGAAGGTCCTTATATACCCCCAACAACTTATCGAACGGGGTGAATTGGATGATGTGTTAAGGAATATCGTTTACATTTTGGTTCAGGCTGTGTATCGATCTAATCATAACATACGCTAAAGCTGCTGGTCGATAATCGAAACATGTAATACATACCATATATACAAATCTGTCTCTGGAATATATCTGTTTGATCCGGCATTACATAGAACATATAGATTTTTAATTTGTTTTCACAACGTGAAAGCTTGAGGTCCAGGTTGAAATCTGAAGTACATGTTGAGAAATTAGGACACATTTATTGTATAAATATTTTACCATGACTTAAAAATAGCTTAATTGATTTTGATGGGATTTAAAACTGGATTTTTGTAAAGAACATTGGAAATTAAAATGGATGGGGTAAATGGTAAGAGGGATTGGGTTTTTGTATACCAAATGTAGACTGCTTTTCTGATTGATTTAAAGTATACATGTGTAAATTTCAGCTAATATCAGATAAAAACTGTAGGTATATATATAAAAAAAAAACAATTAAGGGGAGTGGAGACGAATAGTAGTTTGGTTTTTGTATAGCTAGTGTTGACAGTATTTTTCTCTTTATTTTAAAGTATACATGTGTAAAGTTCCATCGAAACCAGATAAAAACTGTAGCTTTGTGTAAAGAATATTTGCAAAATTTAAATGGGTTAAGGGAGTGGGTGGCTGGTTTTTGTAAACAGAATGTAGACACTATGTTTCTATTTGTTTTTAAGTATACATGTGCAGTATTCCATCAAAATCTGATAAAAACTGTGGGTATTTATAAAGAACATTCGAAATTAGGAGGAGTGGGGGTAGAAGGGAAGAGGGGTTGGGCTTCTGCAACAAAATTTAAACATACAATTGTTCTGTATGTTTTAAAGTATACATGTGCAAATTTCCTTCAGAATCGGATAGAAACTATAGCTTTGTTTAGATTAAGGGGTGGAAAGAAGGAGAGAGTTTTGGCTTTTTGAAACCAAATGTAGACAGCATTTTTCTGTTTGTTTTGAAGTATACATGTGCATACTTCCTTCAAAATCAGATAGAAACTGTATATTTATATAAAGAACACTGACAGTAATTAAAGGGATAGAAAGGGGGATAGGGTTTGCTTTTTTGTGAAAGTTATGTCGACAGTATTTTTCTTTTTCTATTTGTTTTAAGGTATCCGCAATGCGAAGTTCCACTGAATCGAATTAAAATGTGGATTTGTAAAAATATTAAGGGATGTATAAGGGAAGGTACGGTAGTTTTTGGATTTTTTGGTCAAAAATATCCTACATTAAAAATACAAAGGTGTACAGTCACTGCTGCAAAAAGTATACTAGAGCCAATGTGCAACATTACCAGAGAAATCGTCTCCCTTAGAGGAACGGAAGTTTATTAATTTTTTTTTTTTAAATCTGCTTAACGTCTCTCTAACAGCGAGGTCTTTAGAGACGGGAAAGGATGGGAGGCAAGGAATGGGAAGGAATTCAGCCATGGCCTTTTGAAGGAAGCATCCCGGCATTTGCCTGGAGTGATTTGGGAAACCATGGAAAACTCAAATCTGGATACCCGGACGGGGATTCGAACCGCCGTCCTCCCGAATGCGAGGCCAGAACGCTAGCCGTTACACCACAACGCTCGGTGGGAACGGAAGTCTTCAGTGGAAAGTCGTGATCGGGTTGGTTGTACTGGAGCCCTATCAGATCTGTTCCCGCGTGATGATGGAATATTGTTACTGTATGTTGTACGTGCTGACGAATGGTGGCCACGGAAGAAGACGTGGCATTGGAGAGGGACGTGAGTGGAACGACACTCTGCTCCTGAACTCGGCCCACAGTAGACGTTTACCACTATCAGCCACCAGCCAGGATGCGCTGTATGCATCTCTCTCTGACAGCAGGACCACAGCAGGAGGTTCAGCTACCTGAACCAGCGGGGAATCGCAACAGATCACCGAGACACCAGCCCGTCCTGCTTCACCGGACGCTGACCTTTGCGGTAAACCATACACGCCTTCGATATGTTGACGGGCACGCTCCTGTTTTCCGAAATATAAATCGATTGTCTTTAACGAAACAGCTAATGATCCATTGGGGCATTGGATGAATTGTTTCAAATTACATCAGTAATAATTTCCAGTTAGCATAAATGAATGAAGTCGATAGATATTTTTATCACTCATGATTATTTTGCTATTTCACTGACCTTTGTTTAATATAAAAGATCATTCAGACCTAACAACCACACTCACTGTTACTTTATTAATTAATTAAATACACTTATTAAAGGATTAAATTAGAGATATCCTCTGAGATACGTTAATGCATAGCCTTCTTAGCTTTAGTTAGCAATCTATAATGTTGTAATAAGCTGACTCTGGGAGCGCTTGGTTCACTAGCTGGCCTCACGGTTTGATTACGGCCGAGGGCATGGATCGTATTAATTATGTGCTGTGTCCATCCTGTGTTATCCATACTGGAGAGTAAGCTATCACAATGATGGTACGGCACATATACACTTGACAAAACAAAACAATTAAAAAAGGTAGGAATATTGAAATTTGTGTACATCAGAATATTACTACTGTCCGAAAATTCAATCAGTAGTATTGTAACGTGAAAGAAATTTGTATTAGCGCCAGCTATGGGTGAACCAGAAAAATTTGATATAAACTTTGTTGAATGACTATCATGATCAGCGACTGATTTATGTTGTGATATTGGTATTAAACTTTTTCCGTCCTCGTTTATGACCACATGGTGGGTTGTTTAATTATTTATATTATTAATAGCAAACAGTCAAGCTATAACTTTCAGCGTCTAGTCACGTGGGTGAGTCTAGTTTATTTAAGTTAATTTCGAAGGTTGTGCGGTATAAGTGCTTCGTGCAGTCTGTACTTGTCATAAAAGTTATCTTTTGTATCTACGTCGGACAATTGTCAGAGGTTCATATGTTACCAAGCGTTGTTTGGTTCTGTTCTCGCATACATGCTTGAGACGTAATTGATGATAGATACGGTCCTATAAGATTATTTAGAACTAACTATTAGTACGTCAGATATGAAGGAAGAAAGGATGTCTTGAGTTACCGTCAGATAAAGGACACCAGAAGAAGGACAGTGATGGTTAATCACTCAGAAGACAAGTACAGCATCCATATGGTAAAACGGTACGCACTTTTCACCTAGCCCCCCCCCCATTTTCCGTAAATTCAGTAATGATTATTGTTGAGTCCCCACAACGTGAGCATATAACTCAGTAACGTTGCTATGATTAATATCACACAGAAAAGTTTCTCATGCAATCCGTAATTATCATAAATGTAGTAGAGCCGAATATTGTTAATG
>CM061920.1:253299187-253321185 GCA_031002005.1 Vandiemenella viatica | reverse complement strand
ATGTTGCTTATGAAAGCATGGTAAATTAAAATTAATTACTAAATCCCGGAACCACGTTGTGCAGCCGAATCTCAACTACAATTCTGGTCCAGTATGAGTAGATCGTGAATCGTGTTAAACTGTATTTGTCCGCATTACGTCAGCAGTAAAGTAATTTAAAATACTGGTGAGGGGTAGCATATTCTCCACCAGCAAAAACCTGTTACTTACCTGTTGAAATTTGAATTAACTGCTTCATTATAATGTCCTCTTCACGTTTTGCACTCTCCTTTTCCGGAAAAGTCGCCACCAATTAAATTAAAAATGTCGAAATGTAGGACCCTCCGAAGCGACAAAATGTTAGCAGCACTGCAAAAATGAGACAAAAATTATCGGTACAGGGATCATATCAACCTAAAGAGGTTCGTTTTGTCATAGTGATCGTGGTTGGGTTGAAATTCGACCTGGACCAAGAGTAAACAATTGACGGGAAATTCGTTCTGCGGTAGCCGTCTCGGAAACTGCGCATTTGTTTACAAAGGAAGCAATCGATTATCTCTGACTGCTTATATCGACTCTAAGATGACAAGCGTTGTTGTTCTGTATTTCGGATAAATATTTTGTATCTCTTAATTTCATGCGACGTTTAACAACGGAGTGAAGCTAAAACGACAAGAAAACATTACAACAAAGGATTAAACCAACATTTCATGAGATTATCATTGATTTCGCATCGCCGGCGGCATCTACAAGATTCAGAATTTTTAGTTTAATTCGTGGTGACTTTTCCGGAAAAGAAGAGTGCAAAACGTGAAGAGGACATTATAACGAAGCAGTTAATCGAAATTTTAACAGGTCAGTAACAGTTTTCCGCTGGTGGAGAATATGCTACCCCACCCTACTGCATTCCCCGTGCTGTTCCTTATCACGGAATGTCAGTTGTAATTCTGGTTCAGGCTGCATGAAAAGCAAACAAAATATGGCGAACTGTATTCATCCGCATTTTGTCAGTAATATCGTTTTCAGCAATATGGTGCTCACGAAAGAAACGTAATTCAAAAGTAAATACCAAAATTGTCCCCTCTTGCACTGTACAGAACGTTAGCTCTCTCGAACGTATACTAATTTAACAAAAAAGTGCCTAAATGTAGCCACAAAAAGAATACCGAATTTTAACAATTCAAGATGCCCCAGCGGTTGCTAACTTTTGCGCCTTTTGTGATTGACGGCTGGAACGTAGTGGAATCGATATACGTTACCCCACGCTATTGACTAGTCGATTATTTGTTTCGTTCGATCCTAAGATGGATACCACAACAGAGGTTGCGTATAGTCATGGAGGAAGCCTTCCTCCATGCGTATATTAAGATTGCGTGCAGTTAATTTTTTAGTAACGGGAGCAGTCGAAAAAAAAAAAAAAAAAAAAAAAAAAAAAAAAAAAAAAAAAAAACTATAGAGGAAAACCCAGATTGGAATATTTGATGCAGAAGAAGTTGGTTATAAGTGGTTTGTTGCGTTGAACGAATTAGATCAAGGTAGGAAAAAATCTAGGACTGAATCAACGCTTAAACAACGAAAAGTATTTGTTTGCAAATAGTTTGCGTTGAATTGTTCTGTAGACCAGAGAGTTTCTTTATGAAATTACACAAATTTAGAAATAACGACGTTTTCAGAAAGAAGTAAAAAGATTTCGTAGTTACTTTTGAGCACTTTTGGAACACATGCTGGCGACTGCATAAATAGCTAGTAACATCCAAGCATTTTTTCCAATGTTTGCAAAGCTTAGTACTATGTTTTATCGTTACACCTTTCCATACAACGCCCCTTTGAAACCTATTCTTCTTTTTTAATGCGAGTGTACGTTTTTGTTCATATCTTGCCAAAGCAGTTATAAGGGACTGGATGACTTTATTCTCCTGTCAATAATATTTTTGATAGGTGGATAAAGCATTGCAAACACCAGGTTTTATGTTTTGTTCAGGTACACTGTAGAAAATATCTGAAATTACATAAAACAATCGGAGTAATTTATGTCGACGTAAAACAAACGTTTCTCTAGCTCCTTCATAGTACAGTTCCCATCACGAAAATAGAAGTATTAAGTTGCAAATCATTCAGTTATAAGTACGAAAAATTCTAAAGATTAATAATTTTCGAGATGGGCGTTTTAATTTGAAACATTTATGGACTATTAAATATTGGTTTTCATGTAACGTAGGAATTCAATTATTTTTTTCACTTCACCCAACAGAAAAAGCTAAACAAATATATTTAAAAAGAGCCGAAAATAATTAGTCAACTTCCTGAAAGTTAATAGATTAATACCGAATATATTCTATCCAGAAAATAGAAAACCATATTAGTAAAAAATGAGTAACGGACAATTGGATTGTTACAGATGTGTAACGTCGAAATATTCTCGCTGAGTAACTAGTGACCTGTTTATTGATGTAATAACTTGCCATGAGAAACTTTATAAGAAATTGTTGAAGTTAATATGGTAACTCAATATTTTTTTATTTTCCATTGGTTTTGCGCCTCGTTGACCTCGAGGTCATTATATTCGGGAAAGACTGAGGGTAAAGAACGGATTAGAATTCGGTCACGGACTTTGAAGGGAACATACTAGCTGGAACTCAACAGTATTTCAGTTGAATTCCTCTGTTTTGCTTCATAATTTATTTCCAGATATGCTCTATAATGATCATATCTGGGGAGTTTGGTGACCAGCGGAGGTGTTTAAACTCAGAAGAGTGATCCTAGAGCCACTCTGTAGCAAATTATGTACGTTTGTTGTGTCGTATTGTCCTGCTGGAATTGTCCAAGTCCGTCGGAATGCACAATCAACATGAATGGATGCAGGTGATCAGCCAGGAAGCATACGTACGTGTCACCTGTCAGAGTCGTATCTAGACGTATTAGGGGTCCCATGTCACTCCAACGGCACACGCCTCACACCATTACAGAGCCTCCACCAGCTTGAACAGTCCCCTGCTGACATGCGGGGTCTATGTATTCATGAGGTTTGTCTCCACACCCGTACACGTCCATCCGCTCGATACGATTGGAAACGAGACTCGTCAGACCAGGCAAAATCTTTCGAATCATCAACAGTCCAATTACGGGTCCAGGCGAGGCGTAAAACTTTGTGTTGTGCACTCAACAACTGTACACGAGTGGGCCTTCGGCTCTGAAAGCCCACATCGATGTTGTTTCGTTCAATAGTTCGCACGCTGACACTTGTTGATGGCCTAGCACTGAAATACGCTGCAATTTGCGGAAGGGTTAAGCTTCTGTTAGGTTGAACGATTCTCTTCAGTCGGCGTTGCTCCCGTTCTTGCAGGATCTTTTTCCGGCAGCAGCAGTGTCGGAGATTTGATGTTTTACCGGATTCCCGAAATGGTAGTACGGAAGAATCCCCACCTCATCGCTACCTCGGAGATGCTGTGTCCCATCTCTCGTGCGCCGACTATAACACTACGTTCAAACTCACTTAAATCGTGATAACCTGCCATTGTAGCAGCAGTAAACTGTCTAACGCCTGCGCCAGACGCCTGTTGTCTTATATAGGCGTTGCCGATCGCAGCACCGTACTCTCAGTGTTTACGTATCTCTGTGTTTGTATGCGCATGCCTACACCAGTTTCTTTGTCTCTTCAGTATGTACAAAATAGTTCGAAAAAAATAGGCATTTCACGGTCAGACATACCATCAGAGAAAGCGTTTTACATTATTTTATCCATTTAAAACCATTTTACTAACGTAATAAAATAGAATGTTTAAAACTGGCCATAATATTGTTCATACTTAACTTTAAATTTGTGCCAAATATAAAGTATCGGTGATAAGCACATTGTACCGACTGTGTGTGTTTCAGGCGCAAATCCACTCGATTTCAGGCATAAGGGTGTAGCAAGATTCTCTTTTTTTTAGATCAGGGTGTCAGGGTGTGCAATAAGTTATGGAGAGACGTGTTGAACAATTTATGGCTAAAAGTGAAAATTTGCATAATGCAGAATCAGGTGTATAGGATTATCACCACCAGAGCATACATAACTATCACACTCGTAATGATATTTCGGACATCATGTAAGCAGATGACTCTTTAACGCAGTTCAAATAGAAATTAATAGCTGTAGTCTAACGATATTGGCCTGGAGATGCTGAAATACAATTTGTCCCAAACTTCACAATGTTTCGGTCTGCAGCAGTTTCCGCCGCTATTTTCGTATAATCTAGTTGGGGCCTTCAGTTTTTCGTGCAAGCTAACGCATAGAACGTCCAAGTGCACTCTACGTTAGCAAAACAAAGCTCTGTCAAAAATGAAAGTGAGCTTAAGGAACCGTAAAGATTTTGACTGAGCCCGCAATTCGAGTCGAGGATTCAGATTTCCACTCAATCATCGTAACAACTGAGCCCTGAGGCATCCCACAGTCAAAATGTCTATAAACTGATCGATTCGGATAGAAAAACGACGTATTACGATTTTACACTTGAAGGATGCTACGCATCATAATGAAAGAGAATGTTTGGAGCTCGTAATATTAATAAAACACAAGTTTTCTTCTTCTTATATATATATATATATATATATATAAATGGCATTCGTCTCTTTAGCTATTCATCCAGCATCATTTGTTTTCATTTTTCCTCAAGTTAGTTGGACTCAAGTGTTGCTGCTAAAGTGAAAGGACAACAAAGGACGAACACAACACTTAATTAAAACCGTCCAAGCCCTGTGCCGGACTCGAACCGATGACCCCCGCAACCGAGGCCTGCAAAACACAGGTTATGTTCTAGTATTTAAATTAAGTCGATTCTATTAAACTGCTGTTCATACATAATTGTGGGCCTGTAGAATTTCTGGCTACATTTTTATTATATCTACTGACATTACTGATAATTTAATTATTCGTAGAATTTCTTGCGATGTAAGGGAAATGAATTCGAAATAGGCGATAATGATTATATTATATCCTCAACTGGAAACTAACTCCCATACCGAGCGTGGTGGGTGAGCGGTAACGCTCTGACCTCGCATTCGGAAAAATGCGGTTTACAACACCTGTCCGGCTATCCAGACTTTGATTTCCCATGGTTTCCCCAAATCGCTCCAGGTGAATCCCGGGATGGTTCCTTCATAAGTCCATGGCCGAATTTAATCCCGTTCATTGGCCCCAGTCCATTCCCGTCTATAATGACCACGTCGTCGACGAGGTGTAAAGCGAAACATAAAAATATATTTATATAATGCCCATAAGAATAGCATGTTTGATATGTGAAAATTGAGACTTTTTTGGCGTGTAACTACAACTCTGCACAATATTTAGACCACTTCCTCTTGAGGTGATGGCTGTCTGCTACTGTGTAGTAGATACAGTAGTTAGCACAGAGTTCGCCATCAGCTGGAAGGAAGCAATTGAAACGTAGTGCTTACGATGCAAAGTTTAGTGGTATACACGATGTTACGTCTTTACAATTACTAAATTCAACCATTTAACCGTGTATTGTTGGAGACAGCTCTGTGGAGGTGAACATAGTGTATTATGACTATATGAAAATTACCAGTTTTCTATAGCCATATTTATGTGGGTGATTAGGTTTTTTTCATGGATTTTCGCCTCGTTGACATCTAGGTCATTAGACATGGGGTTCGTATTTAGTTTTCTCGTTTTATGAATGGAATAAGAAAATATTTATAAGGTTAAAGTTAGAAAAATGTTTATACTGACTCATATTTCAGCTGCATTACTCCTTGTACTGTTCCTTAATAGACTTTCATTACTTGATGTATCATTTTTTTCTGAATATGCAATATGGATGCTGCAGCCTGCAAGATGCCGAACAAGTCCGTTTACTTTAAGTATAATAGCTTCTTTGTTCTATTACATAATTCCAGCTTGTTTCTAATCGTTTTTTGCTTCTAATCTCGCATAGCTTTGTAAGAAATATCTTCGGTATATCATTGATTAGTATTATATGAAAAATAATATACAGACTAATGTAATGCATTGCTGTGTAGTCTAAAACACAGAATTGAATGAAAATCGAAATGTTGATGTATGAGACATACCGAATTTCATTTTGAATATGATTGCATCAGCTCACTCGTAACCTTGTACAGTAGCTTAGTGCACTGCATGTATTCCAGAAACACTGGGTTAACCACAAGCTGAGGGCTGAAAGCGAGCAACGCGATGCAATTCCCACTTGTGCAATAAGCTTTTCCTTAAAGCAAAGACATCGTAACGTCCACATCAGTATGAACTACTGTGGGTACACGCAATAACTAATCACATTAATGTTCCTTTTCTGGGGGTCTGAGAGGTGTGCTCATCCTGTTTCAGACCCGAAACTTGAAACGAGATACGACGGTCTGCTGGTGTATGTGTTTGCAACTGTCGTTACCATTCCAGAATGTTTGTTCTTCGACGAAAAGAGGAGCAATAAAGACGACTTCAGATTATCCGTCTGTGGCGATATCTCACACACACACTTGTAGCGGTCGCCAGAGGGCAGCGCGAGTGTTCATCCGACAGCGCACGCCGTCCAGCAGGACGAGACCTCAGTTGCTCGACAGCCATCGGTCAGTTGCTCGGCGTCAGTCATCGTACTGCGTAACGCCACACGTCTTTCTCCGCCAGTTAACCTGTACAGGCAGAATCTAATCTGGTAGTTCTCCGTCGCCCATTGGATTAGCTTCCACAAGGACCACTAACCAGCTTTCCACAGTTTTCTTGAAGAACCACTGGGTTTGCATCCAAAATACCCTTGTTTCAGTAACCCCAAAACGAAAGAAGATACCATATCCTTCCTACGCTCTGAAGATTTCTTCCGAGCTGCAAATAAACCTTCAATCCTTTGGGAAATATTGTAATGACAATATGTGCAGTTATCAAAAGGTAGATGACAGGGCTGACGGCTCATACCCTGGACCAAAAAAGTGTTATCGGTACCCCTTCCTTGTAATTGATACCAGGGATGTAACAGATGTCCGCATAAGCAAGTGCGGAACTTTCGCGTGAAATCCTACATACGCTATCGCATCCGCAATTTTTAATGCAGGTGTATAGAGGATTTTTTTTTACAATATATATTATGCTTTTTTCTTTATTCGAGATTCTGTTCATCGTTGCTTAGCTAACAAAAAATGTGTTGTTTTTTTCTGACGATCTTGCAATAAAAGTAACACTGAACTAAACTGTGTTATTACCTAAGCGACGAATTTACAAGTTTGAATTTGCTTGTAAAGGTCGGGCCACAATAAACCGCACCAAGCCCGCACTGTCACCCCCGACACTTTTCTTATTGTTGTCACACACTCGATTGAAGTGAGCACAAACGACAGCGCACCAATTGTCGGCCGTCATTATTATAGTTTGGTATACTTTTTGAAGGTGCGGGCTGGTGTCGGGCTGGACGATATGGAGAAGCGTATAAAAAGAGTTCAGATATTTCTGGTCCTTTACGACGAAATGTTTTAGCGTTACTGATTGCTTTAGAAAAGTATCCTTTTTTTTTTTAGCCTAACTGTAGGTTCATCAGCTGTTCGTAAAATGTAGGTAGTTGCAATTTCGCTTTAACAAATCAAAGCTTTGCCAGAGGTGGAGGTCGATTTCAAGGTCTGTAAAAATTGCACCCAAGACCCGTATTTTGAACCGGGGACCTTCCATATCCGAATCACACTCCACAAGCATCTGAATCTAGAAGTACTAAAAAATATGTATTCAACCACATAAAAGTGTATTTGTGTTTTGAGACGACAAAAATAAATTACATAGAAAACAATTACAATGATTTTACCGTGTTTGAATATTTATTTGTCATTACATCCAGATTTCTCTCTTGACTCAGATGGTTACGGCGTACGATTGGGGTACTGAAAATCCCTGGTTCAAATCCCTGTCTCAGCTGAAATTTTCACGGGTCTTATTGACCTCTGGCAAAGCTTTGATTTGTTAATGCTAAGATGCTGGGACGCTCCGTGCTTCGAATGTCACGTTAATCTGTAGGTCTCCTTTTAAAAATAGGTGACAATGATAGAAACATACTGCAGCTGATAAGAAACTCTGTGACTGAAATTTTTATATCACATGAAATTATTACTATCTTACAGAATCTTTGCAGTCTGTATTTAAATTAAAATGTATAATAATCTTATTATTTTTTGTTAAAAAAAATATTGAGTGAATCGAAAGGAACCTCAACCAAAACAAATACGTTAAATTTGAAGTGAGTGACGCTTGACATTTCATTGTGACTATGTTGATAAGCACGAAACTCTTTCAATCCAGTACAGTGATAATCATTTGTCAAAACTGCGTTGGGATACTATTTTTTGTGCAAAAAATGTATTTTAACGAATTTTATTATTTTCGTAGATTATAAGTAAGCCTACGCACAGTACTATATAATAAAGTAAGGGGGCGATCCCCAAAACAATTTTAATGTAATTTTTTAATATTAATTCCGTGAAATAACCAAGTGTATACGTTAAAGGAGACTGAAGATAGTAGGAACCCGTCCGTCACACGGACGAGCTACGTACCAGTGTGAACGCGAGGGAAGCGAGCCGTCTCTCATCCGAGTGTCGGTGCGATGACGGTGCGGGCTCGATGCGGTCTAGTGTGGCCCGCCCTTTAAGCAGCCTACTCGCGGTCCAACTTACAGGACATCCGTGTAGAACTACCGTAGGACGCGCTCACAAATTCACGCTACTCTAGAAGTATCGTACTTTCTAGCGGTACCCCATGTGTCCTTATCGCACAGTCGTAGGCAGGGCCGCATTTAGGCTCTGTGGGCGACCTTTTTTTTTTTTTCTTTTTAGCTCTACTACCTGCCCAGGCGAGGGTTGTGGGTGGTGAGGGGCCCCTCTTTGTGATGCGGGCCCCTAGGCTACAGCTTATGTAGCCTATGCTTAAATGCGGCCCTGGTCGTAGGATGTTTCCTCCAATATCTATTGCAGGTATGTCAAGGATAGTACTGCGAATGCGCCACTCAAGCGGTGGGAAGGTGGGTGGCCTAGCCTAACATTTGGGAAGGCGCCGGTTCGAATCCCCGTCCCGAAATCCAGATTTTGGTTTTCCAAGTCTTCCGCAAATCACTTCAGGCGAATGCTTTCTTTAAAAAACCACATTAGAAGTCCTGCACGTTCCTAACCCCAATCTATTCACGCCTCTAATGACCTCAACGGCAACGAAGCGTACAGTTATAAGACCAAAAAAAAAAAAAAAAAAGCGAGCGCAGAGATGCGTTGTGGCGTGGCTTTGTGCTTGACGTTTGAATTAGTCTAGCCATGAACTTCACAAAGTTCATTTGACAAAGACTGGTTTTTAGACGGATGCGTGGTTATGTAAATAATTTAATTCACTTGTGAAATCATCCCGCATTTTTTGTTGTTGAAAGATGAGGCAAAAATAAATCAATATGGCAGTAATATGCAGAAATAGATTATTTTTCCACATCCACATGCACCTCCGCAAAACATCCGCATCCGTGGATGTCAAACACTGAACATCCGCATCAGAAAATATGACATCCGTTACAACCCTATTGCGAACCACAGTCTCAGGCTTTCAAACGTGCATTACTTGATTTCCACTGTTGCCCATGCACTAATGAACAGGTTTCCTTTTATTACGGAACAACCAATGTATTAAACAAGTTTTAACTGTTTCAGCAGCTGTAAAATCAAATCTTACTCCTTTATTCAGGTGTTGACCAGCGTTGGCTTGTTTATTTGCGCCAACAACAAGATTTAGTATTGATCGTAAGCTGCGCTTCATAATGTTTGTACTTTTATGATACGATCACACTCTTTTCTTGCGGTTGCGTTCTCGTCTCGACCGCCACACTTTCACCCCTCTTTTGGCGTCTGACGAGAAGCTGGAAACCTCTGACCTTGAACTTACTCTTCCTACCCTACTAAGAGCCTTCTTGTTCCATTAGCAGTTCGCTCTATCGCAACGTCCAGTGGCGTCGTCTGTGCCAGACACAATCCGGAAGCGAGCGCTTTTTTTCACTTCTGGCTTAACAGATCTTCTGTCTTCGGCCAGAGACAAAGTTTCCGCGGCTGACTGTTTTTACCCTACGTAAAGGACGTGAACTCCGAAGTAAATTAGACAGTGGAATGATTGACTTCAAGTCTTGCTGACCCGTTGACACCTCAAACTTTGCATTTTCTTGTTTACCACCTCCCTATACGATGCTACGCAAAAAGTTAAACGATATTGATGAAATTATCACAAGATATCTATCATTTCGCCAACTCATTATGGTCACCAGGTGCTGCGAAAGCGTTTCATCACTCTTCCTGTTTTAGATTATTCTTTCAGCGTAAATATATTACTAACGACCAGAGTTACATGGCGGTTGTTTACATAGCTGCGCAACATCAGACAGGTTCACATTTCCCAATGAACTTCTTAAATCTCTTGGAGAAGAAGGAATCAAAAGATTATTCAAAGTGATATCAAAAAGTTATAAAACAGGAGAAATTCCAACGATTTTAATAAAAAACATTATTTTCACATTTCCGAAGAAAGCACAAGCCAACAATTGTTAGAATAATCGCACCATTAGCCTAATATCCCATGCTTCAAAATTACTGACCAGAATAATATGCAGAAGAATGGAGAGGGTAGTAGAAGAGATAGTAGTGAAGATCATTTTGGGTTTGGGAAAAACCGAGGTAGAAGGGAAGCAATTCTGTCTTTAAGTTTAATAATTGAAGGGCGGATCAAGAAAAACGAAGATACTTTTATGACGCTTGTTGATTTAGTAAAAGCTTTTGATAATGTTAGGCGGGGCAAGATGTTTAAAATATTGAAGTGTTTAGGTCTAAAATACCGAGATAGAAGAATATAAACTAAATAAGAATCAAGTGGCTATAATAAAAGTAGAGAATCATGAGAGACATGCATCAGTTAAAAAGGGTGTGAGCCAAGATTGCATTTTATCCCCGTTAATGTTCAAATTGTATGTAGAGGAAGCAATAAAGGAAGTGAAAGAAAAAATTGTATGTGGCATAAGTGTTCAAGGAGAAAAAATCAGTATGCTACGATTTGCTGATGACATTGTCTTATTAGCAGAACAACCTGAGAATATTGAGAAGTTACTGAATGACATGAACAAAATACTGAAGCAAGATTTTGGCCTGAATATAAATCAAAGCAATACAAAAGTGATGTAATGTAGCAGAAATGATACCAATCACAGAAGATTAAATATAAAAATAGCATCGGATGCAATAGGAGAAGTAAATAAATTCTGCTACTTGGGAAGCAAAATTACAACCAATGGCCGAAGCAGGAATAATGTTAAAAGCAGAATAGCACTAACAAAAAGAGCTTTCACGAAAAAGATAAATCTTTTAGTTTCAAATATTGATCTAGGACTTAAAAAGAACTTTTTAAAACCTTATGTGTGGAGAAAAGCTCTTTATGGTAGCGAAACATGGACTTTAGGTATACCAGAAAGAAAGAAAATTGAAGCATTTTAAATGTGGTGCTACAGAAGAATGTTGAAAATTAAGTGAACAAACAAAATATGAAATGGACGCGTTTTGAAAATGATGGGTGAGGAAAGAAGTTTGTGGAAGAAACTTACATAAAGAAGAGACAGGCTGGTAGATCATATTTCGAGACATGCTGGATTGGTTAATTTGTTAGTGGAGGAAACAGTTGAGGGTAGGAATTGTACAGGAAAACAGAGATTAGAAGAATATATGAAACACATAACTGAGGACGTGGGTTTTAAGGCGTATTTGAAGAGGAAGAGGCTAACACAAGATAGGAAGGGGTTGAGGATTGCATCAAACCAGACGAAAGATTGATGAAAGAAAAAAAAAAAAAACAATATTTTACTGAACAAGTGTCACCGGCAATGTAGTTGCGCAGTCTGGAAGAAGGGGAGCTATTAAACTCAAATTTACATGGATTTAGAATTGGTCGATGCTTCGAGACACAACTTGTATTTGATTTACGATTTGTGTTGCATGGTAGATGAGCGATCTGAAGTTGATTTAGTTTTATTCGATTTTAAAAATCTTTCGACACGGTGCCCCATACCAAGTTACTTAAAAAACTTCATGGCTACGGCATACCCAGAGGTGGCTGACTTCCTGAAGGATATAACACAGTGTGTCTTTTTCAATCGTTACTGTTTATAAGTAAAAAGCTGACACCTTTTAGCTACGAATATACAATTAATGACACAGTCTTTTGTATGGTATATTCCGCTAAATACCTAGTATTAACTATTCATAATTAGTTATTGTGGAATAAACACATTGAAAAGGCGAAAAGGAAAGCAAACTATATGCTCCATTTCCCAGGTCGAATTTTAAAATAACGTACGCTGGAAGTAAAATCGATTGCATACAAATCACTAGTGCGACCTCAATTGAAGATTTGTTATTCCTTGTGGGGCCCGTATCAGAAAGAGATAATAGAGGCATTTTAGTTGGTCCAAAGAAGAATCGCTCGATTCGTGACTGTTACATAGCTTGTGGGAAAACTTATGTGTGATGTTGAAGAGGTGGGTTTGGGAAGATATTAAACACCGTAGGCATTGATTTAGTCAGAGGCTAATTAAATATATTTCACTGTGAAAGCAAACTCATTTTGCTATCATCAACATTCATATCCTGGAAAGAACGAAAAAATAAGATAAATCAGCGCCGTAACCAATTCTTTTCCATACTCATTTTTGCCACGAGCGATTTAGGAATGGAAAACGGAGTATTTATCAAGCGAGTGTGTCGCAAGAAACCGTATCGACTATCCCGATATTGGTTTTCCATGATCTTCCCAGTTGAATGCGGAGATGATTCCTCAAAATAGTCCTTGCGCGTCTCCTGCCATATCCCAGATATTTCTTCCGAAGCATATACTATTGACGTCAGGATATGTGCAACGCGTACTCCGGCACCAGCGTTATATTGAATCAGAGAGTAACATTAGAACTTTCTTTCTTGCAGCAATGGATAATATTTAACAGGCTTATTTATTGCGTATGGGTGTCAATATATTGTAGTAATGTAGCCATGTGTGAGTCAAAACTAAAAGGAATGGACACAAGTTGCAATAATCCATATCGGTGAATAAGTTATTTCTTTCGGTTACACCGAGCGTGGTGGTGTAATGGATAGCATTCTGGCCTCGCATTCGGGAGGACGGCGGTTCGAATCCCCGTCCGGGCATCCAGATTTGGGTTTTCCACGGTTTCCCAAATCACTCCAGACAAATGCCGGGATGCTTCCTCAAAAAGACCATGGCCGAATTCCTTCCCATTCCTTGCCCCAATCCTTTCCCGTCTCTAAAGACCTCGCTGTTGAGAGACGTAAAGCAGTAAAAAAAAAAAAAAAAAAAAAAAAATCTTTCGGTTACACACGATCTAACTTCCTTTTTATTTTAAACACGCTTCTGTGGATTAGGTGAGGAATTCGAGGTTATGATCTACATCGATTGAAACTAAACTAGCAAGTTTACTACTGTTCAAACATCGCGAGAACACTGTGAAGTTCTACTCTTTCGTTAAACAATAGTGATAAGTTACTAATATGGCTTTCATGAAAAAAAAAAAAAAAAAAAAAAAAAAAAAAAAAAAAAAAAAAAAAAAAAAAAAACTAGGACTATCAGGGAACTTGTAAAGATTCACGTTTTACCTCATAGTAGTTTTATTCGAAAATTCATACAGACATTTTTTTGTGAGAAACATCGATTATCTATCGAAGAGAAAAATGCCAGAAATGAACTCAATGATTGTGGATTTTCTCGCAAGTCAATTATACGAGAGTAATCGACACTGAAATAGTCAATAAAAAAGAGAGAAAAATAATTGCTACTGGTGGATTAATTATTGATTAATAATTATGGTGATTGGATAACTTCCATTTCTACATTGAAAAATATAATTTTTAGTTTTAAAAATTAACAATTATTTAACCTTTTCATGCGAAAAATTACGAATCAAAATAAAATACAAAATCTTCTTATCTAAAATCATGGGGAAAAAATACATAAAACTTGCCAATAATAAAAATTCTGGCGCCACTCAGCCATGCTCAGATTTACTATAGTAAAAAAAATGGTGGAACCACTGAGAATATTTCTTATCTGTGCAGGGTGACCTGCCAAAGCGTGTTCAGTTTGATCGAAATTACACGTCGTATATTACCGTTTGATATGACGATCTCTTCACTGCTGCTAGTGTAGTGATCAATGTCACCAATGGACCACAATGGTACCTCGCAGTGTAGACCGATCAGGCCACTGCACTATTAATGTGCGACGTAGAAATAGAGACACAAACAAAACACTTCAAGCCGTTAACGCTTTGTAACGTGTTAGCGACACAGACAAGAAACCCCAGACACTTTGTAGTTGTGGCCAACACACTGATTACAGCCACAAGTTACCTACAGTACTTATATCACCCAGGGAAGGCGCCAATACCTCACCGGAACTTCGGCCTCCACCTCTTGCAGTTCCAACCACCACTGGGCCCCCTCGTAGCTTCTCTCCAGGTCCCGCCGAAACCAGAATACTGAGAGAAAGAAAAGATGTGATTGGCTTCAGTTATTTGGAGCCTGGTCCTTATTTGTGCATTAAAATTGCCGCCAGGCTCACATCCTCCAATCGTTTCTTATATGCGCTTAAACTTAGCTTCTCTCATCCCCTGCACACTTTCTAAAGTCACTGACCCTACTCCGAACACTTGCGACCACAGCCAACCTCCCCGCTGTTATGCTTTTAGGGTCGACAACACTGAATGAATGGGAAGGTCGTGTCTATTGTGAAACTTCCCTTGACCACTGTCAAAATGACTTATAGTAGGCTTCACATGAACAGGCGAGACGGGCTGGAATCTGCCAGTCCACCAGCGCCTGGTAGGGTACTTCATTCATCTTTGCCGCATACGCTAGCAGGGATGGCGCTCCTCGACCCACCGTCAGGCGGTAAAAGATGAAAGGCGAGTACTGCCCACTGCCCGCCGTGGGAACGCGCCTTAAGATTTCTGCTTTCACGTCGCATTTACTTGAAACAAAGCGTGATAATTTTGATCATTAAAACAGGAATAAAATTTAGAAGCACCTGCCCTTATTCCTCAGTTTTGAAACACATTGAAATCAGTTTTAAGTTCCTTGTCCAAGTTCATGTAATTATGTCTTTCTTCTTTTTTGTAAGTGGAAATAAGCCAAACACATGAGCATGGTAGAAACAGAACTAGCAAAACTGTCATATTTAAATTTTCTTCGAGAACTTAATACGTGAAGTCATAAAACAGACCATTAATTTTCGAGTATGGTATGCCCAATCGCATATTTTTACATAAAGCTGGCATTTGGCTTAACTTGTGTTGAAGTGAATTTGGCAATTTAACACTACACTGAACAGTTATAACTCACGATCAACACCATTTCTTTAACCTTAACATGTGAAGGTGTGCTGATGCAAGAATGTGGAACATCGCAACGATATGGTTATGGTATAACCGTAATGAAGAAAGATTTATAACATCAAAGCCAGTGTGGCCTTGTGTTATTCCAAACAGGGTGATTCAGGCCGAATCAATTGGAATTGACCTGTGTGACCTATGTAAAGCTTTTAGTTGAGGTAGATAGCAGGACTGTCGGGCCTTTGTGACAACTGGTCCCTAGAGTCCGGCTGACAGAATCCATCCACTTTATGTCAGTCCGCGCCAGTTTCGGACGGCGCCTTTTTTTGTCCTCGTGAACAAAGGATCCTTTGTCTAACCCGGCGCCGTCTTCGCAGGCGCCTCGCCACATTCTCTCAGGCCATAATGCATCTTCTTTGCACGCCCCAAGAAATTACATTACTCCTGCAAGAGGCACTCACTTGTGCCCGGGAGAACACTGGTTCTTCGTGATAATTAAATCAGTTCGCTGGCCGTTATTTTTCTCAGCGAAGAATACAGCGCAGATGTTGTTCCAGTCAACTCTAATCCCAAGACGATTGACTTCTGGAAAGAGGTTAAATTCAACACAACGTGGTGAATGGTGTTTTCTTTCGTAGATAGTTACAACCGAAGCAAATTCTAAGTATTTGAAACTAATTGCATTTTAGAGGTAATCTGAAACCAATATACAGGATGTTTAAAAAATGCTAAATATTTCGAAGAGTGTATGATTCCATACCTCGAAGGGCTGAGACATGCATTGCCATGGACGGGCGTCGCATCGTGGACATGTGATTAACTCCGAAAATATGCGTTTGCGGCCCAATGTTTATTACATATTTTTGTCTTATTTTGATGCACACTAGCACCTTCTAAAATATTTTATCCTTTTTTTTACACCGTGTATTTTGTACATGATGTTTGGTACCCTTCCTGCTTGGCAGCGTATGACAGCCTGTTTCAACGCGGTACTTCGTACTTCAACTACCCAGCAACTATAAATCTCTTTCATCTACATATATACTCTGCAATTCACAAAATTGTGGGTGGCAGAGGGTGCTCAGCATCAAAGCTAATCTCTTTGCTGTGCATTCCAATCCCTAATGGTACGAGGGGAAAAAAGAATTCATATAAGAATCAGTCCGGCACCTTATTTCTCTAATTTTATCTTTCAAATAGGTTGGTGAAAGAAGTATTTCACTACACTCAAAAGTGAAAGTGGGAGTACGCATGTTTACCAATAAGTTTAAACGAAACGTGTGTCGTCTATCTACCAGAGACTCCCAACCTAGTCTACTAATCAGCTCTGTGACGCTTTCATAGGGACTGTAGCAAGCGGTCACGAATCGAGCGGCTCTTCTCTGTACTTTCTCTATACTTTCGATCAATCCCTTACGAAACGGGTCCCAAATGGCACAACAATAATCCAAATGTGGACGCACAAGAGATTTGTACGCTATCTCCTTTGTTTGTTCATTACAATTTTTCAAGATTCGACCTATGAATCGCAGCCTAGAATTTGCTCTACCTACTAACGAATTAATGTGTATGTCCCATTTCATGTTCCTTTGTACTGTTACTCCCAAATATTTCATAGAATCGACCATATCAATAACTGTATTGTTTAACTCGTATTTCGTATATTGTTAGTTATGCTCATTGTCTTGCATTTTTTTACAATTTAGAGTAAGTTGCCACTCAGCGCACCAAGCCAAAATAACATCCATATCGCGCTGAATTTCTAAGCAATCGGCCAAATTTAACAACATATCGTAACTTAATCGCGCTAAGAAACGAGGTATGTGAGTTGCCAGTTGAATTTACTGCGCCTGCGTCAGTGATTCTGCGGGTGAGTGTGTGTAGAGAACGCAAGTCAGATTTTAATTTGTTCCGAGGTGCAGAAATCAGGCCGCACTTTGAATCCGATTCGGTCTTTCATAGTTGAACACTACATATGCTCTGGAGACATCATATACTTTTTGATATAATGCTACAATGAAGTGATATGCCCAGTCTGATTGGAAACCTGTTACGACAAAGCTTGTTTCTGAAAGGACCATGCCGGAATCCTGTGCTGGTCCGCGAAGTAATTGTAGTAAGTATTTAGTGTATTAAAAGAACTAAGAAAATATTAAACTGTTTTTGTTTTGCTGTCATTCTCAAGTGAAATCGTTTAATTTCATTTGATTTTACTACTTTTGTACGCCTCTTAGACGTCGCTATCATTACAAATGGGAAAGAGTTGGGGGTAAGGAACTGGTGGGAATTAGATAATAACCTTTTGAAGAAACCATTCGTGGCAAGCCCAAATCTGGATGGGGTTTGTTGAACACGCGTGCTTCCGAATGCGGGGCCAGAACGGTACCGTTCATCGTACCTGTAAAAATGTTGAATGCAGGGAAGCTCTCTCTGTCACATTTAGGGAGATATCAGGGTGAGTAAGAGCATACGGAAAATCTAGTGCTCTCTGCAGAAGAGAATTGGGAAAAATTAACGAAGTAGAGGCACTCTGCTAGGGACTTGGTTCCTAGCATCCTTCTGATTCTTTCACAGGCTATTTATGTGCGTTGCAAGTCCATATCGGTCTCAAAGCGTCCTATCTTTTTGTAGACCCTTCTTCCCCAGACAACTGATCTCTTTAAGAAGTGACTTTCCTCCACCAATAGTGAGGGGCAAAAATAACATCTTCCCCTCCTAGACGATTTTATGCCACATTTTTACTAAAATCCACGGCAGCACTACCAATATTTGGCTGAGTCTCATTAAAGAGATTGGAATTTCGCAGAGAAATGTGTTTACGACTGGCGGCTTATAGTTTGCCCTCTGTAGCTTATTAAAACGACTTATTAAATATTTCATACAATATTTAACACCTGAACATGGATTTCCTACAAGGAGACTACTTTTCTTGTCGGTGATGATTGTAATGAGGTTACCATTCATCATGTAAGCCTCTTAGAATGAAACTAATGGTAACACAGATTTAATTACAGGCTCATCTCTCATCAGATATTTGGTAACGACCTATACAAGCCCTCCATTTTGACTACATTACACTCATAAGGGAAGATAAACAGCGAAAACTACCAGGAAGGAGTATAAAGCGGGGAGTGCGAGGAGCATCACGAAGATTAATGGTGTTGCAGGTGTAGAGCCTATTGTAAGCGCCAGGAACTCCACACGACTCCATCCTTGCGGGAGGCCTGACGCAGCAGGTAGCAAAGTGGCTAACTAGTAGCTGGAGGTGAGGCTCCCTGCAGGCAGTCATTTATTAACAGCGAGGTGTTGGGGAGGTGGTGGGAGCTTGCCGCAAACACCTGTCAAATGTGACAGGCAACCGGCACACGCCCAACTAGCTGTGTAATCTATATGTACAGTAAGACCTTTTAGTTTACATCTTCATCACTACTGGGAAGACTAATGATCTGCGAAGCCTGTTTACTTAACTGTCACATCCCTTCAGTCAATTGTTAATATATTCGAATTATGTCGTCTTTAAAATATTAAAAACATTTTGATAAAAAAAACATATCTACAAAATATGACATACAATTTATCAAAGCTTTCCGAAAGAAAACATTGCTGTTTTTTACTTTTGTATGCGACTACCAAATGTTTTACTTGTATCTTATTATATTTTCTTATTCGCTTTCAGCCAGGATGAGAACGTTTTTACCTTATTTTTGGATATTGTTTCTTTTCTTTTTCATCAGTCTCTCAGCTGGTTTGACGCAATTCTCCATACCTTCCTATCATGCGCTAACCTCTTCATTTTAACATACCCCTTACAAGTTTACAACCTACGTACTCTATTATCTGCTTCATATATTCTAATGTCCGTCTTTCTGTACAGTTCTCCCCTTCGACTGTTCCGCCCACTGAAAAAGAAAGCAATCCCATATGTCTCAAAATATGACCCAACACCCTGTCTCTTCTTTTTGTTAGACTCTTCCACTAACTTCTTTCCGCACCCAGGTGTAAGGATTATTGCCAGATTTTATCATCGTTCTCCTAAATATTTTAGATATTGTCTATATTGTAAATCCTTATTTACAGATACAATTATTTTTACGATGGGAAGTAAAATCGTCAACAAAATGATAAATTCATTTTTAACGCAATGAAACTTACATTTATTAACATAAACAAAGGTAATATGACTTGCTAAAATTGAAATGAAATGTAAAAAAAAGCAGTGAAATATCTCCATGATAATCATAAAGGAAACATTAATTGAAAGGAACAATGATTTTCAGCTCATTTACACATTTTAGCTAACTCAGTTATTAGTCAGAGAGCTCACGAGATTTCTGTGGCGTGAACCACGGATTACAGGTTCTAAATGCACCGCGCTGAAACACTTCTGATTCAGTTTGTAATTGCGAATTAAAGGTTCTCCGTTGCAAAGTCTTTGTTGGCGAGATTGAGTTCATCCGTGGATCTTCTTTTTCTGAAGTCACCGCACCTCACTCGCACAATGAGATACTCTGTTCACTGCACTCAATTACGCATATATTTTCACTTATGCACATACATTTAAGTAACACGTGGACTCATCAGGCAAAGTGAGTTATCTTGAGCAGTCAGACCGGTGGCCCAACACTCAGTTTTCATCACGTCTGTTGTCACGTGACCTCCCCCACCATCAAAGTGACGCTGGTAGGCACAGCTGTCATGCGGATACGTGCGGAGCGATTGGTCAAGTTCTAGTCAACTACAGAATACGTGTAGTCCGTTATCTCTCTACCTGTAAACACCTATCCTCAACTACAATTGGGTCACGCCATTAAACGTCACAAAGGGTGGCGTGCCTAAGATTCCATAGGCTTCCAAATAATCCCAGCCATCCGCCGAAATAAAATATGTTAGTAAAATTCAAACTTTCTTTTCAATCCCTAAATCAAAATTCCACTGAACTTCCAGCTATCCTAGAAACAAGTAATTTTGTACATATATACGGTTTTAAAAGAAAATTCTAATATTGATGTTTTTCCCCGTATGTATTGATTAAAATCCAAAACATGAAAAATTCTGGCGCATATTTACAGTTTAATTTCTTTGCTTTTGATGAAGCTTTATACCTGAGATTTCTATCATGCATAGAGATCAGCACGTTTAACTAATATTTTAAATTATACTTTGTTCCTGTGCATATTTTGGAAGTTACGTTATTTGCTTATGGTGGTAGTTAAACCAGCGGCAATCTGCATTGCTCAGCTGCGGAGCACACTCCTTATTTACAGAAAGCGTGTTGATAACATATATTAATGTTTCAATTCTGTAATTTTCTTATTCACCGATTTTTAAATGAAATCATTACATTTGAGCGATGATTCAGCATAACTTTTCAACTGACAAAAAGAAGTGAGATCCCACAAAAACAATTCTTGTAAAAAGATGCCAATCTTCGTACTTGTGTAGTAACAAAAAGTTATCAGACCTTGCTTTGAGCAAGTATATACTTTGCAGTGATTCACTTCACCTTCTGGAACAGAATGTTTTCTTCTTATTTTATAGATAGTTTATTTATAACTATTATGCATGTTATTTTTATTGAAATGGTAGGCATGATATGTATAATTTAAAAAGTACTGGGGAAATCTTGGCTTTTAAGTGCTTGGAAATTTGATAAAGGAACACATTTAATGTTTTTATATAGGTTTACTGAAACATGGCTTCAATAGTGGGCAAGTCCCTAGAATTTTTTTATTCGAAATAAGTGATCTATAACACCGAGAGAAACCATTCTGTTTTAGAAATTTAAGTGAACACACACTACTCAGAACAAAATCTCAAAACTTTTTCTCATTACACAAGCACGATACTTGTCCTATTTTTACAAGAGTTGTTTTTGTGGGATCACATTATTCCAGAATGTAATGAAGTTATGCGGCCTCTGGCATGCTCCATGGTTGGGATTAAACTCTGTTACGTGGTAGGATTATCTGGTTAGTTCAGATGGTTGCGATGAGCACTTTAGTGCGTCGCCTATACATGGACCTAGATGGTGTTTTAAACTGTCACAATCAGTCTTTTGAACGTGATTCACCGAATACTACAGATCGATTTTAGGGTTACGATTATATAAAGCCTATGGTTACACTGTTAAAGTATGACATATTCGATAAACATTCTTCTCAGTTGTTCTACCGGATACGTCCTGCCTTTTACAACGTTTCGACAGCTGACTTCACTGTATTCATAAGGTGAAATTGTGAAACACTCATAATTTTCAGCAGTTGTATGCCGGGGAAGACTTAGTTCTCAAATAAAGTATCTATCATTTCCATTTGGCGTCGTTAAACTTATAAATTTATGATAATGTTATGTTAATGTTAAAACTACTGACCGGTTTTTTATAAGTTTTCAATTAATGTGCAACTCGTTGTCCAATGAGGGGAATGAGGTACGATTTATGCAGATGTCGAAATGATTGCCGTGATTTCAGCGTACGAGCCGCAACGTATATTTCATTGGAATAAAGCTACAGTTTGTTGAGCCACAGTAGCAGCCGATCACGCAGTTCTTGATTAAGTTGGCTGAGAGGGTTGAATGTATTCTGAGAGTCAACGCAAAAGAAGTTGCGATTAAACTGCCAAT